>VYXH01004682.1:0-28656 GCA_013397275.1 Burhinus bistriatus | reverse complement strand
GCAGGACCTGATCACCCCATCTCTACAGAGGTTAAAGGAAGGTGAACTGCAGCAGTGCAGGGCTCCTTGCACACGCACTGAAGAGAGATGAACACTTTCAGAGCTGCACAGGTCTCAGAGGCGCTGCATCAGCCTCTGGAGGTGCTAATTTCTCTACACTGATTATAAAGTCTCTGTTGGATTAACGGACTCTTTACTTAGGGGGTCTTAGAGATTTGCCTGAAGTTGGGAAGTGTAAAGTTTCATATATATGTACGAAACAGACTGGCAACTGCATGCAATTCCACCAAGGGGATGGGAAAAAAAAAAAAAATCACTTGGCAGAAAGGTGTTTCAGGTAACACCCCAGGGAATCATCATGAATACCAACTACCCCTAATGTAAGAGATGGTGCCTCCAGAGCAGGGGCAAAACTAATAGTGGCATCTCCCACATTCCTTGCAGTCCTCATTATCCATCTCTGGATAATGGCTTAAATGCAGTTTCTATTGATTCTACTGTAACGGTTCTAAAAACTGACAATTTAAATTAAATGTGAGCCTGGACCAGTAATTTGGTTTTACTCTTACTAAGAAATACCAGTACAATAAAATTATTCAAGTAGCTAAAATAATTGTACATCATGGAACACTATTCCAAATGCCAGTGATCAACAGCCCATGTAGCTATAAGCAATAATATTTTCCATACCTATTTGCATATCTCAATGTATTTAGAGTGTTTTCACATGATGCCATCCCTGGAGAAATTGTAGCAATCTGGAGAAAACAAGCCACACGTTAATAAATCACTTTGTACAGATGAAAGGGTAGATGAATTCAAATTAACTTTATTTTTTTTCATCTCCAGTTTCATTTGAGATCATCTACAAAAACTGTCTACTATGTACACCTGTCCTTATACAATGGCATCACAAGGAGACAGATGTCAAATCAAAGCTTCAATTTGATTTTTTTAACCATACCTGGAACATTAAGAATTCACAGAAATTCAGACAATTTCCCCCGCCTCGCTGTCTGGGTAACATAATATGTAAACGCAAAACTCTAACTAAAAAACGGACTCCTCAAAAAGGGAAATATGCAACTCAGTAGAAAGTAAGTTTAATATATCCTGCCAAACAACTACCAGATTTTTTTTTTTTTTTTTTCACCTTTGTAGGCTGTTCTCCATTCAAGCATACTGTATACTGATTTGAGAGATCTGTTTTGGCCACAGTCCGAAACTGTACTTAATAATATTGAAGATATGCATGTGTTTAACTATTTTCCTAAGTAAAGATATTTTTTTTCTCAATTAGATATTATCTGTAAACAATACTTGATAGCTAACTTATTGTTAGATATATCTGGAATCTATAGGTCTTTCTTCTTCCAGTTAAAACAAAATACCCTGAACAGCTCACCTTCTGTCCAGCACTCAGCAAAAATATTAACTGTTATCAGGCAACAGTGGCATTATTATTTGTCTTAGCTTCTCACGCTGTCTAATTTTTTCATCCGTGCTCCTTTCAGGAGAGCCATAAAGGCATTACCCAGGACAAACATCTCTATAATCCTACACACTATCATTTTTTGTGGCAGCACAGAAGAGACTGAAACTGATGAAGATTAGATAATCGTGGTGTTCTCTTTCATCGTGCTGCTGGCATTACTGAACAAAAGCACAGGTAGTTAGACTGAGAGGAGTATCTCCTACGGGGCAGAAAGGAAAAGTATGTGGTGGGAGCGACACAGAAACTCTAAAGATCCTGCTACCATACAGACTTAAGTACTCATCAGTTACTAATGAAAATGACACGTGTAGACTTAAAAAGATCATATGATTGGCATGTGTCTTTATAAAGTGTTCTGGGTGGTAATTAAAAAAAACCCTAAGAGTTCGTAAAATCCTTCCAAACTCATTTAACGTCAAAGATGCGTGCATCCCTTCCATCAGTTCAATGTTCAGAGCATACCACACACAGCAACTGCTGTATCACCAGGGGACTGCTCCAACGTTTTGAAGCGTATAAGGTACAGCTGCTATAGGGAAGTGCTACGGCAGGTGCCATCAGCCATGTGGGATACTCCATTCAGGGCACAAGAACCTGTGCAGAAGACTATTGGACAAAAACGTCCACTGCACCACATGTCCTCAACAAGCCCAGTACAGGCAGGACAGGAGGACTCTGACCTCTCTGTCGCTCGCTTCCTCATCCATAATTCCAAATGAAGATGGAAAAAGCTGTGCTATTTAGGGACAGGAATATCTTTAAGTCCCATAATTACCAGTCTTCCTATTTTGAACTTGTCTACATTGCTTATAAGCCATCACAAGTGAGACCAATGGCCCTTTTGGGCCACTGAAGTCTGCAGGTTCCTACTTCCACCCCAGAGGGCTGAGGGGTCTGGCACTTCAGCTATGACTGCAGCACGTCAAGGATGCATCACTGGTCAAAAAACAAGACTATTCTATGTAGCCACCTTGCAAATTTCAAATGATGATACATTATCCTACTATCTAACTCTTCAAAAACAACTTAAATGGGTTTTGAAACTATTTTAAGGACAAGAACTTCAGTAAAACTGCAATGACTAATAAAGTTCAAAACAACCTATTTATGCTGACTGTATGTCTCTGGATTTCTTTAGAATGAAGCAGATTCTAGTCATAACTGTCCACATTATGAAGTTATTTTCAAAGTATTTTTCTGAAATTTGAAAAAAAGTTTCTAAATCATACTTTAACCTTATATACAGAAGAGAAAGCTCCATCCTTAAAAATGTAACTTTTAAAATTGCAACAGGAAGTCCATAAATGATAAAAGGAAAAGTCAAATAAAAATTAAGTGTAGAAATTATATTTCTATGACAGTTAAATAAATTTGACTCAAATATTCCACTTACTGATTAGTACATCAGAAAGCAAGTGGAAAAGGCCCAGCAGGTATTTTACACCAGGACATTTCAAGAATCTCTCAGAAAGTTAAAGTCACAAGTTTTTACTATATCATTTTATATGTATTCCATATTGAAAAGCACCACATATTTGCAGAATGTCTTACTCTCTAACAGCACATTAGAACACTGGATCAAATCTTTGTCTTGTTGAGGAATCCCTTTACAATAAATGTCTCTTCACCGACAAGCAAAAATAGCATCTTGAAGAGGTCTTACATGTTCAATAAATAGTATTTTCCAGTTGAATAATATTTCTATGTTGCAAACTCATTAGTTTATTTTGCCTGTAACAGGCTAAAATATTTTGGAGGAAATACTATCATGATCTACATGTTGCCTTGTGACAGTTATAACAGAACTAAAGTTTTTCTGTGCTCTGATTTGCTTCACATAAAGTAGACACTTCTACAGAACATAGCAATGATCCATGCAGCCAACTGCAGGAACATGAAAGGAAACTACTCATTATTAAACTATTTGTGCAATTATTTTTAGAAGTTTGAAGCACCACAGTTAATTACATGGTTCTGCTGCAAAACAGCAGTCAGCACACCTGCAGGATAAGTACTCTTTTAATTTAATAAAATATTGTTCAACTTGAGCTATCACCAACCATAATGACTTGCCCTTTTCTTTCCCTATAAATTTCATCAGTAAAATTTTGCCAGTGTATGATATAAAACCTACATGTGAACATGCCTACAAACTAGGCACACCTTGCCGAGGAGCCAACTGGAAAGCTGAATAAATTGTCTTGATAAAAGAGGCAAAGGAAGACCCAGAGAGGGGTGAAGCTGCTGATCATCATTCCCTACTCCCACCATTTGGCCACCAGCGTGCAAATCTCCTCTTCGCTATCCAGGGAACTGCAGACAACTGGAGGCAACTCCAGGGTAATGTATCTCCCTCAAGTCAATATATACTGTTCAGAAACCTGTCAGATCTCTAGACAGGCAGCTTTATTCTGCATCCATCTAGTTACCGTAGGAACAAGTGCCACAAATGCAAGAGGTCAATTCAAACAAACATAAAGATGAACTGAAGCTTTCTCTTCTTTCCCTACTTCCTTTCAACTATACTTCAGAGCAAGCCATAACCACCCAAATGTTCTTCTTCCCACATCAGTATCTTAAGAAAAAACTTTGCTGATTAAATTCCTGATAAAAATCACACATAAACAAAACACTAAAACCAGAATGTCACAAGTGGTCCTAGTACTGAGAAACTACATGAAAAAGTAACAAAAGAATGAGTTTGAAAGCAGTATCTCAACATGAAAGGGTTTTCTTATTTTTAATCGTAAAGTTATTGTAGATATGTGAATGAGAAAATAAAAAAATAATTGAAGCATATTTCCACTCACTTTCAGAGGAGATTTTCTCCCTCAGTTTAAAACTATATTTAATATTAAATAAAGGAACATACGCTTTCCCAGAAATTGAACACCCATAAATCATGGATTATTCCTGATGGCATTCTCACACATTTAAATACTAAAAAAGTATTGTGGCAACTCTACGAGAAGAGTAGTAATTAAATAAAAAAGCTTCACCAAAACAATGACAACTTGTTAGCACTTTAAGAAGGTAAAGATGATGGTGAGAACTTCATGAAATATTCACAAATCATAATTATTCTATGTACAGAGAGTAATTTCCAACAGGTTAACTTTTCAAACCACCTTCAGCAGTGTGAATACACTAGCTAGAGATGCACAATTTAGCCTTCTGATCCTCCATAGGATTTATGAAGTTACAGAATCACAGAATATTTTGGGTTGGAAGGGACCTTTAAAGGTCCTCTAGTCCAACCCTCCCTGCAGTGAGCAGGGACATCTTCAACTAGATCAGGTACATCTCAGTGGGAAAGAAAGCAATGCTGTCTTTTCATCAGAAAACTGAAGGAGAAAAAAAGATTAATAAAAAAGGCTATTTTACCACCATTTTTAAATTAGAACCATACCTAACAGCTAAAGGGAGGACCAGGCTGCCCTAACAGCATGGTTTTCATGTTGTGGTCTGCAGACTTCTCTGGTCTCTGGACTAATTAATTCCAAGGTGTCTATGAACAGTAACCAACACACACAAGCCTAGCAATTGGTGTCCACTGCAGAGAGTCTGCACTTCCATAAGGAGAAATGTTATGGATGCACAAATAAAACAGCGGGACATCAGTGCTTTTATCTGTCCTTTCCACCATCTGACAGAAGAATTCAGACTGATGAAAATGCACATTTACACAATACACAATTCTTCATCCCATCTATCCCAACTAATTCCCCCCTCAACAGCCTAGAGCATATTCTGATGCCTTTGATATGAACTTTAAATTTGTCTTTGTCATTTAAAGATCATAACTCACCACTGTACTTCCAGTCCACACCTTTTTCAAAGTTCTGAGTCAACAAACACCACTCTCATACAATTCAGACATTATTAAAAATAAACAAACAAACAAACTTCCCAAGCTAAGTGCCTAGCTAGAAAACTAGAAAAAGCAGTAAGAAAGGCCAATAAAAAGTGAGAAGGGAGCAAGAAAGTCTCACTCCACATACAGCCTCAGTGGATAAACTGAAGTCCAACACATTGCCAGTAGCAGGTGACCAATTTTAAACACAAAAGCCTAAATTCCCAGTGTCTTTTCTCTTTGTAATTGTTAGAACAAACAGTTAACCAAGTCAACTTACCATACAGGTACGGGAGTTTTCTCCTATGAATGAATCTCTTAGCACCTGAGTAAGTTTACTTGCTCTGAATGGTGTATGAGGTTTATTTCGGCCTAAGGCTCTAATGCACTCCTGAAAGAACAAACAGGTTTATGCATTTTTCTTTAACATGGGTTGAATAAATATAATAAAAATGCAATTCAAATCAGAAAATACATGCCTTAGTTATGTTGCTTCCTCTGAAATATTACTAAAATTTATCATTAAAGCTTGGATTCAAGAAGTGCTAGGCTTTTACCTCTCATTAAGTTCAGTAGAGGTAGGAACTCAAAAAGGACTTAGGAGCCTAGAAACTTTCTGAATCTCATCCAAAATGTTTACATCTATTGTATCCAACAAGAAAACAAAACAAAAAAATCAATGTGGATGTTAAATGTCCAGACTAACAATTATTTCTAATTATCAGCTGTAAAAGCCTGAATGATCTACAACCTCTGCCAGCAGAAGCAGCGTGGACAGGGACACGTGTTAACTCTACCAGTTAAAAGGAGTAGCTTTGATTCTGTCTCCACCACTGACTTTCTTTACAGCTCAGAAGAAAACAAACTTTCTGAAAGCTTCCACAGGTCACAAACCTAGTAAGCATAGCTCTCTATTGATGTACTCACTCCCTGTTTTAAAATATGCTTCCTGTGAAAAAACAGGGATAAGGTCTCCTCTTTCACTCACAAGGGTATGGGGCTAAACTAATATTTGCAATTGGTTGGAGAGTTCCAGTGAGGAATACTATACAGATGTAAATATTATGAAATTACTATGGAAGTTACAGCAGCAACTAAGTACAACAGTGCAAACCAAGATCGCGTTAATCTAAACATCACTTCTACCCACTCAGAGCTCTAACATCAGCTAATAAATTACTTCTTATGCAAAGAAAGTTTAAATTTAAGTTTCTGTGGTGGTGGTGGTGTCGTTTTCATACTTTGACCATTAATTCCAGTTTCTGCCTTTGCCTTTATACTTTGTGTACAGGCATCTCTTCGGATGTATGGCCTCCTTGGAACAGTTTTAACACATCTACACACACAACTTCTTCGAACAACCATACTTCAAAAGCTTTTCAAATTAGAGCTTTGCTTTCAGCAGCAGTAACAGATGGAATGGCTTTTGTGTTACACGAATAGTTCTACAGTAGTTCAACTAATCCATCAGCTGCAGGCATATCCTTGTGGCATTTTGAAATTTTGTAGAAACACCTTCTTCCAAAAGCGAGACTAGAAACTGTGGGATGATAATCCAAGAAAGCATTGCAACTGTGAAACTGCATAGAACAGAACTAAAAATGGGCTCAGAATAAAACTGCCATGATACAGAACAGAACAAACACAAGGGCAAGCTGGCTTTAACTAAACTGATTATTTTAAAAACTTACCAGGTGAATTTTATAGAATAGACACAGCCTAGATAAACAGAAAGACTGAAGCTTGTTGCATGTGAATTTCACATGCAAATGCTAAGAACTCGATACTTATAGGTGAGCAAGGCAGTATATTCCTTGAATTTTTTGAATTTGTACATTGCTAATATACTTATATATGAGAAAAGCAGATTAGACAGAAAGAGGGCAAGAGATTTTCAGTGACGGTACAAACTAAAAATAGTAACAAATGTGTATGTTGAATTACCGATACGGCAACCAACAAGTTTAATTAAGATACTTTAATTTACTATAATGATTTTTAGTTTGCTTACTCCTGAAAAATTAGAATTGGATTATCTCCTAATCAGTGAAAGGATTATAGGAGGACACTGCCAGCTTCTAAATTAATGGAGTTTTTAACTGCTTTTGCTTTTCATCACAGCTCAGAAAACCAGGTAACAAAATGACAACACTACTTCCATGTAGAGACATTAGAGAAAAAACTTCCTGTACCAAAAACCCGAACAGGTTAAGACAGGACTAATATCTAGATGCAAACAGCAAATTTTGGATTAGCACCAAAGACCAATCCTCAGAACATACTAGTTTAGTTTGAACTTGACAATAACTTCAAGGGTCTTGAATACACAAACGGAAAAAGCTGTGTAATGTTTTTGGGTACAGATGAAAAATGGAAAACTAACATATCATTGAGAATCTTCTATCTTCTTGTACCACTGTTTAGACCTCTGCAAGACCTCCACTTATTTTTCTTTCCCCTTCCCCATGTAATTTAGATCACAACCACCAGTATGGCAGCAGCAGAACCATTCACTGTTACTAGAAAGGCAAGTTGTACGAAAATTAGGTGAGTATGTTGTATGGGTATTGCACTAGCCAGTACAAATCAACAAGTAAACTGGAAAAAAAAAAAACAACCAAAACCAAAACAACCACCCACCAAACCAGCTTTATTCATTTACATTTGGCAACAAGTAATAACAGCAACACAACGTTGCTTGCATTATTTACTTTGATCAAAAAGGCCACAGTTTTGGAACTGTTGCTTCCAATTTTTCGACATGCCATACGATTTTGTAATGACACATTATAGGTTAGAATTTTGTGGTGTTTTGTGAGATCTGCTTAAAGTCAGATACAAGTCTTCTCCCACGTTTATACTGGGGATGAAAAAGTAAACACAGTGATGTTGGGGTTCAGATTCTTTATATAAAACCTTACTGCTGGTGCTGAGAGCAGTAAACCTGAGCAAAACTAACCAACAACAGAGATAAGTTCTGAGACATTCCAAACCACTGTTTCTTCAGTTGAGACCAAAAAATTACTTTCCCTATTTAGACTGAACCTCTTTTGAGCATTATAAAACAAACAAAAGGCATATGAATATTTAAATAATATTTCTTAGCTCTCTTGATGTGTCCTGGATTAATGTATGAAAATCTGTAAAGTACTCTATCAGATAATCTGCTATAAAGAAGAATAGTCAAAAATGGATTCCAACTTTCAAGGGTTATTTTAATCTGTTTTTTTAGTTCTTTCTCGATATGCTCCTGTTGTGTTGCTTTAGTGAATTAATTAACAGTAGTAAATAAACATAATAATTTTATTTTTTATTAAAAAGAAACAAATACTAAGATCAGTAAAAATATTTCCAGTTAGTCTTTCAGACCGTGAGTACCAAAGTAAGTCATCTGTCCTCCCATTTTAGATATATACCAGAAAAGTCTTCAAATTCAACCACTGTGGACTCTATACTGAAGTTTTTGTTGTGTTTTTTTTTTTAAACTACATGCAAGTGGATAGCACAATGTTTCTGCAATGTTTCTACTTGGCAATTACTAAGTGTTCCTTCAGGCATTTAGAGGAAAAATCAATACATTATTTTACCCGTCACATCAGTAGACAATGTAGACAAGCAAAGCCTGCAAAAACACTTGTTTTAATAGTCAGTGCTATTAGAAGTAGAAGGCTTCCACCTACTCAAAGGCAATGGAAACATTTCAGTTACCTTGAGTGCTAAAAGGCTCTTGTTAATTTCCGCACCTTCCAGTCGAGTCTGCCTGTCTGCACTGGAAGTATCTGCTCCTCTTTCATTGCCAGCCAAATCAATCAGAGAAAATTTACCATGCAATTTCCCTTTCCTTCTGAGAATAATCTGAAACACTGCGTGGCTTCGAGATGAGTGTGCATTTGCAGATGTCTGGCCAGATGTCCTTTAAACAAAAGGAAAGAAGGGAAGGACATATGAACAGGCAAAGGACCATACATGATAAACACACTAACCTCAGAATGTTAGTTTTCTTACATAAATTGACAGCATGTCTAACATTCTTGTGGATACTAGAGATACAACCCTAATAACTAGATGTACATAGTACAATTATACCTGGTTTTCCATCTCTTCAAACAGAAATGGAAGATTAGTAACATTTTACCTCACTTATAAAGCAAGAATAATCAGATCTTCAAAGATTTCAGATTACCGGAGAGCTTACATGTAAAATGCTGATGGCATTTTTATCTGATCAGGCAGCACTTTATGCACAAGGCTAATTTTAAAAACAATGAAGCTGAATTCTTAAAAAAAATAAAAATTTTATGCTTAACCTCTGTCACTATGTATCAAGGCCTTTTAGAGCTAAAGAATCTGGCAGTATTCCAGATTATAAATGATGTGAATTTAAGTCAGTAAGCTGCTTACACAACGAGTGCAGTTCACATTCTGTAGAAAAATCGGTTACTTCTCTCTAGGAGACAGAGAAACTCTCAATATCTTTACTTAAAAGGTAGGCAGATTCCTTACTTGCAGCCAACATCATCAAAAAACCCACTGCATATTAAGAAGCCACCACTATGAACAGACCCCAAAAAATCTTGCTCTGATTCTTTAATGTACAATGAAAAACTGGTGTAAGATATGGGAGATACCTGCAGCTGTTGCCTATTTCAATAAGCTTAAGAACATCTTCAACGCATTTGACTTCCCGTTCCTGTAATCCCACCACCTGGACTTGCTGTTTACCATCTTCTAACACTCTTAACTTTGTCTTCCTGTTCAACAAGTCAAAAACCTTAGGGAGGAGAGGGGGAAACAGAACAGGTAAAGAGGAGCTTCAAAAGACACTTTTGTTTCAAATCCCGTATCAAAATACAGAAAGCATTCCATGGAAAAACATGATTGGAAGTGTAAAGTATTATCTGAAATGAAGCTTTTAGTACAAAGAAGAAAAAATCTTTTATGTGACAAGCTCAAAATCTTTTTTGTGAAAAAGAAATGCCCCCTTCCTCAGAGAAAGATCAGGTACTGACCTTACCACTGTAGATCTCAAAAAATGTTGCATATACTTGAAGTTCTAACTTCTTATAGTTTGGTTTCTTTAGCATTAAAAAGACATCTCGAGCTGCGAATACATTTCCAGAATAAAAAGAAATCTCATTATGTATTTTCCTTTAGTGAAAACTCATTAATGTATTGCAGTCTATTTTACAGCATCTCTCATATTTTGCAAGTCTAACGGATAAGGCAGTCAACCAAGTCTAAAACACTGCAGTTTAAACTGCCACATTACATCAGAAGATGCAGAAGACTCCAAAATTATAAACTTAATTAATCATCTGTTATATTTATTACTTTTTTTGAAGTAATCTATATACACATCTACTTTACTGTGTAAAGACTACACATCTAGGACCTACTTTTGATGTTACCAAAGCTCCACTGTAATGCAAAATATGTAGACCCTTATGTTTTGTATGACAGGGAGCAGGTAATTTATTGATCTCAACTAATCTGCAAAAAGCCAACAGACCAATAAAGTCTCACCTGCAAGTGCATATATTCCTTTAGAACAATCTTGGTTCTTTCCTGAAAAGTCACCACCCATAGTCTAAATTTAAAAAAAAAACAAAAACATGAAACACTATAAAAATCCCAGCGCTCTAACTCACGTATTTGTTACTTATTAGAACTTACCTAAGTGTATCATACCTAAAAAGAAGTGTATTGTTCACATGTAGAAGAAAGACTTAAGTACTTACATGGGTTTTTCCACTGCCTGTTTGTCCATATGCAAAACAAGTGGCCATTCCCCTTTCAAATATGGTCTCCACTAATGGTCGAGCTGTAAACCTTAAATGGAAAAAACAACAGTACTTTAGAAACTTAATTACTTCGAGATGCTAGTACCACAAGAATGCTGCAATTTTTAAGGCCAGAAGCAATAAAACTGGTCCTGTACTTTGAGAGGCCAAAGGACACCTCTACATTAATTCCTGAACTAAAGAGACTACTAGCTCTAAGGCATTAAAATATCTGAAACCATCAAATAAATGCTACAAGGTCTCTCCCATTTATTTTTTTACAACAACATTATCCTCCCTTAAACCCTAAGAAAAAATATTTTGTTGTTTTAATGATGCAACACAACACAGCGTACTACATGGAATTTGGAGGTCCCTGAAGAAGACAGAATTAGAGGACATCGAAGTAGGACAGTGGAGCAGATAAATATTTAGGTTTTGCCAATATTAAAACTCTGCTGTAGTTTGGTTTTGGTTTTTTTTCTCCGCAAATCAGCTTCCAAGATTAAATTTAGAAAACAAGTGGCCAAAAGAACATTGCACATCTTAATATTTTTAAGAACATACATACACTGAGAAAAGGCTCAAGAAAATGGATACCCAAGCTTTTCAGAATGGAAAAATCTAGTTATCCCTGAAGTATTATTTGATGTGTCAAAAAATATTATTCAAAGTATCATTTTTCTATTTTAGAGAACTTAAATTTTTACTTTAGAAAAACCAGAGTTATTGTTCCTACTTCAGCTGCTTATCAGCATTATTTCATTAAAAACTCAAAAAGCAAAGGGTAAACTAACGGATGGTTACCACTGGAGGTAAGTCTGCAAAAGTCTCTTTCTAAACTTCTTCCAGGTGTTTACACATAAAGTACCTTTAAGTGACACAAACAGGAACAATTGTTTACAGAAACATGGAGGTGTGCAATCTTCTTTCATTCCACTTTGGAAGAAACACAGGATCACTTACAAAAATACTAAGGGCTAGATCAACCCATTCAGCAAACGAGGGTTATGCAAAAATCTAAGTTCAACTGAATCACGAATTTTCATCAAAAATACACCAGATGATTGCTGATCAGCTTTAGTCTTTCTTTTTTGCTTCTTCTAAACATATACTTCCTTTGTCCTCAAGAGGATATTCCTGTATTTTGATGTCTGTTCTTTTTATATATGAAATAGAAAATTTCACAAAGCCTATCCACCTAAGAAGCACACTCTATTATCTCTGTTTAATTGAGTTCGACATTATTTATTTTGCTGATTTATAAAAAAGGGACTTAATATTATCTATTTTAAAGTAAGGCAAAATACAAACATATCTAGGAGAGTTTTCATAAAGCATTATATAACTCCAAATGGTACCATGCCAAAACACTCCAACTTTACTTTTACTAGAACCTTTATTTGCAATCTCGATCTTTCAGACATATAAAGTCTCGTTCTCCTGTAAAACTCAAAAGGCATACCCATCCAAACTAGCGCATGTTTTTTAGTATTAATGAAAACTTGCAACTCAGCGTTGCTGCTCATGGATTCAAAAATATTTAAAATATCGCTTAAGCAAAATAATAATTAAGAAAGAGTAGTCTTTTTCTCCCTCAAACTGAAGAACGTTTTTCACTATAGAAATACAGTGAGTAATTCTGGCATACTGGAGAAAACTGGAGTAACTTACCACACTATTTTTTTCCCCACTGTGACCCTGAAGTTCTGGTGAGAACAGATGACGATACCTATCTTGCTCTTACTTCTGTTATTACAGGAGGCCTTGAAGCAGATTGCCCTTCAAGTAATATCATTACTGTGCCGCATGAGGGAGAAGGAGAAACCCTGTACTGCTACACAGACTAGAGATTTACTGTTTCAGTAAGAATACGATGATCTTTCAATATTTTCCTTTATTACCATTAATGTATTATGTAACTAACAAAAATTGTCTGAGGAAAACTCAATACAAAAATACAACACTGTATGCCAAAAAACACCCCTCACATTTCAACACTGTGCTCACAAAGACAAATAACAGGAAGGAGGGAGAGTAGAAGAACTGATTGTTAAGCAGGAGAACTATCACAGGAGCCACACATCACCAGGTAGATTGCTCTCCCGCAGCTCTTCAGTACTGAGAAAGGAAAGATGCTACCACTAGACAACCATTACAGACAGAAATCTCCAAGGGCACAGCTTTGCTGCTTAAAAGTCCTTTGTTAGTGTAAACTAACAGACTATATAGATTTTCCTTTTGCCACCCTTCTCCCCCTAATTATATCAAGCATAAAACAGAATTTTTCAATAATTCTTTTATGGTGAATTTTCTGTTATCCACTGACATGATGTTAGCATCCAATATCAATCAAGATACGATGCTAACTTTCACTTCTTAGTTGTTGCATTAAGAAACAAGACGTAAGATATTTCTCTGTCACTACTCCTTAGGGCTATGGGAATCGTTTTCCAAGCATAAGGAAAATTATCTTCATCAAATTCCTTTCTAATACCAGTATTACCTGCAAAAAGCTTCAAAGTATTTAGACTGCATACCAAGATTACGACCTGTCCTGGTGTCTAACCTTGCCTGCTACTGTGTCTCCTCCATTTAGTGACTGGTACAAAGTAAACAGCTACTTCTAAACATGTTTTTAAAAGGGCTGTGTGCATTACTCTCTGCCACCTGTTGAAGTGAAACAGAAGAAAGGAGAAAACGGAGATCCAAATACCTTGGGGCTGAAAGCAGATGTGTATCTTTGTTGCTGGTTTGTTGTTTGTTGTTTTTTTTCAATCAGAAAGATTCAGCATTTTGAGCAAGATAACTTAGCTTCGTGCACCTCCATGTTACATCAGCCAGACTGCTTCCAGCAGCCGAGCTAGCTTAGGTATCTCAGCAATACAGCAATATAACCTTTTTTGCTTTCTTTGTACTCTTTCCCCACCCTCTCCTGATTTGTTTCCATCTCTTAATTGTCTTATACTGAAATTGCAAGCTCTTTGGGGCTGGGGCTGTCCTTTTCTTCCAAGTTTTCTGAAGACCAAAATATCCATGACTCAGGTTCCTCAGGTGCTGCATGCACGCTAATTAATAAGATAACCTGAGGGAAATGGGAGAGCTCATAAAGTTGTGCAAATATTCAGTAGCTGAGGAGGCAGGCAATACAGGCTAGAGCCTGGAAACCAGCAGGGCTTGGAGGAGGACTGAGAGCAGGACGGAGGTCAATGGAGGCGGAGATGACATTTCAGGTGAAGAATTCAGGATAAAGACTTAAAACAAAAGTAAACAGGCAAAAGAATGGAGGTAGCAATATACAGGTCTGGTAACACAGAGAACAGGAGTTGATCCATGACCAAGGTAAGCCCACAGTTACTGACATGGCAGATACATGAGAAAAAAGATTCACAAAAAAAAGGCATATACACATACCTGTAAACCATTTCATTAGGAGCCGTGTCATCAAAGGCATAATCAAAACGAAAAGTTTGGTTTTCTAGGTACCTTGTTAAATCCACCTTTTGTTTTGGTTCATGTACCATCACAACATCTTTACTAGGAATTGTTATTACATCAAGGTCTTTCATTAAAGTTTCTATAAAATAAGTGAAATAGACATTTAACTAGCAACACATCATTATTTTTTAGATTTTTTCATAGTTTACCCTCTTATAACATCCCAGATAACACAGCTCCTCCAAGTAACAACCCCACAATGGATTTGGGCTTCCAATGTCTAGATAGTAACCTGCTAAGTAAGAGATTCCATTTTGGGAGTCTAGTCACCCTATCCTATCAATTACTACAAATTAAAGAGATGTTGTACGAAGCTGATTAGAAAAACTAAGATCATTAATCATAGCACTGTCATTGTACACTGTTACGGATTCTATAATAACACTTTCCATGGATTTGAGTTCTTTTTCCTCACGGCTTCTATGCTGTTTTACAGACTACTGCCATATCCTTTGAGTTTTTATAAATAACTTCTCTATGGGAGAACCTGGACACTGAATTTGGACTGTCACACTTAAAAACACAAAGAAATTCAGATCCTTACAATAATCTGCTTTATTTTAAAAGTTTATCTATTTATTTTCCCTAGATCCTTAACATTGCAGTCGTATGTTCACAGCTTTCCAAAACAAGAATTTTGCTTTCATTCTACACCAACATATTCACTTGTGTATTCCTCCTGGAACCTACAGTATATTTCTATAATATAAAATTTCTCTCAAGTAAAATCCTCTCTAAAAACTACCTTGTAAGCAGAAAAAGCTGAGAATGCTAATGATCCTTCCTGTCACTGGGAATGAACAAAAGCCATCTAGATGCGATTTCAACAGTGAGATCCCAGGCTGTAATTACTACACAGTACCACAATTTACTGCTAATTGTTGTATGAGATATGAGTCAGCAAAGCAGAGAACCCAGTGATCCATGATAAGCACAAAAATAAAGATCCTTTGTGTCTACAGTCAGGATCACTAATGTGACCTACTTGCATTTCTATGTAAAATTTCTCAAAGCATGCAGTTCAAGAATTTGATGTGGCTTTATACAATCAGATAGAAATCTTTTCATCGGTTAACATACTGATCAAACAGCAGAATGGTTAGCATTGCATGACATTACACACCAACAGAAATATGCATTCAAGTCACTATATAATCAATTTTTCAACTGCGCTGCAATAAAATAAAATGCAATTATTCTGCAGTAATCACAGAGGAATAAGGATGAAAAGAGATGTATAACAGTCACTTCTTTGCAGCAAAAGCTTTTTAGTTTAAGCAGTCAAAAGCTGATTTTTCTTAAACAATTGTTTGGAATGAGACATTTACCTACTCGCAGCTATTTTTTATGAGAATCCATATCCCTTGCTCATGATAATTTGGAATAGTGTCTCTGAAACCCACCATACATTTCTCAATTATAAATATATGTCACTGAAATAAAATCTTAGAACAACAATCTGAACACCTACTTACTGCAAAGCCAATCCACAGAATGATTGGTGCTGGCAAACCTAAAGATTTTGGTGATAATTCTGTGTTTGTGAGACTGACAAAACAAACTAATTTTACTTCTTCTCCTCAAGGGTTTACACACTAGTATCTTAGATTCTTTTATACTCTTCCATTTTAAAATGTGGCATGACAATTACTGTTTCTTCTGTTTCTTATGAAGTGTGTGTTTTCAGAAGGTTGTATCATGTGGGTACTAGATTATCTCTACGGTTCATCCCCTCCATAAGTTATTTCATTAATACCTTTCTATTATAGTTTATTCTTAAAAATGCAAAACAACTTCAGTGCCAACCTCATTTTTACTTAGACACTTACCTTCCTACAAACTTCTCTGAACTAATTTTTCAATAGCCATAAACCACTAATACCTAAGATATGCAACTTTCACAAAATCAAATCCTACTCGTGCCCCATGACAACTTGCTCTCATTTACTGTAATTTCACTTTGTCCACCTTCAGCACAGCTAGAAGGTGACATCTCCCCCAAAATGTACCAGATTTCTAAGTCATACTTCATTAAAGATAACCTCCAATGCTGAAACAAATTCAACTACCAGACTTGTACGTTGAATGCCCTTATTAAATAGGTTGTGCAAAATAGTTTCAATTAACCAATTTTTGAGATTATTCATTCCTTTCAGATCACTAAGAGAAAAAAATATGGGAATAAAAAAACTGTAAAGACAAAAAATAAGAAAAAAATAAAAGTAGGGAAAGCAGCAATGTGGAGGGAAAAACACAGGACAAAAACTAACTAGATACTGGTATTAACATATATTTTCCCTTTCCCATACAATTCTCCCATCTTCCTCTGGATATGCTCCAGATAATCCTCAATGTGTAGTTCTGACAGTACAGAAACAAGAAATGCATCCCATGTTGTTTCAGAGTCAGATAGATGCTCTTGGAGTCCTTTATCTAAACAAAATACAATAGAAGGAGAAGGAAAGAAACATCTTTGAAAATGAAAGTCAGCTTACTTAGGCGCTGGATTCAGAAGCATTTGCATTCTTAATTCCTGCTGAAAGTAAAGAACTTTATGGGAAGACTGGGATTTAACCGGAGTTGAAAACCTGAATGGGTTTTTTTGGAATAAAGGCTCCAGTCTGATAAGCAGGCAGTAAGAAAAAAAGTTGCAATACCAATCACATATAAAAAAAAGTCACTAGGGAGTCATTACAGTACCTAACAGTTTTTTAGTGGCATTTCATATGCCATAGGGTATCTTGCCCAGCCCTGAACAGCAACTCCAGGGGATACCAGTCTCCAATTTGTATGTAATCCACTAGCCCTCTGAGGATGTCTTGGACACGTTTTGGCACCCAACATGTTGTAAGACATCAGCATTTAGGCTCTGCTGATGTCTGATTCAAGACCACTTGAAAGTATAAAAATACATGTACAAAAAATGTATATGAAAGTTTTCACTTTCGCAGTCGCTCTCTGCTCAGGAGATCATTTGAAGGATAGTTTAAAAGAATGGCAATCCTAACGTAATGTAAGAATACTTGAAGAAATTACAGTAGAATTAATTCCTAGATTAACTAAATACACCCTAGATGACCTTGGAAAAAAATTGCAGTCTCTCTGCGCCTCAGCTCCCAATCCATAAAATGGTTGACAGTTAAACTACTTTTCTCCCCATCTTTATCCCAGTTGTGACAAGTTTATGAATTTTCTGGGTCCGTCACACATATTGTCTGGTATAACGGTTTCACCTTTGATCAGTACTTCTAGATCTCTTTAACAGAAATAATATTACTATCAGAAGCACCTTTTCAGAGAAAAAATTCAGCAAAATCTTCAGTGGTCATACCTTTTTTATTGAGTGGTCGTTTTCGTACACAAACACATATCCTGTGCTCATCAATCTGCAAAGGAAGCAATCTTCCAGTGAACTACACCCAATTTCAGTTATACGATATTTTACTTTATTTTACTTCTATTATTGAATTAATTAATCAATCAATCATTTAAACAAAGAGAAGTTTCCAAGACAGTGAGTCATCTGAACACGTAAAAGCCCCTTGTGTCTCTACAATAGCCAAGAACTGAAAAGGGAGAGCCATACATTAACAAAACTCCCTGCAGACAGTGATCTAATCCTGTAGAGCACAAGGTACATCTTGGAACATTGCAAGTAAATGCAGTGCTAACAGGGTAGATATGCTATTGAGAGAAATTGTCACAATCTCTGATTTCCACACAGATCTGATAACCTTCGTCATTTAAGGATTCTGCTCCTCTGACTTCTCCGCAAACCAAAGGCCTTCATCACCTTCAAAATGAAATACTATTCTTTATACTCAATAGGGCTTTTCAGAGGAGCTTAATGGTTTTGTATGCACATCCCCTAGCATCCCAGGAAAAATTACAATACGGAGGCTGAGTGACTACTTAGTACATATTGGTATTATTTTATAGTAAAAAGATATTTAAATGACATAACATAATTAAGACTAATTTAGTAACCTAGGACTTTCAATACCTACTAATTTAAATACCAAATTACAGAAAAAAAATAAATCCATATTATAATGAATACTAATATATATTAAACTACTTATTTTTCATGTTTACAGACAGAGGCACACATTGAAAAAATTGGAAACACAGCAAAAATACAGAAGGATAAAATATTTCCATGTTGCCGGGGTACTTACAGGATCTGCAGTTGTCAGTGGTCTATAATCCAAACTTCCCCTGAAATCTCTTATCATACACATAATTTCGTAATTTGGGTTTGTAGCATCAACATCCTAGGGAAGTAAGCAATAGAATTTCTAAATATACTTTTTTTTTTCTGAAACAGATTAATTTCAGTATCTTCTATATTTATTTATAAGAAAAATACACATTAACTGAAATCTTATTTTTCTCCAAAATGCCAGAAAAGTATAAGAAAAATACACATTAACTAAAATCTTGTTTTTCTCCAAAATGCCAGAAGAGTCTCAGAGGCAAGTTTAATGCCTTCTTCCATTCTCATGTAGCTAGTTTACTGATAGCAAAGCAATTATACACCTCCTATTTCACGGTTTTGGTTGGTATGTAATAGCAAATAATTTTTAATTGAGGACTCATTAACAGTGTACTTAAGAAAGAGAAATGACTCCCACCTTTACCAGAATCTTTGCACTAAAGAAACTGCACACCACCAGATAGCATATATGGTCAATGCTTCTTAATCTGAGGTGGTCCGACGGACAAACGGATACATTCCATCGCACGGGTACAACACACACCGCAGAGGACAGTGGAGACAGACCAGCTGCTCTAAACACAACCCGGTTGGATCCAAGTTGGTTCAGGAAGCTTGATCCTACTACTGGTCTTGAGTTAACTCCTACAGTTACCTGGATGCATTGGAACCTCTTCTAACACTTCCAGATCCCCAAAAAAAGCAGAACCAATCCCAAGAATACACAGTAGGCTACATCTAGGCTCGGAAAACCTTCTGTCCCTAAACCGGGAGCCATTAGTACCAGAGCGAATGGACATGGAAGAGGCCATGCACGAAGCCCGTCTAAGNAAAGCAACACGAAGCACAGGTACATACAGGTCACCAAGACAAACAGAGCTTCCTCATACAGAAGTTTAATACTCAGATGCAAAAGGAGTCTTCACCGAAGCGGTAAAAAGAAAGTTTTAGGTGTAGTACCATGTCAAAGTATTTTTATATACATAAAGTCAAAAAATATCTGTTCCTCACACATAGACACAGTAATGTTTTGCAGTTGTGTAAACGGATGGAAACTAGAGAACATGAATTCAAAATAGGTGATTTAGGTTTACTTAAAAACATCATTAAACCATGAAGTACATTTCCTGAATTATTTACTTGGTGGTGGTACTTCTGTCAGTAGCGCATTGGTAGTATCTCTTTAGAGACTAACACATACGCACAGGGCTGCCAAGAAGATTACGGTACTAGTTTTGCTAAAGCTTTTACACTACTGTGACAGAGAGTCATTTAATATTAAGAGATTCTTTTCACAGGATTAACAACTTCATTTCTTTCACACAAGTTTCTAACAACTTGCTACCAAGCTGCTTGCATGATGCAAAGCTAAATTATAAATGCATTGACCAGTCTAAAGAAAAAAAAGTCATTGTTCAAACTTGAGCCTCAAATAGATCTCCTACAAAGCATCAAAGATCATAAAGAACAATTTATCATAATGTTGTTAATACCTCCTGTAGAATAACAGCACTATCTAAGAGCAAAAGATTTGCTTATTTTCAACAATATATCTTCCCTAAGAAATAGCTTATCATCAGTACTTGATCTTTAGAAAACACACTAAGATAAGCAATTGTAAGCAATTATTTCTGTAGGAAGAAAAAGAGGGGGAAAACTGACTAAAGTAATAGTTATGACAGCAATGTAACGAAGAACCAAAATATTTAGCAAACTTACATACAAGATGAAAATATTTAATTTCAAGATTATTACAGTTTATAAAAATTACTAAAGACTGAAAAAAGCATAATTTTGCAAACTTCTTCTCTTGCTGGCGTACGTTTTCCATCCGAGTTAAAAATACTAACCTGAGCTCTTTTTTCTCTAAGTTCCTGCTGCTGTAACCTTCTTTTTTCACGTTTCTCTTGCAATTTTTCAACCTCTTTTACACAATTAGATTTTCTACGCGCTGAAAGAAAATCATACAATTTTAAAATACTTTCAGTGTTGCACGAATTTAGTATTTACACTGTACACATTTCAGTTATATTAATTTATCAATAATTAGAAGGCATTTATATCAACTATCTTTTCAAGTAAATCAGTATTAGTACAGAATAATTATGGCAATTTAATTTCTAAAAGTCATAAAATAAATGAATTAGAAAAAAGTCACAGGAATGGGAATGGGACAATAATCACATGATCAAAAATATAAGGACAGCGACCCTCAAAAAAATATTTGGACAGATACATGTGATCTCTTGGTTTGAATTAAAAGAAAGCCCAGGCAAATCAAAAAAGAACACACACCATTGCCATGGTTAAAAAAAAGATAAAGGAAAAACAAATTCCAAATACTAGAAACTATGACAAAAGTGAACATTTGTTTAGCCGCAGTTCTCTGAAAAAGCTCCTCAAGGAAGCCCGCTGACAACTGTGCATGTAGACCATCTGTCATTCATGGACAACAACATAATCCAAGAGAATGTACATGTAACGCCCAGAATGAATGAATCCTTGATACACGGTTTACATACAAGGGGGTCCAAATTCCTTTTTTGCAGCTTGAACTGGAGATATATCTGAAACACTACCATTCTGTTGAGAGGAGGAAGACTGCTCGGGAAGCTGAGTAGGTCGCGCGCGTGCAGAACCAACCACTGCAAAGGAAAAGCACAAAGCTCATCTGAACACGGAAAAGTAAGATTTCTACCCGATTCTGACAAGCTTTGTTGTGACAAGACAGAACGAGGCCCCTTTCCAGAAACAACAATTTATTGGGGGTGAACGGGAACCATACATGTAGAAAGTCTATTAATAAAGACATTTGGTATGCAGCCTTTTTTATCCTAGCATTGTGTTATACACAACATAATTAAGTACCAGTGCTGCACATGTGTATTTTTAAATTACTGCAGAAAGTACAACTTATCGTGCATAGAATGAAGCGTGCACTTGGAGATATGCAGTCCTGAAGCTTAAAGAGCTGAAATTTTATTTATATTGTGATTATACCCAAAAGACGAGTAAGGAGAGAAGCCCTGCTGTTTCACATACTCTAGATGTTACGAAATGGTCCCACCCCATTGAGCCTATGACCTCTGGAGATGCACAGAGATACAAATGACAGGCAGCAAGTGCAGCTCAATCTGCAAGTGGAAGAAACAAACCTTTTTAACACTATACTGGAAGGGATACAGATACAATCAGTATGTCTAAGCTTATGCATTGATTCTATGCGTGCTAAGGATGCCAATTTCTGAAGATGCAGTGATGCCTGTTCCCAGTGAACGCAGTGGGAGTGGTGAGCATGCAAGCCTCTCTGGTAGAGCTGAAGGCTTTAAATTGTTTCTCAAAGAGTTGCTTCAAGCAGCTTTTGCTTCAGCTGGCCCATTTCCTGCACACGATCCTAACAGAGTCTGCCAGAGGAGTACGAAAGTGGAGGTATCAGCTTGCATTAGCAGCCAGAGATGACACTCCAAACGAAGGCCAGTTCATTGTGCAACATGGAGACAACTATGGAAAAAGGTATCGAATGGGACAGACAAGACAAATGCCCATACCATTCCAAATATGACAGGAGATCTAGTTTATAGCACAGATTGATTACAGGAAATAAGACAGTGTGCTGAGAAAAACTTAATTACAAGGCCAACAAAGAACAAATAGGCAGGCCGACCGTGAATAGTAAGATGCGTAGGACCTATTAAAATACAAATTACAGGGTTATTCCATACCAAACAGACCATCCACTACAAACGACAACATGTATGGATGTGAGGAGAGCCCATCAATGAGATGTCTCAAATTTAAATGTTAGTTTGAAAAAAAAATTATCCCCTCTTCAGGAGATTTTTGATTTGTTTAACACCCCCAGAGGTAAATGGCAGCAGGGAGAAAGTGGTCCACATAATCCACCAGAAGAGTATGAACAGTTGCAAAGATATGCAAGCCCACTTATTTTTCAAGTTTGAACAGCTGTACTGGAATCTAGTCTGAATTAAGGACAGTAGATTAATGTTTGGAAGAAGAATCATCACCATGATCAGTACGAGTTAGTTACGTTTAACACAGGAGAGAAAATGAAAACAATAAGCAGCGACTATTCTTTCTCACATCATAGATGCATTACATCTGTATTCATCCAATACATACTTTTCACCTATCCTCCTGTGGTATTTCAGCTTTTTTTGTAGATTTTTTGCTACTAATTGTAGACTGAGAAATAACCCGTAGGGCTTAAGTACTCTTTGAATGAATGTTTACACACAGACTGTTACAAAACTAAGTTATAAAATTGTAAGTGTAAGAATTTTAAGAGCACTACTTGTGTATTGAAACACTCAACTGAGCTGAAGCAAACTGAGGATGTTTTAACTTGGAAAAGTCCACACATGATTTAATGTAGCATAATTAATTAACTACAAACTTTTGCACCTTCAGTTCATCCAGCTTAACTTTCCTAACACTACATTGTTTAAACTTGAATATGAATACTATTCATACAAAATAAATTCCTAAATATACATAGGAATAATTCTAGGAATGATGTACCGTGTCTTTTACAAGTCACATGCATACATACCGAATAAGAAACGCAGAACTATTACAGAATGTTAAGATGAGCAGGAGGTTAAAACGTTCCCATATTTTTTACTTCCTTGAAATGGAAAGAGATAACATTTACCTCTGTTATCTCTGGCAGGGGTGTCATTCTTAATAGGCGCCACAGTTCGTCGACTCTATATAAAGAAAGAAATCCCTGTTATTTGATCACCATCTTATTGAAAACGTAAACTGCAGCCCCACCTCTGCTTCTTTCCAACGAATAAAAATAACATGACATCAGCAATACTGAGAGGTGATTGCTGCCAAATCCTTCCCTGAAGAGCTGAGGGTGAAGACTGCTTGAACTATATGTACTGTTTCAAAACAATCTCCAAAACGTTTTATTTATTTTTCCTTGAGATATATTTAGTTATATAAATATTAGTTCCCAACTCCCTCTCTCCTAAACCTGTTCTTAAAAAATTTTTTAGAAACCCCTATTTACTACAGGAAAAAGAAAGGAACACAGTTACCAAACAGCTCCACAGACACAAAAGTTAAAGTTAAAAATTCAAGCATAACAACATGTGTAGGAGAACTGTATGTTTAGCATGAACATGTCGCGTAGATATCACCAACCTTCACGATTTTGTTTACTTTGGCTGANTTTTTCCTTGAGATATATTTAGTTATATAAATATTAGTTCCCAACTCCCTCTCTCCTAAACCTGTTCTTAAAAAATTTTTTAGAAACCCCTATTTACTACAGGAAAAAGAAAGGAACACAGTTACCAAACAGCTCCACAGACACAAAAGTTAAAGTTAAAAATTCAAGCATAACAACATGTGTAGGAGAACTGTATGTTTAGCATGAACATGTCGCGTAGATATCACCAACCTTCACGATTTTGTTTACTTTGGCTGATGGAGTAGGTGGTGGTGGTGTCTCTGGACTAAGTTCAATATCTTCATCAGGTGCAAGATCTGGGTTAAGTGAAAATATGCTCTCCAAGTCAATCTGTGTAAAAGAATATAAAATGCATTGATGAGTCTTAAAACAATATTCATCCTCTCCATTTCTCCTGTTATGTTTGAGAATAAACAGTAAATATATTTAGTGGTTTTACCCCACAATTTGTTAATTCTAAAACCTAAATTATTTTTTTTTATGTTCATTAAAAACAGTGTAAGCTTTGGTCTTTGTGTTAGTTGAAAAGACACCCTTCAGAAAAGGGATGAATTAAAAATGACCAATAGATATTAATAATTTTGTAAAGTGATTAAATTAAAACAGAAGTAGCTAGTATTATTGTGGGAAATTTGACAATTACTGCAAAATACAAAAGACATTCTGTAACATAAAAAGAAAGAGACCTCAATTATTTGAAATTTCCCAAGCAGTGCGAAAGANTGGAGTAGGTGGTGGTGGTGTCTCTGGACTAAGTTCAATATCTTCATCAGGTGCAAGATCTGGGTTAAGTGAAAATATGCTCTCCAAGTCAATCTGTGTAAAAGAATATAAAATGCATTGATGAGTCTTAAAACAATATTCATCCTCTCCATTTCTCCTGTTATGTTTGAGAATAAACAGTAAATATATTTAGTGGTTTTACCCCACAATTTGTTAATTCTAAAACCTAAATTATTTTTTTTTATGTTCATTAAAAACAGTGTAAGCTTTGGTCTTTGTGTTAGTTGAAAAGACACCCTTCAGAAAAGGGATGAATTAAAAATGACCAATAGATATTAATAATTTTGTAAAGTGATTAAATTAAAACAGAAGTAGCTAGTATTATTGTGGGAAATTTGACAATTACTGCAAAATACAAAAGACATTCTGTAACATAAAAAGAAAGAGACCTCAATTATTTGAAATTTCCCAAGCAGTGCGAAAGAAATAGACAAATTACAACCACCCAAAAAATAAAAGCACAGTTGAAACCATGTCAAAATTATGCTATTTTTTTTCTTTTAAGTGTTCCTCATTCAAAATGCTGGAAACTGTAAGGGGGGAAGGGCAGGATCTTAAAAATAGCTGGCTTCAGATCTATTGAAACTTGGTTTCCTAAAAATCTTAAATAGCTTTGGTCTCTATAGATTGCCATTTCCCCTGGCTGGACCTTTCAAAGACCTCACTATTGTATGGATTCTGTGTGTCCAGAGGGATGAGCTCAGCTGATGAGATCACCAGGACCTTCTCACAATTTTTTTTTTCCTTTTTCCTGTGTTTTCACAAAACCAGTGAAGTGTCATTATTTCTGAGATACTTCATCAAATCTCAGCTAAAACTGACCAACATGGTCCAAAATTTAAAGGCAGAGGGGATGGCAAAGCATTACACATACAGACACGGTTTCTCAAGGAAAGCAAGGCTGGAAAATTATTGCCAAAAATAAATAAATAAGCAAACAAACTAGCAGTTCAATTCCTCAATAATACAAACATAAAAAGAATTCTAATCTAGCCCTCCCACTAGTTTCCTGTCCAAACTGCAAGTCATTCTCCCTCTCAAAAATTTGATTTTTCTACTTGTAAAAAGAGGATAACAAGGTCAGCCTTTGTAATCCAGTTCAAAACCAACAGATGAAAAGAACTATTTAAAAGCTATGACACAGAGCTCAGGAAGTCAAATTTAATACAACAGAAACCAGTATTTGCCCAACAGCTCCCATGCAAAACAGTCTGTAACCAAAGAATCATCAAGTAAATTCGGATTTGTATCTTCTTTTTGTTTCCAATGCAAATTCCAAAGTAATATTCATGTAGATTACACATTTTTTAAAAGAGGAAAGTTCTAATTAAGTTTACCTCTTTGCCTTTAGTATCTCCATTTTCAATCCATTCAACAGTTACGCTTTCATTATCTTCATTTAGGGATGTTACCATAGCTTGGTGAATTCGGCCTAGAAAGCAAACACAAATGATCATTTATTAACTGGTGGGAAAATTTTCCAGAAGTTATTTTCATCCCTGCACAGAGGCATGCAGAGAGAGGCAGCAAGAAGAGGGTTAAAAAAAATGAGGTGATAAATAGAAGATAATTCCTGGCCACGCACTGTGAAGTGGCTCGCACCTGATCCACCAGTGGAGGCTCTAGTGGGACAGCCAGTGTACAAGTGAAAAGTTCAGTGAACAGAAAGCTGAGTGGTAAGTGAATACCGCACCACTTAGTCTCCTTTCTTGAGAGAAGAAAACTCCAATACCACGAGTCTCCCATGGGCGGGAAAGTCTCCTGAGGTGTGGTCCACAAAGGCTCGTTTGTCCCCCTCCTAGGCTGATACAACATTACATGTCCCAACACATGAGTAAAACCCTCTGAAACTGTATTCTGATATCCATTTCTTATGGCCATCCGATCAGTTGGTAATTCAACT
Source organism: Burhinus bistriatus (assembly GCA_013397275.1). Classification (NCBI taxonomy): domain Eukaryota; kingdom Metazoa; phylum Chordata; class Aves; order Charadriiformes; family Burhinidae; genus Burhinus; species Burhinus bistriatus. Next base: position 1,907 of record VYXH01004682.1, on the reverse strand, counting down.
GGAATTAAACTGCCTGCAACAATAATACAAGTCATCGTTTTAAAAACAGCTGCTTACACAGAGTGCTGAGCTGGAGCTAAGGTGCTGTTGCTTTGACTTCTCCAGTGAAAGACCCAAAGCCAGCAAGCCCCCATAAAGTACAATAAAACCAGTAAACTTTCAGCAGAAATAAGGATTTTTCTTTTAAGCATGTAGTGTACCGCCATTTTTTTATGTCCTATTTCCTGCACACAGCAGCAAAGAACAATTGGAAGAGCAGAGCGGCCATGCACTGACACAAAAGATCGAGACCAAGGTGTCACATTGATTTCACATCTCTGCTTTGCCCCAAGAGTACCAAGAATCGGGGTTTCTGAAGAACACGAGCCCAATGCCACTGCTCCTCTAACACCCCATTTTAACGAGCCGTAGGACAACCAAGCAACCCCTCTCTCCACCCACCCCGAGCCAGCCCCCAGGTGCCCACGTGCAGCTCCCGAAGCACGAGTGACCACCCCGGAGCAGTCCATGCACACACTGCTGCTGCCGGGCACCCGCTCGGGGTGAAACACAGTGCGGTCCTCACACATCTGCCCTGGTCAGCATCTCCTCCGCCTTGCACTCTCTCTTCTCCTTGCCTAAAGCTCCCAGCCCCCCAAACTCATTCCAGTTTTCTCCTCCGCTGACTGTTTCAAACTTCTGGTTTAGCCACTTCAGTCATAATTTGACAGCTTTCCAGACTCTTAGGGCCTGCTGCCGGACAGAAAGGAAGAAAAATCCTGACTGATACCCCAGATTATCTCACCTAATGGTACAAGTAACAAATATATACTGCTAATATCTCTTTTATTGCGAAGGCTGCCTAAGCATTCACTCCTCATTAAAATCAAGCAAGAAGAGAGACTACGGGGCAGCGTGACAGGAGGTAACAGCAAATCTGCGTCCTCCAGGGTGATGTGCAGAGGGAGAGAGGAGCTGCAGTTCAGGCAGAGCGCAGCAGCCGGGGGACTCGCAGAGGAGCCGGCACCCTGGGCAGCACTGCTTTCGCGTCGGCGCCGCTCACCCCACTGGCAACAACCACAACATACCCATTTACAACATCCATGCTTCTCCTTGCCCAAAGCATAAGATTCACTCCACCACTAAAGCAGGTTAAGTAGGCTTTTTACTTAAAAACAAACAAACCTTCCCCCTTTGCTTCGCTTGTTTCCTGTCCTCTAGGATTTGCTGGGTTTTTATTTCCCTGACCTGTGTTTTGCCGGAACAAACCCTGAGCGCCCTTCTCCTGGGCTGTGTGCTCTGCAGGGACGCTTTGGCCGGCATTCCCCACCGAGGCGCTGCCCAGAGAAGCAGGGGCAGGGACCACCACCGTGCCCTCACCTCTGCTCCTGCCTCTCCCCTCGCCCAAGGAGGCGGTGCAGGCAGGCATCCTGCCCGCAGGACCCCACCGGGATCCTGCTGGTGGCTTGGCTGAAGCAGACTGACCACGCACGATGCTCTCACGCCTTATTTCCTTGGACAAGCATTTTTGTGAGAGTTCTCTTTGTGCAAGGTCCTCATACACCTCTTTGTTACATTTCCTGCATTTAATAACCTCTAGGGACTTACTTTTGTGCCCTGTTGTAGAACTGTTTCAATTAGCTATCTGGTCCATCAGCAAAGTAGCAACAGAAGCCACTGTCTTCCCGTAGCAGTGCCACTCCTGCCACTTCTACAAAAAGCATGCTGGGACCACAAGGACACAGAAGCTGTGGGACCTGGAAGACTCCTCAAGCTTACATTGGTATAATCTTCTGCTACTCTTTTAAGGCTTGGTCCAGCTGTCAATCCAGAATCGAGAGAAAAATGATATATGAAAAATGTATCTTTAGAAAAACATATTTTATACAATATTACAATAACCTTTAGTCATGTCCTGGTTTGAGGTA
>VYXH01004681.1:303551-326542 GCA_013397275.1 Burhinus bistriatus | reverse complement strand
TTCCAGTATCTGAAGGGGGCCTACCAGAAAGCTGGAGAGGGACTCTTTACAAGGGCATGTAATGATAGGATGAGGGGTAATGGCTTCAAGCTGGAAGAGGGTAGATTTAGACTAGACATTAGGAAGAAATTTTTCACTCTGAGGGTGGTGAGACGTTGGAACAGGTTGCCCAGGGAAGTTGTGGGGATGCCGCATCCCTGGAAGTGTTCAAGGCCAGGTTGGATGAGGCTTTGAGCAACCAGGTCCAGGGTTGGAACTAGATGATCTTTAAGGTCCCTTCTAACCTAAACCATTCTATGGGTCTGGGATTCTATGTCAGAATATGAAGAAGGAAGGAGAACTATGGATGCATTACCAAGGAAAAAAATGAGAAATAATATTGAATGGTGCAGAAAAGTCTGAATTACACTGGCCTCTTCAGTCTACAAAATACTGACTTGACAACAGACATTTAAACAAGATCAGGGTAAAATTCGAATAAGGAAAAAGCAGATCAAAGACTATTCAGGTAAGTTATGTGCTTTCTGGTTGCACAGCTTCATTCACCCAACAGGAACTTACTGAAGTGATGTACAACATTTTGTCATTGTGTTTAAGAATTCAGACAGGTGACTCCTAGGAGTCTGCAGTTACAGTAAGCATAATACCTCTCTCCCAAGCAGAAGAAAAGAATGGGGAGTTACAGACCTTGCAGGGTAATTTCTCTCTCTGGGAAGACCGTGGAACAGATTACTAAACTATCACTTATCCCACCTTTAATTGGACAACTGGCCTTTGAAAGCAAGTGGACAAAGGGGAAGCAATGCACATGGTGTATCCACATTTTTTGACATGCTACCGCACGTAGTCTCATTAGCAGATTACTGTCACAAAATTGGAGCGAAAGAATCCCAGACATAGTTTGCTTGGATATTGCCATCAGTAACAGCTGCAGCTAGAACTGGCAGTAGGAGGAGGCAGTGCTGTCAGTTGTGGCTGCTGTCATGGCTGCCAGCAGGTGCTTCAGCAGCAGCATCTGGCTCCGGGAGGCCACTAGCATGAGCAAGGACCTGTCTGCCTTCCACCCAAAGACAGCATCCAAGCACCCGCTGCCCTTGCCGTGCCGCATCCTCAAGCGAGGAGTCAAGCTCTGTCAGTTCATACTTTTAATGATACCCCCGTTTCTCTAATACCCGACTGTACTTTTCTCTGGCTCAGGCCTTTTGACATGTTGTCAGCAACAAGTGTGGCCCTCACCCTGCCACGGTTCTTACCAAGGTCCATAACCTGCACCGGGCTGCGTTGGTTTACGCCCAGGGAGCTCCAGGAACTACAGATGAGCCCATGCCCTGCCTGTGGGCCAGCACAGTGCTTAAGAGACAGCTCGTAATTCTGCCTTTTCGCAGACACACAAGTGTGCTTGTGGGCACATGGTTGTGAAACTCCGCCTGGCCACACAACTCCTGATCTTTTTTTGATGACAAGAGGTTTGCAGCTGTCTGTAATAAAGCAGTAAGAAGATAAGTCTTCTTGGAAAATCAAGGGCGGGTTGCGATAATTGAGTTTGTTTAGTCTGAAACAGAGAAGACTGATGGGAGATGTGAGAATGTGTCCTCAGTATTTTAAAAAAAGTGGTTATGCAGAGGCTGGTGAACAAGTGTTTTCCAAGGTCAGGCATGAAGCTGGGGGACAACAGAAAGTTCAGCTTAGTTTACAGAATAAGATTTAGTTTAAAGATTAGCAAGGAAAAATCCCCCTCCCTGAAAAGCAAGTAAGCATAGTAAACACTGAAGTGTCTGTATTACATACTGTAAAATTTCCTTCATTTGAATTTTCAAGAATAAATTAGAGAAGCATTTCTGGCATGTTCTAGCCAAACTCAGTCTGCTCCACTGCACTGGGTCAGGTGAGGTGATCTGCTCAGTCCTTTTTAGCCTTACAGTTGTATTATTCTGTGACAGCCTAGTAAGGCCCAGCCCTTCTCTGGCAAAATAGCGTTTGACTTTGAGTCTTAGAGCTGATCCCTGCCAAGTTCTTAACCAAAGCTTGTATTTTCATTAAATCAGTGATTTCAATCTGCATCAATTCTACAGTTCCAGTGAGACTGCCCTGAATACAGAGAATGCAGCGAGCTACCCTGTAAAGTGTGGACTTAGTGATGTTTGGGTTGTGTTCGTCATTAATCTGTATTTATGCCTTTGTAAGTAAAATATTTTAAAAATGGGACAGGATGTCACAGATAAGGCTTTAACCAGGTCACACTTCAGTTATCATCAGTAATACGTACTGAGGCACTGTCTCCTGACAGCTAGAAAATGTGATAGAGGGCTTTATAATGTGGGTTTTTTAGTCTTTTTAATGTTTATAAATATCTTTATATATTCTTATACACAAAAGCATTTGAACAAAGAGTATTGCATTGAGGAAAAATTGGAAAAGGTTACTGAGGTGCAAAACGAGAGAGAGATGGACATGCTGTGTGTTAAAAGCACAACCAGTGCAAGAAGTGTTAATGGGCTGGGAGCATGCGTGAAGTCGCATGGGACCTTGCATGACACGCCACATGTGGTATCTGGCCCCCATGCTCACTGAGAGCTGTAGAATGAAGATTACTTTGGTGAAATAGATACTAAAGCTGGCTGGATGTTTCTGTAACTTAAATTAATATTTAGGACTTCAAATTGTAGTAATGATGGAGTAGATGTCCATTTTATGTTAGTCGATACCCATTTCTACTGAGCTGGTGAATCAACGCAGCGTGGGCTCCACTTGAATGGATTAGCTGATCCTAATATGCAAAGTTACAAGCAGTTGACCAAAATGTGCAAGCGTTAAAAACAGTGAGGGTAGTGCTGTGATAATGATGATGAATAAACGGAATGGGACCCATGGAGGCATTCCAAGTGGCTGGACCAGTGTTGGTTGGAGAGAACCATTTTTCAAAAAGATTTGAGATGTGTGAGCTGGAATGTAGACAAGACTTACTGTTCCGTAGGAGGCAGAAAGAAGGATTTTTGACAGTTAGGACATTTGGTTAAGTTTGTTCTGTACAATAAAGGTGTTTCAGATATCACACAACTACTGCAATCCAGAAGAGGACTCACAGGTGTGCATGTCCTACTGTTTGGTATATATAGAAGATTATGCACCTGCTTGTATACTTGCTGATTTGGGGTTTAGGAGAATATTGGAATGCACTTCATGAAACCAAATATAGGAAGATAAGAAGAAAAATATAAGGACAAGATTTAGCAATGGCCTGATTTTTCATTTTTTTTTTTTTTTTTAAATTGAGCAACAGTATATTTGCCTAAAAGCCATACATGTATCTTTTTAAATGATTATTAAGAGTTCATCTAGAGATGTGAAATAATTGAAGGCTGGGGGCAAAATGTAAAATAAGAGTATGCAAAAGCAATGGATTAATTGGACAATTGAGTTGTCTGGAAGACTTGTGAAGGTTAATGTATAAACAAAACAAAACAAAAAATCCTGACTGATCCAAGCTTACATACAAGGACGGGGCTTTAGAGGAGTGGAACACATGAAGTGTGTTCAAATCACAAAGTTCTTATGCTAATGAGTGTAGAGCATTGGCCAGATGAGAAAGTGAAGGATGAACCCAAGGGTGCAGCCAAGGATGAATCTTCAGTTAGGAAACATCTGTTACAAAGAAAGATGAGGGGTGTTGAACTTGCTTTGGGTGGGAGACTTGTTTAAAGGTGACTTAGTAAAAGTATTTGAAATGGTAAAGGGGCTTTATGCAATGAAGTAGCATTAGCTGTGCCTGCTATTTGGGAAAATTAATATCCAGGGCAAAGTCAAACAGCTAAAAAATTACTCCTGAGTATGAAATAAAGAACGATGTATTTTCAGTGAACCGCAAGAAATATTTCCTGCGGACCAGATTATCAGACTGGCAAGCAAAACAAAAGAGTGAGTGTGAGTTTCGGACCACTGGTCCTAAACCTGCATTTGCCAGACTTTGCTTGCAAGGGAGTAGGGGCACAGAAGAGACCAGGCACAAGTTTTTTGCCTTTGTGCCATGTCGCCACCCGTCCTGGCTGCGAGCCTGTGCTGTTGGGCCAGAGGCAGCCAGTTGGCTGGGTGTCCAGCACTGGAGCGTGTGTGCCTGCCTGCAGCCTGGGGAGCAGCACCATCTGCAGCCCAGCGCCTGTCCCCTGGGGAAAGATGTGCCCGAGGGCACTGTTGCAGGGTTAGCCAGTGATTAAATTGTGCCAGAACTTGTGTGCCTGTTTATTTTTAACAGGATGGGTGAAGTTTATTAACAGAATTCAGTACAAAACAAAGGTCGTGACCAGGGTGTGTATTTACAGTTTGTTTTTTCCCTAGAAATAAATTTTGGGTTTAAAGTAAGGAGATTAAAGAACATGAGAAACTCACGGGGGAGGATGTCAATCTGCATGTAACTGCTTCAGCTCCCTGATCTCTCGTGGTAACATCAGGTCGGCCATGGACCGTAGCTCAGCACCTCACTATGCCAAGCAGCTCATTGGGGTGGAAATTACCCAAGGTGAAGTGGCCCTGCTGCATATCAAGCAAGACTCGTGTCCTTTACATGGGGGAATCTAAGAGGTCTGTAGAGCAAAAAAGTAGTCTTGAAGATGTTTGAGGAAGCAGCCTTGCTTGGCAGATCAGTCACGTGGGAATATTTTGACAAATCTGATATTTTGACAATTACATGCTGCATTTAAGCAAGGATCTTGTTACAACCTGTTCCGAATTTTAGAATGTGTCATAAATCGTTCCCTGTGGGTTGGCATAGTAAACCTTTTTTTTTTGTACATAAATTGAACTTTTCCTATGAGAGATTTTTTTATTCTTTACTCATGACATAGGTTTGTTACCATGCAGTTTGACCTGCCAGTGTGATTTCTTAATTTGCAAAGGTAAAAGGACTAAAACGTACATATTTTCAAAACTTACGGAAAACTGTTTCCTTATGAATAGCGCTTTTACAATTTTTTTACATTTTGTCCTTTAAAAACGAGCTTCAGTACATTTTTAGGAAGCTGAAACTTCCTAAAACCCATCAGGATGTCAGGATCTCATGCAGTGGCTGCAGCAGTTTTTCAGCAGTCTGAATGCTGATGGCATTTTCTGTGGAACAGTGTAATTATAGGACCTCTTAACTATCTGTGTCTATTATCTCGGAGAAGAGCGTTTTACTGTAGCTGAAGTAAACGGGAGTCGTAAGGGATTTTTTTCCATGGGTACTGAATCAGATTCTTAAAGAATAAATTTGAAGTTTATTGTGAAACTCACGGTGGCCTTGTGCCAGCTGTTGTTTGGACTTTTCTGTGACCTCAGTGGTCATTAAGGCCTAACCCTTTTTCCCCAAACACACCACTTACAGTTCTAACTTTTGAGCCTTATCCCATTTTCCTTTGGAAGAGCGGTAATGCTTTATGTCTGTGCTGGGCATTTAATTAACTTTGCTTCCAGAAGCGAGGAGAGCGGTACTTGAAAAGACTTTCCCAGGCTATGTGGTCTGAAAAGCCTCTGTTGGATCCGTAATATTCTAATTCTTGGTAATGCTTGGAGATGACATTGATTTTATACAGGTTTGTCAGCTGAACTTCTGTTTTTCAAAATAAATGTGATTCAGATTTGTTTTTAATTTTGCCTGTTCTGAAAACGGTAAGAAAAGGTCTAATTTGGCGCGTTCTCATAATAATCAGTTGAGCTTAATTGTATTATAGTAAGGAGACTTCTGATGTTTTAAGAAAGATACTCAATTACAACAGCCTGCTTCCCTCACCCTGTAAAAATGGATCCTTTTCCAAGTTTGTGAGCACTAAACTCTGCCTTGTTTCCAAGCCCTGCAGCCTGCCCGGGCTGTGGCAGTTGCCTCACCTCCCTCAGGGAGTTCCTGGTGGCCTCCGGTATATGGGAGTTACTTCTAGTTATTCCTGCTTGATCTGATTATATATTCTCTCCTGCCTCTTTTGCCTCGACTCTAGATTCTGCAGCACATTAATGTTTGTTTCTGCTACTTCCTACACTATTTCAGTTGAGAATTTTGTCCCTTGCATTTTAGGTGCTGGTCTGGAACATGCTGTATCCTAACATGAATGTTTGTGAGGTCTGTCTACACGTATGCTGGGTGTGTACCCACTGTATACACAGAAAGGGCCACAAGCCTACTTCTGAATAAGAAAAAGGGTGTGATTCTTCTGTGTTTTCATAGAATCATAGAATGGTTTGGGTTGGAAGGGACCTTTAAAGGTTAATCATCTAGTCCAACTCTCCTGCAATAGGCAGGGACATCTTCAACTAGATCAGTTTGCTCAGAGCCCCGTCCAGCCTGACCTTGAATGCTTCTGGGGATGGCGCATCTACCACCTCTCTGGGCAACCTGTGCCAGTGTTTCACCACCCTCATTGTAAAACATTTCTTCCTTCTATCTAGTCTAAATCTACCCTCTTTTAGTTTAAAACCATTACCTCTTGTCCTATTGCAACAGGCCCTACTAAAAAGTAGAGGTGTGGCAGTGTTACAGAGCACGACCTTCCTACTGTACTCCGGCCTGTGCAAGTTCTGTCCATCCTTTTCAAGACCAATCTGGTTTTGTTTGCAGAAGCATAAGCGACAGTCCTGCCCCTTTTACCCATACAAGCATAAGCAGCCTGTGGTTTTATTGTGCAAAACTATAGATTTGGTTCCAGTATCAGCACAACACAACTAATAAGAAAAATTTTAAGAAACAAGCTTGCTGTGGAAGATGGTTTGTTTTTTGCTGTGACCCCTGGCAAAAATAGAGATCACTATGTGCAGATTCAGTTCCTTAAGTATGGCCATCTACGACTGTGTAGGTGTATTCAGGACAGACATCTCTGGGATACTGACCAGCAGGACTTAGGCAAACCTTATTTCTTCTGGAGAAACAGGTGGGGGCCAGATGGCATACCCCCTAAACATAAACATTGAACAGCCCTATAGGTGTGCGCCCAGGCAGCTGAATCATGCCTTCATTCTCTGTCAGTGGAAACGAGAACCAGGCAGACTGAGATCAGTGGTGACAGATGAGCTGTGATGCCAGACATGGAGGAGGAAGCCAAGCCCAGCAGGCCAGGGTCTTTAACTGCAGAAGCAGAACAGTACATGAGGTTGGAACCGATAGCAACTTGATTGTAAGGACAACCAGATGTGTCAGCTGAACAGTATGATAAAGCTGTGCGAGTTATGTGGGGTATTAGATTGCTAGCTTTCAGAGGCAGGAGCCGTCTTCATGGTCTTCGTTTGTCAAGTACCTAACATGCTGGGGTCTGCGAACAAGACTACAGCTCTGTGACTGCTACAGTTTTGAAAGCTGTTTTTTTTTCCTAGTGGTAGTGCAGGTTCCCCAAGGCACTAGACTGCAAAGCATAAGCTTACTGGGAAGGTATGGTATGAAAATATATCATGCCCATATCAAGGAGGATGGAGCTTTCCTTACCACAAACATCATAGTATATGTGCCAGAAGATGAAGATCAGAAGATGAATCACTTCTGAAGCAGTGCCTTAAATTCTCCCTGTCTCCTTTTGACTGATGAAGCCATTTTGCTTCTTGTGTTTTAAGTTTTGTCAGATGCTCCTCAGTCACTCGGTATCTCCCACGTCTTCCTTTTAAGAATCTCTTCTCATACCCAGATTATCCGATCTGCCACACTCACGTGGGTATATTGCAAAAAGTTGACCAAGGCAGCACGTAACCTACTTTGCATGCGGACCTTGCAAAATGTAGGGCTGACAATTCTGTGATTTTATTGAAATGCCACAAGAACTGTTATGAAATGCCATGGAGCTCAGCAGATTCCACAGATCTATCCAGGGACCTCCATCTGTATCTAGTGCTTGTACTGTGCATTCTGAAGGAGGCTGAATGTGACAGCAAAGCAGCAATGAAATAGTAAATAGTATTATTTGTTTCTTGTGAGTTTAAAGATCTAAGAATTCATTATATATGTTGAGAGACAAGACTTGCCCAAGTGGTAGTTAGAGAGATGATTTTGCAAGCTTTTCCTCAAGTGGCAGTGTAGGATCACTTGAGAAGCACAAGATGCTCCTTTTAAAAGACGCGTTCTGCTGCTTTGAGTGAACATGCTTGCTGCACACCGGTTGCCCAGATACATCTTTTTAGGTGCACATTTGCTGCTCATAGTACTGGAAGAAATTCCTTATTATGTTGTCCTATACCAGCATACCAATGTAGTGTGTCCTAAATAATTAATCCTCACAGTAATTGTCAGCCAATGGCAGAACTAAGACAGATATCTAAGGTGTACTGCTGGTTTTCCAGTTTTGACAGCTCTATGCCACTTTCTTCATACACAGTATGAGTTCATCTCTGAAGCATCTGTGATTTCTAGAAAGATAAGTGGGGAAGGTGGTTGTCCCTGTAATACTTTGGAAACCTCCGAGTATAAGAAACAAACAGAAGGTCAACAAATGTGTTGTGAGAGACAGACTGGCAGGGTAACAAAATTGTCCTGCATTTAATGGAAAATAAAAGCAGATGGATTAGAAATGGTAGCATTTTTTCATCCCACAATTCAGATACCTGCATGCTGGGCAACTCCAATGAGTTCTACGTTGAAAAGAGTGTGGGCATTGACTTGATGCGTCACAGATAGTTTTTCAGCTGCGCTGGTGCAGTGTCTTTCAGATGTATGCTCTGTTCCTCTGTCCTTAACCTAATGGCTTCCCATGCCACTGGCCACCAGCCTGTGTTGTTGATTTGATCTGGCTTGGGATTCTGCTCACCTAAGGGAAGTGGAGAGTGGCATGTCCTAGTTGGCGGGGCAGGCAGGAGTGGGGAACCTTCTTGCTGGGTTTTATTGTAAAGAAAACTTGCCTGCTTTTGTGGGAAAGGGTTTGGCTCTCAGTTTGGCATAGTTCTTTGAACAGAAAAATAAAAAATTACAGTTCTTTTGGGTTACAAATTAAAGACACTTGTGCTTTTCATCTTTTAAACGTTTAGTGTAATCAAATCTCATATCAGGGATTTTAATGATATCTACACAGCTTCCCTTTTCTTTCTTTTCACCACAGATGCAGTAGAGAACATCTGTTCTCTTTCTTTGTTTAGCCTAATGGTACTTCAGTATTACCAGAAAATGTTTCTATTGGAAATTTTTTTAAATGAATGGTTTACAGGATTTTTTTTAAAAAATCACAACTAAAATTAAAATTATATTATTTTGTGTATGTGTGTGAGTGTGTAAAGCTATGTATATGTATAAGAGTACTGCTGTGTAACTTGACTGCGTATGCAGAGTCTGTATAAACATTTTGGAAAATCCCAGTTGTAATTCCTTATGGAATAGTCTTCTAGATGACTTGTTATGGCTAGTCTTCAGCACGAGCATAAATATGCTCTGATATTATTCTCAATTCAAATGATTGTGAAAACAGATTGCAGGGTAATTTCATATTTAAAAGTTGAAGTAAGAAAACCTGAACTAAAAGCATTTATGAAGCTAATCATCAGTATGGATGTTTAATCAACAGGATGGATCTAGAAATTCCTCTGAAAGTCAGATAAACAGAGCTGTTGTATGAAGTTGAAGATCTGAGTTGATTCCTGCTGCCCTCATCATACACACAGAAACGTTGGCTTTCAGAGGAGTGTCCCATAGATATCATATTGGAAGTGCAGTTCATCTCTAGCAGAGGTGATAACTTTAGAAAAAGTTTCTGATGTCATATTTTAGCCTCTATGGGCTTAGAAAGTTTCTGTTCTGGTGCCTCAATGGGAATGCCAGGGAACTGACATTAAACTGTGGCTGGAAAGTCCTCAACCTCTGCCCTTGCTGGCAATATCAAATGTTTCTGTTTCCGAGAAATGAGGTCCTTTGTTTCATGTTTCAAGAGCAGCTGGCTGAAATTGTTAAAGAAATTTCAAATAAAGTTATATTTAAGCTAATGCTAAGAAACAAGAACTTGGCCTGTGGATAGACATCGCCCAGCTTTGTTGTGCCTGTCAGAAAAGTTAGGGTGTTGGACTGTCTCTCTTCTCATTACATCAGCTCCCTTGTTGATGGTTGGCCTCGCAGGGTCTGCTGGTTATCAGCCCTTCTCAAGCTAACTCAGTTGAATGAGGTCAGCTGGCAAAGGCTGACCATCTATTAGGGGGCACCACAGGAGGGGATTGGGTGGGTTGGTGACTGCTGATGGTGGAGTGTTGCTGAACTGTAGGGAGCATTAACCTCTGCCACTGATGGGAAGGGCTGTGCATATCCTTGGCTTCATTAGATCAACCTGATGTCATATTTCTTTGGTATGATGTATAGGGTGGATGTGTGAGCCTTTGGGAAAAATCACTGAGTATTGGGAAATCTGAGGTGACAAAACATGTTGTTAATTGGTGGATGTTATGCTTTGATTAGTAATAAGTTTAAGGCCAGAAGGTGCTTTAACTTTTGGCCTGACTCCTGTGAACATGCATGCTGAGGCTATACATCGTACGTATTTTTTTTACAATTCATTGGATCTAGCTAGTGTTGTCTGTTAGTTGTCATTATTTAGGTCAAAACAGGTGGGTATCTGGTATTGTTTAAATTGTCAGTTACTGATTTTTTTTGTTGTTGCTATAAGCATTCATTACCCATAACTTCATACTATTTTTCTTGTCCTTTTCAGTAAAATGAAATAAAATGTGATGGAACTGTGCAACTGCAGACATAGATTTGAATTTTGCCTGTTACAATTAATTTGGGTTTGTAAATTTGTCATGAGAGTGAATAAATTTGAAAACTCATGCTGAGGTATAACTGATGTTTATCTGTGTATCAAAAGATATCTGTTAATATGAGTGTGAATTCCCAGGTATAAATGGGGATCTTATATTTAATTTTGGCATTTATCTGTGCAGGTTCGAAAGCATGTGAATGACCTATATGAAGACCTAAGAGATGGACATAACTTGATCTCACTTTTAGAAGTCCTTTCTGGAGACACCTTGGTAAGCTTTTAGATCAGAATGCAATGGTTCCAATTTATTATATATACATTTGCTCTGTTTGTTAACTCTTTGCGTATTGACTGCTGGAGGTTTCTTTGATATTTTCCATAATCTGTAACTTGATACCGAAGACACAAGTCGTATTTCTGTTGGTAAAATATTCCACTGTGAATTCTGTGGGGGAATGCAATCTGTTCTCTTCATTTCTTGTGGTCAGTGAGACTTCCTTTCCTAATAGGGTAATGCGCTATTTTTTTTGTTCTTCCCTTTTCTTTACAATTTTTCTTTTAACAAGTATTGGATGCTTAATGTCACTTTGCATTAAAGGGAGTAACTTACAAATAGCAAGGATAAAATGTCCCTGAAATTGTCTAACACACTCCTCAGGTGTCATTTCCTTTCTTTGTGAGCATTACTTCCCTTGCTTGGTATTTGTTCTCTTCATTATGTTCTTCTTTTCATGCTCTTCTTTTCATTTGTGGTCTGTCTTGTGTCTTTGCTGTCCTGTCTCCTGTCTATTATATTCATTAGCCAAGAGAGCGAGATTTTTTGAAGACCTTACGGTTGGTGAGTTCAACAGAAGCATGCGCAAATGAACAGCATGAGGATGTGGAGGATGAGGATAAGGGGGTAGGTGCCGACCCCCATAACTGTACTAATGTAGTGTTTGAAGTGTGGTGTCTGCTAATGTGAATTCTTAGTTTGGTGTGCTGCAGTAGTGTGCTGTAGAAGGATAAAACAACTCATATTAGTTTATGATGTTTATGATGGAGGTATGGTAAAGACAAATTTTCATTCAGCCTTTTTGCGAGCAGCTAAAATGCAAATGTTCAAGATTTCTATTTGTTTTCTTTCGTTAAACTGTACAAAACCATGGCAAAAATGTGTACTGGACAATGTTATCAAGGTGTTATAAAGTGATCTTTTTTTAATAATAAATAGGGAGATACCATAATTCCATTAAACCAAGGGTTTTTTTTACGTGCAGACAGTATTGTCCATATACAAGTTATTTAGGCAACGGCTTGAACACTGTCTTAGTGAAATCAATGGCAAAAAATTATTTGTCTTAATTAGAAGCACCAGTCTACTGCACCCACGGTGTGTTTGGATAATATTTTGAAATGAGGGAATTAATATGCACAGATCTTTTTGTTAGAATTTATAAAATGTAATAGTTATTTTTATCAAAGCAGACAGTTAAAGTAGAAGTTAAGTGCCAGCTCTGTGTAGTGGCTGCTAAGTATACGGATTGTTTGCAGGATTTATCTTTCTCGCAACAAATGCTGAATTATTGTTTCACTGTATTTTAACCATCCAGAAGGGAAATACCTACTTATAAAGTGTAAAATGCTGAATGCTTGTTAGTCCAAGTGAGCTGTATCATGCCTTTGTAGACCTTGCATTATTAGCATTTGCTAAAGCAATTTGCTGTCATAGGGCCCAAGTGCCGCCTTGGCTCCCTGTGTGTTGTGCTGCAGTGGTGATTTCAGTGGAATTTGTGTGCTTTTTTTCTGGGGCATAACATAACTCAAAATGCTGCATTTTATCTGTACATTGAAAAAAAAAATATTTCCCCTCTGAGATGCTGTACCTAACTATATAGTTTGGGATTTATTACGCTCTCTTTGTTGTGAAAAAACAAGTTTCAGGTCTGCAGTCCTTCATTCCATCTGGGGAAGCTACTCAGTAGCAAGGGCTGCAGGGCTTGATCGTGGGATATTGGTGTGAAAAACAAGGAGCTAAATCAAAGGTTCTATAATGGAAATTAAAATTCTTTGTCTTTTATTTTATGCTTCTTATTCAACTCCATTTTCCTGTGTTTCCTTTTGGCAAGCATCTGGTATTCCACAGGAGGGGGAAAAAAAAAAGGGCAGTTAAGGCAGGCTTGGGCTTACCTGTGTGTTTCGCAGTGATTGTCTGAGGAAGTATTCATATTCATGGCTGATCCGTAGCAATTATAGTCCACTTCAGTTTATTGCTGTGAACGTTTGTGAAAAAATCTGAAATAAGGAAGAAGAATAAAAGGATTTGGATATGATGATGATGATATAAATTTAACTGCTTTCCCATTGCTGATCTGTGACAGCTAAGTAAAGTATGCTTTTTCTGTGCGATTCTTCTTCTAGCTGATTTTACACTAACTGCATGCAGTTTTACCATGTTTCCATTAACACACTACTCATGCTTATTTTACAGTTTCTTCTTGCTTGTTTTGACTTTGCTTTCAGAAGAGCGACTTGTTAGATTTTTTCCAAGTTTTATAATGTTCTACCCAAGACAAGAGTTTAATCTTACATTCTAGGGCTGTATATGTTGTAGTATTCTGCTTGGAGGAAGGTGTAATCTTTATTAGATACTTTCAATAAATATGTATTGATATCATAATGATTATGCAGTCATATCATAAAAAAGCAACATTAAATCATAAAGTTGCATCCAGAGGTAAGGTTTTCCATCACAGAGTTTACCACAACAACATAAAAGTCCATGACATTACTTACATTTTGCTTTGCTTAGTACACTGTAAATCTTTTATAATAATATATTGCAATTTGGTTTCTGTAGGTAGATTCATGTTGGGCTTTTTTTAGCCCTCTTGGCCTGAATAGCACTTTACAGGGAAACAGCTATCAGCCTGCATGGATCAAAGTTGCAGTTTGGGACCACTGATCTCTCTTGCCATCCACTGTGCTAAAAAATGTCAACTACAGGTTAAAAAAAAAGAAATAATTGTTAAAGTACACTTTTCCGCCAAAGTTATTTGCATCATTAAAGCTGTAATGTTTCAAATGTTTTACACGGTATCTTTTAAATTGAACCATTTATACTTTTGTCTGATGAGAAAATCTCACAACTATTGTTTTCCAATTTCAGCCCCGAGAAAAAGGTCGAATGCGTTTTCACAGACTCCAGAACGTCCAAATTGCACTTGAGTATTTGAAAAAACGCCAGGTATGGTGAAAATTTTAATAAAAAACATTAATGAAAATTTTGTCACCTGTAGTTAATAAATAAAAAAGTATGTCCTGCTTGGTCTTTTATGCATGTTGTGTAACAGCTGCTGGTGTAGGCCCGGCTTGATCTCGTGCTTGAGATGATTAAGAGAGATGTGGCAAAGGTAACTTTACACCACCCTTCTCTGAGCAGTAACATAAACACACTCCATGTGGTGTATGATGTTAGGAGAAAATTATGGGTAAGATCCTCAGGAGCTGCTTGTAGTAGATTTAACTATCTTTCATTGCTGCCCAGACTCTACCTGGTGTGCAGTTTTGTTCACAATCTGATTTTTAGTGTAAAATGCAGATTGAAAGAAATTAGAACATTGTGTAGGAGTTACTTGTTTTGATTATATTTGTTTTTGAAAAACTTCTCAAGCCTTGATCCTGATGAAAGCAAAACTGGTGCCCTAGAAAGACAGCAGAGTCACCTGGGCTGTGGAAGATTCAGGCTTAATTTCACCTGTATCTCCTTTAAGCCAAACACTTGAAACCCACACTGCTGGGCAGTTTTCTACTGCTGTGAGTTTCTTTCTGCTTTTAAATTTCTTTTAAACGCTTACAGGATTCTTGCTTTCTCCCTTTGCAAAATGGGAAGATTAAAAAATGTCCAAAACATGGATGGAAGGAAAAACTGTACTTTCCCATCCATCCCATCCAAATGAGTTGACACTGGAAATCTGCTTTCTGATTGATTGATTTTTAATTTTTTTTTAAATTTGATTTGCTACTTAAAAGGTTTGAAAAAATACGAGGTAGCAAACCACAAACAGATATTTGATTTGGTTATAAAAACAGATGCCTTTTCCTATTTTGAATAAAATTGCAAACTGTCTTTCGGGTCACTGAGTGACGTGTGTGCACCAATAACTCAATCCTGCTTTGATGCGTTCAAAGTGAACTTTTCCTGTTAACCTAAGCAAACCATTGAACAAATAAACTACGAAGTAAATGAATGGCTACTTGAAATGATGGTCACAATGGCATTTTTATGCAGCAAGACCTCTGGACTTGTGTTGTGCTATGCCTTATTTATGCATGACAGACTGCGCATATTGAAACACAGGAGATGTTAGATCAGGTCGATTGTGATCTGAAGATTTTTGTGGTCTCTAGCTTCATAGGTTTGAGAAGATGGCTGTGTTCTACTTTACAAAACGTTTGTAGGGCTTTGGCCTTCTTGATAAGTTGCCAGTGGGACTTGGAGTTGATTAAAGTTTCAGCCCCCTGTTACGTGTTTCTGAACCATGTTTAGGAAGTAACTTGCTCAGATTGGCTGTATAACCTCCAAATAAAATGCTTTATGGTGATTGTAAGGCAGAGAGGTCCTATATATCGATAATCTTGAAGCCTGACTTGTGAAAAAACAAAGAAAAAAACAAAGATAAGGCAAATTTGACTATCTTGTAGAGTTTTGCCAAAGACAAACAGTTTTTATAATGCAGTGGGAGGAAAACATTTTGATTTCTTTTTAATTTCTTTTTTGAACTATGGAATGCGCTCTTTCTTCCAGAGAGAGTGTTTTTGGTTTGTTTGGTTGTTTGGGTTTTTTTTCCCCTAATAGTTAAGATTATGTCTGCAGATCAAGAGAAGGACATGACTTTGCTTGTTTGGTTGATAACAGTGTATATATTAAAAAGCATGTGCATATAACTTTACTGACATAAGCATAAAATGCCTTTTAGCTGAGTCATCTTTAATTGCTGGGCTATATGGATGCATAATACATATAGAGAAATCAAACATAGTAATAAAATATGACAAAGAAAATAGAATTCTTGAACTCGCTCTGGATGTGAGTTTATGGAAGTGGCAATAATGTCAGCCTTTGTTTTAATCCTATTAACCATTTCATGTTTATAGCACTGTGAATGAGTGCAGCAGCAGAAGTGATAATAATTGTTGTCATTATAAAACCATTGGTTATTTAAATGTGATAGAAATTCCTGGTTTTATCAAGCCAGACTGTTAGCAGGCCAGTTCTCTTGCTGCTGAATTCTTGCTTTGGTGCAGGAGAGCGTGGGGAGGAAGAAAGGCAGTGATAGCTTCCCAGGTCTCAGCATTGCCCTGAGACTGATAAACCACAGTTACAGATTATCGTATGCTTGTTATCCTTTCCCCCTCTGTCATATCTTCCCCCTCTGACACGGGCTGAGGTGGAGGGTATTTGGCATGAGGAACAGATCTGCTGGTGTAGTGACAGCTGAGGAATCTTCTCAGCTTGGTGTGGGTAGGAGAGGGCATTTCCTGGTGGGCCACTTACAGCCAGAATGCAATTCATTTCTGCTTTTGAGAATTAAAAAACCCAACAGAGTATGCTTGGGAAGTGAGTAATGCATCCTTTCTAGTCATGCCTGTGTAGTGCAGTATGTATTTGTGGCATATTTATTTCAATTTTGTCTGTATTTTCTTTCCACTGTGGCAGGTGAAACTGGTTAACATTAGAAATGATGACATAACAGATGGGAATCCCAAATTGACTTTGGGGTTGATATGGACCATAATTTTGCACTTTCAGGTAAGTCTAGTTTTGTTTGACAGTGTGTTTTCAGTCAGATTCTTGAGTACCATTACGATGAATGTGTCAGCTTAGATAGGACTCCATATAGGCTGTGCAAAAAAAAAAATAGATTATATCTCTTCTCTAACGTATATTTGAAGGTTTTGATGACATATGTTATTTTGTGATGTAAACTGAATCTGAAGGTGTCATTTGTTTGCTAATATCCTGTCTGCGGAAAGAGAGAAAAATAGCTTGGGTTTTGAACATCATTAAAGACAATAGTTGATGTATTCCTTCCAGTGTTTGGACAAACCTATCTTGTTTTATTCTGCAGACTTCTTTTGATGAATATTAAAATACATTAAAAAGTTTTAAATCTTTTTTTCATTCTGGATCTGAATTTCTCTGCTGATACAAGTGTGTTAGCAAGCACCACTTTCAGCCTTTTCGAGCAGTCCCCAACACTGCAGCATTTGTTTTTAGCCCCAGCGATGGTAATGCGGGTCACACTAGGTGGCACTCTGGTTGTTCTACACTGGCGGGATTGTGTACAGTATAATGCAGCCTTACAGTGTGTGGTGTTAAATTGCTCCTCAAAATGAGCCTTTCACAATGGCCGTGGCTGTAGATGATGTAATTCAGATGACAGATAATTCCAATTTAGTGACTGCAGCATTGTTAGCGATAAACTCCCTGCTGTGCAGGCATTTTAAATGATCAGAAAATTACATGATCGTACAGAAAAAGTGTGGTTCACTTAAGGAATATCCTGCACTGGATTAATGACTGGAAAAAAAATTCTTAAAAAAACCCCAAAAAGCTGCTGGGATCCAATTTGCCTTTCCGCAAATCGTAACAAGGAACAGAAGACCAGTGTGGCCCCAAGCAGGATTGCATAGCTTAGCTCAGGCCAGTGCACAGGGTAAAGGAGAATTCACTAACTGCTCACTACTAGTAAGGACCTGAAGTTCCCTCAGCCTCCCCCCTGTCGTGTCAGTCTTTGCTCCGATATGGTTATACAGAGAAAGAAGGCTAGGCTTAAATATAGCTAAGCATGACCCGCATAAGAGGCAGTGATTGAATGTTGCTGTATTTTAAGAAATAAAGATTATTAAAAACTTACTAATAGAAGCTGTTAGTCATTTACTTGATGTATGTTGTATCTTTCTGAACCTGATGAACAGGTTTTTGCGGGATGAAATTGTTAGTTTTTCTCACTAGCTGAAGCGCAGGGCTTCTGACATCATTTTGGGTGCTTATAAAAAGTGACGAAGTTAGTGTTCCATAGTTGTAGCTGTAAGAAATAATGAGAAGGAAAAACATTTATATGAAGGTAACTAATTTAGGTGAGCTGGTGTGACAAGGATTTTCCCCTGTAAGGTTGCCAGCTCCATATGAAGTATGTAGAAGCTTTTAAATTGTAGCTGAAACACACTTACTTCTCTCTGTCCTGACCTCCAGTAACTACCAACTAAATCTCTACCAATACAATTCAGATCTTGCAGATCTCTCAGCTTGTATTTTTTCAAAATAATATCTTAGAAAGATTGGTGTTAAAATAATTTAAGAATGAATAGTTGTTCTTTGACTAAATATTAAGCCTCATTAGTAAATATGAAATAACTGAAGAACAGGATTTTTAAAAAAATATTTTATGTCTTTTTGCTATTAATGGCTGCAGTACCTACGCTGAATGCAGAAGGGTTTTGTAAGGTAATGGAAGAGACACCCTTTGTGCTAATCTGTGCTACCCAGGCATTCTTTTGAAGTATATGGCAATTTGGTGTCGTTGACACCCATATATGGCTGATTTGGGTTCAGAATGTATGAGGAAGTTCAGAAGAACGTGCATGCTTACACCTCACATGATGTTTTTGGCTTCACTTAGATTTTGAATGAGGGGAAACTCTGAACAGAAAAGTCTAACAACAGAATCTTCACAAGGGGATGAAACTTCATGACAATAACTATGTTCATGCATGGAGTAATCCCATAGATATTGGGAAGGTTATGGTGAGATTCAATTTGAAGTTAAGACATCTAAATCCAGGTGGTTATGGGGAGCTGTGTTTATATGCATTAAGTGTCAAAATTATCCCTATAATCTGATAATCTGGGTGATAGAAGTTTAGTCTATACAGCTAGTATAGCCTAGAGTGTGAGTCAGCTGACCAGCTACTAGAGGCTCACTCCATTTGACTAAACATAAACATCTGTGTTGTTAGAGATTTATGAGACACCTACGTGAGTATTAGAAACATGACGTTGGTCTTACGGGAAATCCACTATCTGGGAAGAGACAGATCAGGCAGGATAAACTGCATTTTAAATGGTGGTAAACATGTTTAGCAACTGATTGGAGGTCTAGAGGGCTATCAATACAGTGGGTGAGGTTGGTGGAGCAATTCAGATCACTTGCAGTAGGTGCCTAGAGTACCTGCTGAGTTATTCAGTTTTCCAGCATAGGTGCCGAGTATGACCTGAGATGACATATCATATCCAGTAGGATATGCAGTGGGAAGCAAATTTCCTTAGGTCCTATGGTATATCTGCTGTCCCCATGTTGATATCTCGGATAGTTTTAAGTGTTTTGGTTGTTCTGGATGGTCAGTTGACTTTCTTCTTATATCTGTGCTTCAGGGTGTGAAACATTGCTGTTCAAGATCTGTTGATTTCACTAACTAGATCTCCAGGGCTTTTGATTCAGTTTCCTAAAGACAGGTGGCATTTGAGTGACATCTGAGGTGTTCTAGAGTATCTAGGACATGCATGTGGAGTTTTCTGATGAGACACCAGATCTGTGAGACACCCATGCTCTTCTAGACCTGCAGCTGTAGGCCAATTGGGATATAGCAGGATATCTCGAAGAGCTCTGAGAGAAGCTCATGTTTAGGAAACTTAAATATTGCTTCCATTGGATAAAATGGGCTCTTCAAGACTTAGCTAGCATGTAAACGCATATATGTAGACACCTACATTGAGCTGTCTCAATCTGAAGTGCCCCTTAAATTTTCTTAGCATTTGCAGAAGTAGTTATTTTCTCAGTGAGTCTACAGAGCTGTTCGCTGTTACTGCCCCTGCTCCATCATTTGAGTGTGTTCTAATAACACAGCAACCTGGCAGGTGGTCAAGATGCCAGGGATGGTTTTTTGGCTGTTGTTTGTGGCTTCTTGTTTCTCTGAGTCATGGCACTTACCTGGAGGATAATATTTCCTCAAAACAGAAAAACCTTCTGAGTATTGAAATGAATTTAGGAATGATTTAGGGGAAAGACATGATGAAGAAAAATAAAAGATGATATGCATTTGAGGATTACATTTCTCTTGCATCCGAGTTATGTCCAGAGGTGGTTATGGCTTTGTAACTTGGTACCCATAATTAGATTAATATAACTGGTGTTCTGAGTTATACCACTGACTTTTGCAGCTGCACAAGTCCAGAAATTGTACATTCTTCTGTGTTCCAAGTAATTACATATAAGATACAGAAAAGATGGAATGCGAAATCCAGTGGTTTATTGAGTTGAGTATGTTAGAAAATAATTTGTCATGTGGGTATTGAAAATCCTTGAGACATGTATGTTATTACGGTTTAGGCAAGCTTTCAATTCAATGTATGCATCTCATATGCTTTTAATAATATGTGGCTTTTTTTTAAATTAAGTTTCATAATGCAACAACTACTGTAAGTTATTTTCCTGGCACCTGTAGACCATGCTAAATCAGATTACAGTATTTGGTATAATTATAGGCTGTATGTATAAATATCCAAATTAATATTTGAATGGACTCCTCCTTCAACACCAAAGCATTTTCACTGATGATATTGGAGATGAGCAGAATGAAAGCAGAATTTGGCCTCAGTAAGTAACCACAATTTTAGTAAGATAATTTCTGTGAAAATTTGTGATGGTTTATTTTCAAACCACTTGCAAACGTGCTTTAATTTAACAAGTGCTAAATATTTAGAATAATTTGCAGTTGGTTGGAAAAAAAAAAACACACCAAAACAAAGCAAAATCTGAAACTTTAAACTTTCAGGCATCCAAAATTAAGCCTTTGTGAACTCAGACCTTAAAAAAATTTCTGGAGCTTCTAAATTGTGATTCAGTAGACTTTTTCTATTTCCGTTTCATCATCATTTTGCAGCTCAGGAATTGCCATGAAACACTTTTCCTTCCAGTCTCCCCAGCTCCCTGCTGCCAGGCCTCCTTGCAGCATGCTGCTTTTCAAGGCTCTGGTCGGTAACTTTTTTGCCCAGATGTTACAGTACTGTCCAGCCCCTCTGGCCAGACAGCTGCTTTCTCTCAGGCCTCCTTAGAGCACGTATAACCCCTTCACATTTCTCTTGTCAGCCAGCAAATACTTTTTGGATTTTTTTTCCTGCTGACTCCCCTTAAGCCTTCAAGCAAAATTCATTCTTTATCAGTCTGCCCCAAAGCAGTCTACAGATTGTTCATTTGGTCCAGCAGATCAGCAGTTAAACTTTTACTTGTGTTGGGCAAAAAGGTAAGAAGGGTGGATTTGTTTGTAGATGACTCAGCTGAGATAAAGCACAGCTACCCAGCCGTTTCTCAAGTTCCTGATACCCCTTACCACAGTTAGGTGTTCAGAGCCTACAGTGCAGGTAGTAACTTTGAAGCACTCTTGCGTTGGTCGTGAAGGCTGTGGCCTTCATACAGGGTGGCCAGAGGAGGAGACAGCTCAGCTGTGGTGGTCCATTCCAGTAAATGATGTGTGCAGAAGGCAGAGGAATAGTGGGATGTTCTGGGACCTGTGCACCTTCCTCTGCTTCAGCTGCTCTGCTGTTAAATCCGTGATGGGGTCACCATACAAGAGACGTGCTGCCTGCTTTCCTCCTCTCTTTCCTGAGGTGGCAGTGTGGAGTTCAGAGAGCTGGGGCTGGCCCTCACTCACCATTCTACTGGCACCTATTTCTGCTGGGAGCAGTTGGCTGGCGGCAGCTGGCTCTGAAGCTTGCCTCTGTGTCTTGCCAGAGCCGTGGGTCTTAGAGCCCAAGGATTGAAGTTTAATCTGCCTCTACTTTAAAACAGCTAGGACACTTCAAGCTCTGATCTTCTCAAAGATTTAAAGGTGGAGCTATGCAGCCAGTTGTCTAATCTCTGACTGTAAGTGGCTGTAGGGTAAACTGTGTTCCACCTGGGAACTGCAATTCCCAGTCATTAGCCAGTGCAGCAGACCGGTCATTCAGCACATGATAGGGGATGCTCTTCCTGTATTTTATTCCTCAGCTGAGCTTCTAGTTATCTCTTGCTGAATTCTTCAGCAATTTAAAAAAAACCAAAAAAACTAATTGCTAACTCTCAGGTAAGAAAATGTGTGTGGAGTTCTTGGAATTTCTGGGACTCGTGAATCACAGCAAGGATGAGAGGCATTAAGGCTGATTGCAGAGTCATATTTAGACTTTATCTGTACAAATAATGGAATATTTGTTGCAGGATAAGATTTATGAGCAGGTAGATCATCCACTTGATTCTCTTAATCCTTGATCACATGAAACTATCAATAAGGAACAAATTCCTCTTTTTTTGTAAGCCATCTCACTGGATATAAAACCTCTCCTGTCCAGGGTTGTGACTTTTGGCACCTCCATGGTATCCGAAAGCTGAACAGCTCTTTCAGATTTTGAGCAGTGGTTGCCAGGACAGCTCAAACAGCTCCAAATATAACCTTTCTTATATTGTCTGCTGGCAAGACTTTATTTTTTGCCTTGTTCTCTATCTTGTGCTGCTTTAATTTTCACTTTCTCTTTGGCCTATGTATATCTCTGTCATTCTGCATGTGATCCTTGGGCTGTGCAACAAAATGCTTGTTGGTCATCTGGTATGCTGTTTTAGTACCATGAAATGACACATCCCATTTATGCTAAATACTTTTGCTTTGTTGCATAAACAACAAAACAAAAAAAAAAGAGGGGGAAAGGATCTTAGATCCAAAACTACCTGAAATGCATTCCTAGTAGGCTTTTGATCATGTTATTCTAGGATAAAAGGTACCAGGCGCAGTTTGATTGGCAAAGTGGAAAAACCTTTTGTTTACTACATTTGCTAACTATATGAAACCAATGATAAAGCATAAATTAGCAGTGTACAAAGGATGAATGGTCTCAGCATTTTGCAGACTAATAAATGCACAGTTACTCAACGACATTGCCACTTTAATGTGTAATATACCTATCCCATGTTAAGAGTGTAATGCATTTCACAGATGTGCTTGACAAGTTACAGATATCTAAGGTTAAATGCAAACTTGTACAAATCTGCATGAGCTATTTCATGTCTTGATGTTAATCTTTTGTTTGCCATGTCTTAATGTTAACCTCTTGTTTGTGATTAAGCAGCCTCTAAGACAGATCGAATTGCAGACAAGTGTTGGTCTAATCCTTTATTCATGTTATGCTGCTTAAGGGTTTAGGTGCCAGAAAAAGTCTTTGGCTAATCTCCCCTTAAAACTTTCCAGCATTGATGGGTATAAATTTGTATCTTTGGGCTTTTCATTAAAAAAAAAAAAAAAAAAAAA
>VYXH01004681.1:287425-303515 GCA_013397275.1 Burhinus bistriatus | reverse complement strand
GAAACACAACAATCCATGATAGTATTTTTATGTTTTTAACAGCATTGATCATGTGGATCTTTGGCTTTAGCCAGTGCTGAGCTTCCATTTGGGTCTAGTCAGATGTCTGAGACAAAGCCCCTGGTATGGTCAGGTCTTTGCTGTATTGTGGTGGTTCTCATAGGCTTCAGTGGTAGTCTCTTTTGATGCTTTAGAATGTCATATTTCTTTACTCTAGCAGACAGATTTTAGAAGAAATTTCAATTTCTCTGTTCTGTATCTCCAGTTTAATCCTGTTGTCTCTCTCTCTTTCCTTGCTGAGAGCAAAGTTATAACTTCGTAGAATTTCAGTTAGCTCAAAGTGGTCATTTTGTCTTTAGTTACTCGCACTTTCATTTATCATCTTCCCTTAACATGCAATATTTTTTTGCATAGGGTTTTTTTATATTAAAAAACCCACAGCTGATATAAATGCAATTTGTCAATTCTTTTGTCCTTGATCTTTTCTGTGATTCAAGAGCATAAGTGACTTATAAAGCTAAAGTGCCTATAAAGTTAGTGTTTGGTTCATGGACAAACAAAGAACAGCAGAAAGAATTGTTCATAGAGAGGTGATAGCCTTCTCTCTCAGGAATAGCTGGCAAGTGTTGCTGAATTGGTTATTAAGTATCAAAAATATCTATTTCTTACCTATTTCTA
Source organism: Burhinus bistriatus (assembly GCA_013397275.1). NCBI lineage: Eukaryota > Metazoa > Chordata > Aves > Charadriiformes > Burhinidae > Burhinus > Burhinus bistriatus. Next base: position 302,837 of record VYXH01004681.1, on the reverse strand, counting down.
GGAAGAGAGACACAAATACTACTAATAATCTGTAGAGATATATTTGGAATACATTTATTCCTAGCTGATATTTAGAAATGGTTAAATTCTAGGAGTAGCTGGAGATACAGACTGTGCATTTAACTAAATGGACCTGGAATATGCACAGCAAGCCAGGATTGTTGGGAGCACTGAGCTTGTAACCAGTGTTTCAGAACTGATTCTTACATTTTTTGCTGCCTCAATTTTTTAATTCCACTTCAGAAACACCTGATTTTCTGAAAAAGTGAATTACCTACTCTTAAGAAAAAAAAATACGGTATATATGAAAAAGGATATGCTAAGTCAGAGACTTTCTAAATTACTGATTACATTACAGACCACAGTTGTCAGCTGTCAAATAACAATATGGGTTTCTTCTGACCTATCTTGAATTAGATTTGATTTTACATTTTTATGGCAGTCAGAGTGATGCCAATTCTAACAGGAGTTTTGAAATAACAGAGAATGCTTTAGGGATGTTTTCTCTTTGGAAGAACATGGTATCATGCTGACGGTTAAACATGTGAACCGTTTAAAGAAAGTATATACTAAATCACACTCCATTAGAACTCATATTGTCTAATATAATTATTGTTTAGAAACCTCAGTGCCCATGTGTCTTAATTTAAATATGTACTTGCATTGGAAAATTTAAATTTGCAATATTTTTAAGCAAATCCTTAACTTCTGTGAAATTTGTGGATGAAGAACAATATTGGCTGTGTACTTGTGTTAGGCTATATTTACTTGAATATGTTTTTGATTAGACATTTAATATAGCGTGATAACTTGCAATTTTTCCTTCAAGTACTGGACTTGTCTTTAACCTTTTACATAATTTCTGCTTTATCAGGATAGTCATAATAAACCTTTTTTTTTATAAGAGTACATAATGTAATATTTCAATATTATTATATTTATCGTTATTATTAGACATGTTATTATTAAACCAGAAGCTATATCTATGTGAAATTAAATCAATCTCGGTCCGTTGCACTGCAAAGTCCTGAATCTTCTTTTCTGATGAGAGAGGAGAAGGAGGTATGTTTTCAAGGATAAAAGCCATTTGTTTGTACAAACAAAGCAATGTCATTGACATAGACTACATATTTTTTTTTTTTTAATGTGCTTTTCTGTTAGTTAAAGGGGGGTCAGGTCAGGACCCTACTCAGTCCCACGTGGATGTGTGTTTTAAATCAGTGAGTCCTCTGGGCCTTGACTGCAAGTAGCTTTTCTAAGCTGACTACAATACAGCTTTTTAGTATCAGTGAAGGGAGCAAATGTCACAACCGCACCTGTATGTTAAGCATACTACAAACGCAAATACAAATTGAGGCCATGAAAGAGAGTGTGGTCATGGCATAAACATCTGCTTTGAAAGAAAACACGTTAGCTTTGTGCCTGTATGTAGTTGCCTGTCTGTCAGTGGTATGGGGTATTCTCTAATAGCCTTCCTAGTCCCTTAGTGTTACGGTATAAGATTTTCTAAGCATTACTGTCAAATTTTACCCCAGTGCCCTGAGAGTGGTCAGCAATGATCATCTGTATTGTTGGAAATTCTTTGGAGGCTGATCCTACTTCTTTGCTGTATTATTCATTCTAGATCCTGTCAGTAAAATGTCGTAGAATACTTCAATGGAATTGGCCACTGGGGTTAAAGTCTCCGGGTTTCATTATTGCAATTCCTTTTCAAATAAACAAGGGAAACTCAATGGTAACACCTGATAATGCTTAGCAAGTCACTCGGTAGTTCTTTCTCAGCATGAGAAACCATACACATCTACCTCTGCTGATACATGTTAATTTCAGTAGGTTTTTTTGTATTGGTAACAAAAATGAAGCTGAAGCTTCAAAACACAGGTATTTTTCAAAGCAAGTATGTTGGTGATTAGACTTCCTTGCATTTTAATAATTTACATTTCTCTTTAGTTTTCATATGTAGTTAGGCACTTCTTGGCTGTTATATTCAGAGTTACACAGAGATGCCTACAAAACAGGAGCAAAAGAGGAGGATAAAGCTGCATTTTTATAAACAGTAACTTTGTGGACAGTTTTCTAGACAGCCTGGCTTTTTTGATTTGTTTCACCTTTGTCTGCCAGAAGGTTTAAATCTGCTGCAAAGTTCCACCCCCCAGTACACAGCACCACTGCCCTGAGCAAGCTGTCATGCTTGTATGATAGTAGTGAAGCAGCAGGTTATTTATAGCTGACAAATCAGTGAAAAATTACATCAGCTGCTATGAAAACTCCACATACAATAAAAATGTGACCCCCAACAAGCTGTCAGAGCAATCTCTGATCCTTCACTTTAATCTTCCCTTCTGTGGATCATTGGATACGTAATAAAAACATATGAAGTGCAAACCAAATCTGCTAACTAAATCCCGTCTATTTGCTGCACTGCTTGCTTTTGGATTTGGAGTGTAGCTAATAGTTTCAAAGGTTGCTGCATATTTTTCTCCTTTATCTTGCTTGAGTTACTAAATGAAACAGGAAGTTAAAATGCATGCGAGAATTTTCTATTGCTCATAAATGCTATGTCATCTCTGTGAAAGGCCATCAGCATTACAGCCCAACGCTGAAGCAATGATGTTTATTTAAGAGGATTGGTGGCCAGAAATAAGCCACAGTGTCTAATCAGACACAGGCCCTGCCTGGGCACTGTGCCACAACGTTTGTTGCGTGTGCATTTCTCATAAGCAAAATGGCTACGTACTGAGGAGGATGGACATGAAGTCTGGAAGAAATTACGGAGCAAAAAGCGGTTCTTAACTTTCTGAGGAGGATTTAAGTGTATGTAAATATACTGGAATGAATGAGACTCTGTGCTTGTGAGTTACTGAAAGCCAAATGGGGAATGTCTGTGGATGTGTGAGGGCTGCAAAGGAAGAACAGTGTTTAGATCCTGCCAAAGCTCCCTTAAGTCCAGCTAAACATTCCCCTGGAAGAAAGTATTTCAGAAGGAAAAGGAGAAAGAAATCAACTGACGAGGGACGAGAGTCAGTGCAGGTTAAAGAAAATGAAGAAAAAAGCCAGTATGAAGTGGGGATTTCAGAAAACACCGAGAAATGTCCCAAGGATGTGGGATTGGCTGATTCCTTCCCCCGGAGAGTGACAGTGGCTGGTAATGCTCTGCCTGTGAGTACTGACCCTTCATCTGATCTTGTTACAGCAAAAGTTTTACCCGGAGAAACAAAGAGTGATTCTCTTTGTGGGGACAGTTTTCATGGTGGTAATCGGAGGCTCACCAAGTCTGATGAAATAGAGACATGTTTAAAGGAGGAAGACAAGAGGAGTTCAGAGAAATGCTGTACATGGAAGAGGAAATACTGGGAGGATAGCAACAGGAGAGAATTAGCATTCCTGAAGAAATCTAGTGGTCTTTGTTATGGAAAAGCAGCCAGCTTGGATTCTGCTATCCACATTTTAGGCAGACAACGAGAAGAAACTGAATTAAACATAACTTCTTGCAGAATTGTTGAAGATGTCCCAGAAAGCAATAAATCTGAAAAGTTGCATCACTTTCTTTCTGAAAGCACAAGTGATCTGCTGCTTGAACAAAAGAGGTTTTATTCTTCTGATGCTGTGCTTTCCCAATTGCCAAAAGAAAAGGCATCATTTAGCATTCCACCAAACAGAAGCAAGGTAAATATTTTGGCATGGGGCATTGTCTTTGAAAGTTAGCTCAGAGTAAGTATTGGAACAGTATTTTTACCGTTACAAAAATGTTCGCTTTGCTGTGCATAAGCCTTTTACACATGCTATCATACTATAGGTAGTTGTAGGACAGAATGTACTACTCATCTTTTTCACAGGTTAAGTAATACCTCTATACTTCAGGGGTGTTGATGTATCCTTGTGCTGTTTTGCTGTCTGTAGTTTGATTTGTTTCCTAATTTAGGAAAAAGATTTTAATGATAAAATGGTTCTAGCAGGTGGAGTGAGTTCTAGAGAGTTAAGTTCACATTCAGTATCTACAGCAAATTTTTGTATCAACTCTTGACAGTCTTGTAATTCCTTTGGGCCTTGTATCGAGGAAAGGGATATTCATATTTCTTTTCAGTTATGGCCAACAGGAACTGAAGAAAGATAGAAATATGTAGGCAGCTTGAAATAGAAGAAGTGAACATAAATCATGTTAATAATGCTCTACACTTCTTTTAAAAGATCTTTCCTCCCAAGCTGTCTATATGACCTATTAATATTAATTATTGAAATTCCATCTTTCTCTGAGGGAGCATTATTTTCCTTTTACAATAAAAGAGACCAAAATATGAGCTTAGTTGCAGAGTATCTGAAGGAAAACAAGTTTTTGTCTGTTGGTATTCATGCTTACCAATTCAATTCACATTACCATTTCTGCCCCACTTATCTTCAGCACAATTCAAATCTGTAGGTGTGGGTCAAACGCTGATACCAGGATATGGTCCAAAACTGCTTTAGCTTGCTCATCAGGGACATCTAAGCTTTGAGTTGAGTGAACAGAAGGAATGTACGTACGCAAAAGGTACTCTTTCCAGCAAAGAGTAACTACACTTCTGTTGTTTATATAACTTGCTTTTGTAACAGGAATCAAATTATACTTTTTCCAAGCTTAGTTTTTAAGTACAGATAACCCACCCAATTACAATGCACGGTAGACGGTAGTACAAATAGCCTCCTAATACACACGGAGATCTTTGCCCTCTTAATCTTAGCTGGAATTCAGGAACAGCTTAGGGATGTTCTTTGATTTGAACAAAACGTCATTACTGAGTAGAAGAGTATGAGGCCTCGTCTGTTCAGCCAAGCATGGCAGCTTTTTTCCTGTATAAGCAGAGTAATACAGCTTCTGATATTGCTGCAGTTGTTATTCCAGCTGGGCATATAGCCCTTGTTACCACGGGGGAAGGGGGAAAAAATGAGGCTTTTGCTGAGCACCTACATCAATATTGAGACTTGTGCTGGTGATATCGATAAACCACTGCAAAATTATGTGAATATGAAATCTACTGACAGATCAGGCTAAATGCCTGAGCTGCTGAAATGTCTAGTTTTCAGTTCAGTTCCCTTTCCCCACCCAAAATTCTGAGTATAAGTAATATTAAGAGCACCTACCTTTAATCTGAAAACAAATCCAGGAAGAAGACTAGATTTCAGACTCTAGCTTATTTTACAAAGTTGTGACTACTTTCCTTTTGATTGCATTTGAGAACTAAGCAAGTATTTGAATGTTTTGTATTTTACTATAAAACAGTAAAGCTGTTATTTATACAAATCCACAAAGTTCCTGATATCAGCCTGAGCTAATACATAAGGTTTGCAGATACAAATCTCAGTTTTTACCATTTTCTTTGTGTAATTATAGAGATCAGTAGCCTCCACTTGCCTTGTCGACTTAGCCATGCTGTAACGTACTGTCAGCTTACACAGTGCCTCACATGTGGTTGATATTTGAAAGCGTGTTGGCGTTTCCAACTGAGAGACAGACACCCACGGAAACTCATTGGTACAACTGGCTCATTTGTGCTGTCACAGAGATACGACATTTTCCCCTCTGAAACAGCATAGTCCCCACTACCAGAATATATACTTTGAGTTTCTTTCTGTGGCACGTCTTCCAATACATACAAAACAAGTAGGATTTTGTGTTCAAATACGTGCTACCTCATTACCTCTATTTTCCTATTTGTAAAATTCCAATAAGCAGGGTGTTCTGAAGCTCCGTCCTGACTTCTCACTAATAGGTTTGAGATAAAAGTTTTTTACTCTCTGCTGGAGTGCAACTTCTTCAGCCCTTATTCCTATTACAGGAAGATTACTTCCTCAAGCAAGATATGCTCTGATACTATGCTAACTCAGGCCTGTCCTAGAGCAGATGGCAATTTGCATTAAGGTCAATAAGTTGTGAGCAGCTGACCCCTTCTCAGTGATGTTTTAGCACAATGGAGGTAGAGTAGAAAATCAAGGCTGTAGTTTTGGCTTCACTACAGGAGATACTGCCACTGTGATATTTGATGTCTCCTGTGTTGAAACAAGCTTTGGTTTTCATTCTGTATCAGCAAAAGATAGCTACCACCTGGTGTTGGCCATCAGTTTTTGATGGTTGTGAGCTTGTGTTGAAACCAATGACTTAGGTGTATCGTGTTATCAATCATTGTCATTATTCTTTTAGTCTAATTTGTGGTAGTTTCTGTTCTGGTTTATGGATGTAAATATTTTCTAGAAAAAAATGTCTAATATATAAACAGAATAATTTCATCTACTTCCAGTACTCAACTATTGACTTGGCTGCCAGTTCCTCATCTGTTTTTTTGCCATGCATCTACATAGTGTCTGATACAGTGGATTTCTTATCTCATCTACAGCACTAATAATAACCCGCAAGAAAAAAAAACGCCATGTATTTGAGTCAGGTTGAAGGCAATATACTTGCTTTTAAATAAAAAAATGTAGATTATTTGTAATCATTTGTAATCAGTGTATTCAGTAGAATATGTCTGGCTAAGTAGTCATCTGTTTCTTATTTCAGTTATTATTACAAATAATTGTAAGATAACAAGACACCTTCCAACTATGTGCACCATCATATAAACTATTATCTATTCGAGTAGTAAAGTTAAGAGAGGGAGAGATGCCAGTTGGTCTTCTGGAATGTGATCAACAGGGCAAAGGTGCAGAAGTCAGGAGTTTTGCTTTATTGGCATAGTATTGTTTGCTTCCTTGTAATACTCAAAAGAAGCAGGTGCAGTCCACTTTAAATGCTGGTGAATGAAGGAGATCTGTAATCATTGATGGAACTACAAAACTAGGGCTGGAAAGGTTCTGGACAGGTCATCTAGGTCATCTCTGTACCTGAAGGCAAGATAACTTAATGAAAACCATTCTTGACTGATCCGTGTTCTTCTGTGTCTGCTTTATTGGTGGTTTCACATGCTTCCTGAGTAATTACTGTAGTGCTTATCTGTCTTCTGTATTAAGAAGTGGTTTTAGCTGAAAAGACGTATGCTCATTTTAAACTCATTAGTTCTTTTCCCATTCCCAGAAGAGTTGACTTACTACCTTTTTTGCAGCAGCATTCTACGTATTTGAAGGCTGTTGTCGTACCTCTCCTCGGTTTTCCCTACTTTAAATAAAACAAATTTTTCAATCCTAACAAGTCATGTATTTTTAGATCATTGTCATTCTTGTTTTCCTCCTTCAATTTACTTCAACTGATCCAATATTTTTTGAAGGGTGTTGCCCAAAGCTGGACTCGCAGCTCCAGAGAGCCTTGCGAGAGCTGAACAGGAGCACTTGAATTTATGGCCAAATGGAAACTCACAAAGTCCAACTGTAATGTCAGGGGAGATGACTTGTTGTGATCACATGCAAGTTCAAATTCCATTCGTATAACTATACTTCCCTCAACTTGCTGTTAGCAATCCTTTTCAAACACAACACATAACTAACTACTTAGCTGAGGTGGAATATAGCATTTCAAAATTTCTGTGTATTCTTTTTTCTCTTATTTCTTTGTGTTCTTCAGACTTTTCTAGCTGACATCAGAATACATTTCATTATACCTCATACATCTTTAGCCCATTATATATTTTTGTGCAGTTAAGTACATTATGTCAAGTTTAGACTTGCTTCAAAACATTTGTGATAAGATGGAATCGGAGGGAAGGCTCCTTACTAGCTATACCAGTCTTCTGTTTGCACCATAAAAAATGAGCCACAGAAATCCAGCACCACCATTGATCTCTTTTGGAAAGTGTTCTCTGATCTGCTCTGCTCTTTGGACTCAAAACTGCATCACTGAAATCAGTGCAAGCAAAGAGCTTGAGGCTTTTTTGTGTATGGATTTTGTGTACTCTTTGCAGAGGAAACTTACTGGCAGAGAAAAAACACTTGCAGTAGTAGCACAGGTGAACTGGTTCTCCCAGATAGAAACAAGAAATAGAGTATTTAGTGCCAATTAACACTGATTCTGAGATACTTGGGCTGTGCGGAGAATTACTTTTGTCTCGTTTTTCTTGCGTGACTTGTAATTCACAGACTTTGAAATCATTTGGAGAACTGGATCTCTAGCAAACAACTGTGCAAACTCAACTTTGTTCCATGCTTAAGGACCAAATGTCCTCTAGTAACAGATGATAGCAGGTAAATGATAGGCTTGTGAAATATAAGAATGAAAGGTTCAGACAAACTGTTTCCTTTCAAGGACAAAATTTGAACAATAACTTACTTTCTGTTCTAGTATTCCTAATTTAGTAGTCCTTCTTTTTCTTTCCTGTGGCAGATGATGTTACAAATATTGATGATAATGTATAGTTGGTAGATGAGTATCTATACTGTCATTATTGGGTTATCAAAGGAAAGATGCGCTCTCTGTCTCTCTGACACCTTATTTTGTGAGGGTAGTAGTTTACTTTTTAAGTAGTTCCAAGTTAATACAGCATCTTGCAAAGTAGAGCTCATATTTGTAAGCATAATAAAATATAGCTCTTTGACTCACCATTTCCCTCACTGTATTTTTATACTTTTTAAATATGAATTCAGTCTTTATGAAAAAGTCTGAAATCTTAAATTTGGAATCCAAAATACTTTATTTAGAGACCAGAAGTGCTCAGGCTGTTTCAGGTCTCAGGCTAACGTTAGTGTTCTTTAACCTGTACTGAAACGCGGGCTACCTCCCATGAGCAAAAAGCAATTTCAGTGTTTAAACCCAGTCTAGTCTACTCCTTTTTCTTCAGATGGCCAACCAGGGTGCTGAATGGTGCTTGGAAAGAACTTGGATAGAAATCCTGTTGATCTTAGGGTAATGAGCTAAATTCGTGCTTTAGCCATCCAAAATTTGGATTGCAGGCTTGCCTAGTGGTCACTTTCAGAATAAGAAATATTCTCCTTATGTTTGTGTCCATAGCTACAAATGTTGTTTGTATGTAACAACAGATACCAGTATGACCTTCAGAGGTTGCCTTGATGTCTGAAATCACTTGTTGCCAGAGGAATCTAATGTGCACTCAAATATGCTGTGTTTGCACTCTCTGCAGTCTGAAATGTACATAGCCATCGCTAGTCAATTAACCATGAAGGAGACTAAAGGTTTGAACTTGGCAGTAAGGAATGGCTGTTAGCAAATTACATTGTTAACTTGCTTTGTTAAAATATATTAAAAAATATGATACTTAAGGATTACACATAGAGGACTTTCTGAAAACAATGGGGAAAAAATATAAGGGTTGGGTTTTTTTTTTGCTAGACATCTGGCACTTCCAAATGACATCATCTCTTTCAGAAGCGTTGTCCGGATAAGTGGTAAATGGTTGACTTCATTTATATTGTGATCTGGTGGTTCTGTGATGAATAGAAACTAAAGCTACTGAAAAAATATTTAGTTTGCCTTCTCCTTTGAAATACCAAAGAATAGAGGTAACACACAGAAAGTAAATCTTAGACTACAGATGAGTTCCCTAGATTTTTACAAGAAAATTTTCAGAGTGATTTTAAGTTGGTCTCTTGCCACATTCGATTCGCTGTTGTCTTCACATACAGGACTCGTACCATCTGTGTTTTGTGTGATTTCATGTAGTAAATAATCCATGCAGGATTTTGATACCTAGAAATTTATAAACAATCACAGCTGCATGTGTTTCTCTTCAGCGTTTTAGACAAAAAAGGTTGGTGGTGTTCTCTTTGATTTTTCTTAAAAATGTGCAGTGTTGAAGCTGGAGACAATAGGATGCAAAAAATGCTGTCAGATATTTGGAGGTTTTAATGGGCTAGTTGAACAGTTAAAACTACTTTGCTTTCTAGCATTGGTGCCTGTATCTTTCCCTCACCTGGAGCTAGCAGATATGATGGCCTGTGATAAGTATCTGAAGAACTGCTTTCACAACTTGGTGTTTTGTGGATACTTGGATAGAAAATAATGTAAATTAATTTGTTCCCTGCATTAAATGTACTTACAGTTTACTGTATGGCTGTAAATGCTCATTGTCCCCTGGAAGAGTGAAAGGTAGTTAAACAAAAGTTGCAGTGAGCACAGCAGCCGCTACATTGCCCTGACATCTCCAAGGCTCTTCCTTTAGTTCCCTGCTTCCTAGTGCTTCCCACCACCTCCTGTTAGGCATTGACATAGCAGGGTCAGTAGGAAAGCTACATCTCTTTGTTCCTGGCACTGTTTTGTGTGGCTCTACTGTGAGAAAAACATGTGATTTCCAGCCTAGGCTGTCTGAATTCCCCCAGGAAGAGCCCAGACAGAAGATAGCTCTGTGTGCAGAGATTTCAAGGCCAGGAGGCATCTTTATGACTGTCTCGTCTGACCTCATGAATGTAGCTCCCTGGTTTACACTAGAACAGGATTGCTGGAATTGGCACAGCTCAAGTTAAGCCTCTTCTGCAGCTAACTCAAGCACCTACCTCGCCCCCAAAGTTGTCTGTGCGCAAACCTCACCTGAGCCCTGACCTCAGGCTGGCTGCAGAGCCGCAGGAGACCTGGCTGTCCCGGCAGTGCTGCGTGTAGGCTCATGCAGCATGGCCTCTTCCAGGTGAGCTCATCGGGGTGCTTAGTGTCCACCCACAAATCTTGGCAATGTCTCAAGCCCTCTTGCCTCTGCCTGCGTCCCTCAGCCTGCTTTTTGTAACGTCTGAGCTTCGGTACTCAGATCCTTAAGCAGTGTCTCATGGTACCTGCGTTCTTAGCATTCTTCATGATAACATATTATATTAGCTACTGTTGTTGGAATAAGTGGTAAAAGGTGGCCATGTAGAAGAAAGACAACCTGTGATACCCCTTTATTTATCAAGGCATGTTGTCTTTTGTTCTATCTTGCATTTCAGATACATGTTGAATACAGTTTCTATCACATAAGGTGCAAACAACGCACAAGCAAATTAGAGAAATGTCTGCTTCATATTTATACAGTGATAGTTTTCTAAGCAAAGTGACTGAACTTCATTAGGGGAAAACTTAAGGTACTAGAAAGTAGTATTTGTATGTAAACTTCCCAATACTTTCCTGTGTTCCTGCTTTGTCTGACATGAAGTTGACAATGCTTAGATAGTACAAAACCAAACCAAAAATTTCTATGTATAAGCCTTCAATCTTTTGATCATTCCTAAAATGCCTCTTAGAAAATTTTGTCCTAAAACAATTATTGTCAGTTTTCACTGTAAATGACTATTTTGTTGCTGAATTCCAGAACAGCATATATTTTAATGTAGCCTGTTTTGAGAGGAACAATTGTAGCTAAATAAAGTATGTATCATATAAATATGGGTATTATGTAGATGTGAATATATATGTATTAAAATATGTTGTATTTTGTATGTAATTATGTAACATTTATGCATAATAGATATAATACATAAAATAGATTATTATTCACATTATCAATATAAAATAGACATATTTAAGTATTTTTCATTATGTAATAGTATTATATTTCTCCAGAAATTAAGAAGCTGGGAACTAGCTAACTGAAGAAAATTGTGAAACTATGAATTTTGTATTTCGTATTGAAGATGCTAAGAGCGCATATGGATATGACATGAAAGAATATTAATGCAGTACATGAATAATCAACATATTTATATATGCAGTTATCAGACCAAAAATTCTTCAGTAGTGCAGAGTGGTTTTCTGCAGTATTTTAAACATTATTATGTGGTAGATGTAATTTTAATATTTATATTAACTATTTTTTAGATATCTGATATCCATGTTACTGGAGAGTCAGAGGACATGTCTGCTAAAGAGAGGCTGCTCCTGTGGTCGCAGCAGACAACCGAGGGTTATGCTGGAATCCGTTGTGAAAATTTCACTACCTGCTGGCGCGATGGAAGATTATTTAATGCCATCATTCATAAATACAGGTAAGTACTCTGTTCTCTTGAAAAATATTAATTGCAGCATTTTAATGTACGTAGAGAGAGAGCTCTGTGGTTTATGCCTGTAATAGCACAGCAGATGTGGAGATGACACTGTGGCTCTTCCTGGGCAATTCCCTGCTCTTTGCAGCCAAAGGATGCCTCATTAGCACTTGCATGTCCCTCCTTCCTCAGAGGAGCATCTTCATGAATCCTGCGTATCTCTCATGGGGCACCTCCAAGCTGCTGAGAAGAATGTCTCTGGGGTTCAGTCTTCTCCACAGTCCCTTTTTGTCATTCTAACATTAAGTGTAGGCAGGGTAGAATCAGAACACATCACTGAAGTCCAAAACTGCACTGCTGGTGAAATCCATCTACTACTATGTGACCTGAGATATTCCCAAGATCCCCTTATTTCTGCCCTGTATGACTTTACCATGCCTCTGGAGCCTGGTGCTTCTTCGGGGTTTCTGCTTGGAGCCCAGATCTACTCTGAGATGTGTCTCCTGTAAAATGGCAAGGTATTTTAATGAAAAGTTGGAAGCAGTTGGCTTGAATGTTCTCAATCTGAGAAGGGAACTGTGCTACTTTTTCCCCCCTTTCTATACTTTTGTGACCATAATCTTATAAACAAGCATTTGTAAAACCACTGGTGGCTGTGTCTAGAAGCTTAAGGATGCACTATATTAACTTACTTAAAGTACAGTTGAAGAAGTCTACTGACAAGAGAGGATTTCTAATTCTGGATTGTAAGTAAAAACAGGTCTCTCTTGACAAAGCCGACTTTGGCATCTAAACTCGGCAGACAAACGAGATTTAAGATCATTGCTGTGCTCAGTGTTCCCTCTTGGTTGGCGGCATCTCTCTGTTTCTGTATATTTTTTGGTTCCTGAACTGAATAAGGAGGTTTGTGTCTTAGAGGGCCTCATGGGAGAGTATTCTGGCCACTGGACTAATTTGTGTGTACTGACTTGTCCCTCCCTGTGCAAGGCTTGCAACTTCTGGGTTTTATTATATCATGTGTAAAGAGTTTGTACTGTCTGCCCTGGGGCATGTCATAAGGAAGTTTGAGGGTACATGATTTCCTTGGTATAATACCGAAGGAGTGTCCCAAGTATAGAGAGAAAAATTTGGTATGTTTTAATGCAGCTCAAGGGAACAGAGCAGATTATTCCGTTCTTGAATCTCCTCTTGCGAGGCCATTTGGCTCACCACAGAAAGAAGTCTAGGGAGAGCCAACATGCATGCGGTATGGGGACTAAGACACTGAAGTAAAATGGGAAACAACTCAAGCAGATGCAGCCTTTTCCTCACATGCTGTGTAGAGAGGCTGTAAGCATAACATACAGTGCTCTGAGTGCTAGAGAAGTTAGGACTTCTCAACGAGGTCTTTTTCTGACGCTTCTGTTCTGGGTAGCCAGTCAGGGAGGAGGTGCATGCCAGCAAGCAAGTCTTTTAGTAACATTGGCAAGACAAAGGGAAATAGCTGGCAAAAGACTAGGCTGTTTTACTTCAAGACAGAGCAGCTAAAAGAATGAACATAGCACAGACAAGTATTTGAAAAAATAAACAATTTGAAAGATACAGAGAGAGGGGAGGGAAAAAGGGAAGGAGCTTAATGAGATGGAATAATGGAAAATATTTCCCAGAGCTTCTTCAGAGCCTTATACCACGTACATAGAGCATTGTAGTCTTTACAGCTCAGCAACTAGTAGTTGTGGTATCAATCAGTTAATAAATAATGAAAAACTTGAATTCCGTCCTCCAGCTGTGCGAATGTTAATGCTCTGGGACATGACTGAGTACCTGCAGTTGCTTTGCTGGAGCAATGTTTCTGGCAGTGCTCTGTGAGTTTCATTCACAGAGTTGCAGCGAGGAAGCGCAGACACCTTTGGTAGGAGTGCATTGCACAAAGCAGATGATTCAGTGGCTGTGGAGCAGAGTCCCCATTCTGTGCGCTTCTGTACCAGTTTCCATTTAGCTTATCCTCTTCCTGTAAATATATCTTCTCCACCTAAGGATCCCGTGTCCTTCCCAGGAATGTTTACTGCCCTTATCTGATGTCTTTTTGCTGTGAGAGGTTACAGATTCTTGGACTCTGCCTTGCTGATGAAATCAATGAGATTCTTCCACTGATTTCAGTGAGCTTCTATGTTTCTTTCCTTTACTGTTTTGTACCGTTAAAACAGAGATAATAATTTCCAGCTATTGCTCACAAGATAGGAATGGTTTTTCCAAACAGTCATCTGGTATTTTTAACTACAGTATTTTACTCCAGAGAGCTCTTTCAAAGCTTGGTTTGTGTTCGGAGCAGTAAGTAGGTTAAACACTAACAAAATGCGCACATTTCTGGCAGTGATTTCTCCATATGCTCTGTCTGTCTGTTTTTGTAGCTCCCAGTTTGCAGATCACAGGTAGTCTCAGGAGCAAGGCTGAGCATCCTGCGGATGCTGCTGGCTGGCGTGCTCCACCAGGATGGATGACCAGGCATGCCTGCTCGGGCGGTGGGGTGGGACTGTGGCACTGCCACCGCGGCGAACCCCCATGGGTGCATGTCTGTCCATCGTGGTGCAGCGTGGCAGCCCCTCCTGTGCCAGATGTGCCATGCTTTCTGGAGATACCTCTCCTTACAGAAGCACCATGCGCCCTGGGCCAGGAGGATTATCTGCTGTCTGCGAGTGGGGATGGGGCTCTTCAGCAGGAACATGACTGCCAGCCCTGGAAGGGATTTAAATGGGCCCAGACCTAATTTTAAGGGGATGACATTAAGTGCTACAACAGTAATAACCAGAAGACTCAGAAATACCCAGGCATCTAGAATGGAAGTTGTACTGAGCGACAGTAAGCTGTATGTTGGATAGAGAGCACATGCTTACCCGTGTCAGGGCACAGCGGCAGGGACTCCCCATGGAGGGGGGGCAGGGCAGGGCCTGGCAGCCGGGGCCCATCCCACTGCCCCAGCCAGGAGCAGGGCTCCCGGGGGTCACTGGGGCAGCCCTGGGCACTGGGCACCTCCCTGGGGACGGGGACAGGCTGAGGCTGGGCCTGGGACGTGGGCCCACAGGTGGGCTGCACCACTGCAGGGGCCATAGCTCAGCTAGGGGCCAGAGATGAAAGCACCAGCAACTCCCAGAGGACAGGAGCCATGCTGTCTCTGAGGTGAACCTGAGCACAGACAGGCAAATCCTGTGCTCACAGCCCTGACCGCATCAATGAGAGGCCATTTCTGGATGCGTTGTTGAGAACACAGGCCGTACAGGTCCAGCGTGATCCTTACAGTCAGTCATCCATGAGACAGGGAGGTATTACTGTCCAGTTCTAGGTGATGGGACTGGAGTGGTGGGTTATAATTATCTCCTTTCCAGGCATAAGCGATTTTTTAAATCACAAGTACACACCAGCTTCAAGACTTCAGGCAATTTCTGAAGCTGTGGAGGGCTGGGCGAGGAGCTGGGCTGTGAATCAGTTGCCAGCGGGCAGGGAGCCTCTCCCCTCAGTGGGGCTGGCAGCAGGTGAGGATTGTTTCATTTGGGCTGCCAGTAGTGGTCTCCGTTTT
>VYXH01004681.1:216095-287377 GCA_013397275.1 Burhinus bistriatus | reverse complement strand
TGCCCCAGCAGAGGATCACAGCACCTTTTTTTTGGTGCAAGCCACCTAAAAGTTATGGTGCAGAACTGCAGGAATAGTGCATGGATTTGCCATGGCTCCCTGCACCACTCAAGGTGTGTGGGAGAAGTATGATAGAGCCGACATTTCCCTGGCATGACTAAATGTAGCACCCGCTGCAGCATCTCGTTGGAGATCAGCAGGCCAGTGTGTGGTGGCTGGGTGAGCCAGGTTCCTCCCCATCTCCCTGCCCTGTGTGCACCCACAGCCATGCTGGCAGCGCTCCGCTTCCAGCGCTGAGCCTGGGGACATGGGCAGCGGGCANCCCGATTTAGGAAAATGTGATGTGTTTTCATGTGAGAAGATTGCTTATGTTTTCAGCAGGTTCCAGTGGTTTGTGTTTATAGGGTAAGATTGAAGATTACTCGGCTGAACTTCTGAAGAAAATATAAAGCTTCCATTTTAAAACATCCTGTAAGTGGTTAAATCCCTGGGAAATGAATTGGGCTCCACACCAGCCTCAAGATGTGCCTCAGGGGGCTCCGTTGCAGGCCCCAAATTTTGTTTTTCATGTTGTTATTCTGTGTGAATATTTGTTCTTTTGTAGAAAGACCAAATAAAATTACAAAATTAAAAAGTCAGTTTTAATACTGAACATTACCAGGTTTGTTAATTGTACAATTTTATTTAAGTATATCATCTTTCAGACACTCTTTTGAACCTCAACACCTTC
The DNA here is from genome assembly GCA_013397275.1 of Burhinus bistriatus. NCBI lineage: Eukaryota > Metazoa > Chordata > Aves > Charadriiformes > Burhinidae > Burhinus > Burhinus bistriatus. The sequence continues at coordinate 286,647 of VYXH01004681.1, read as the reverse complement.
CTCTGGATGTGTGATCAGGTCCATTCGTGAAAGCTATAGATATGCCCCGGAGATTCGAGAGTATTCTGTATGTCTCATCTCTTACGTAACTGGCCTTTTATAGCTTAATTTTTCATTGAAGACGTGTGTTATTTGCTTCAGTGTGTTGTGTTGGAAAAAATCTGACTTCAGGCACTTTAAAAAGTACGTGATGTTTCTTTCATACCATCATATCATACGTAGCAAAAACCTGTAAGCCAGACTTTCAAAGTTGGAGACTGACTTTAATCAGCATGTAATGTCCAGATTTTCCTGCAGATACTGCCATCTACACGCTGGGGTCTTCATCTTGCAGCTCTATCATGTATTTCTAGTTACTGGACTGTTTTAGGTAAATGATCTTGATTTGTGTTTTCATTTTCTTAGGTACATGACTTTTGCCCAGGAACAAGAAACACTCATTTTTTTAGAACTATATCCCGTTGTTAAAATATATAGAAACAGTTGGTGTCTGTAGAGAATGAAGGCTCCTCTTCTGCCAGATTGGAGCTAGTAATCTAAATTATAGATCTACATTACATTTTGCAGATACATTTATTTTAAAGCAAAGCAAGTTCAAATAAAAAGTTATACTAAAGTAACAAACTGCTTTTTTTTACCTCGGGCTGCCCTGAGCCTTTGGTACATAAGGACTGCAGGCACTTTCAGTTAAAAAGTGTCTGAAAATGGAATTTAAGAAATAGGAAAAACAATAGCTGTAAGATTTACAGTTAAATGGCACCTATAGACACTTCATTAAGGACAGCGGCTACTGATACTCAGAAGACAGACATGGTTACAGACTAGCTCATGTTACTTTCTAAAGAAAAATAGTTAAGTATGGAGGATAGGAAAAGAAGATTAACATCAGACATGCACGCTTTTTGTAAAAATGTGTGCATTCCTTTCTACATATTATTTTTGTATTCCTACAATTTTTATAATAAAGAGGTAATTTGGCTTTTAACACTTACAAAAGGAATTCCAGAAAGAGCAGTATGTTCTTGTGTAACTAGATAATAGCGTTTAATGAGTAGCCCCCGTGGTGCCTGTATGGCGAAAAATAGCATCTGTTCAGGAAGCACTGCAAGCTCAGTTCCCAGATAAAGCCATGTTTTTTAAGTTCTAGTCTCAGGTGTTAAGTCTGTTCTCATAAATGAATTGGGTCCAGCCCCTGCTTTCAGGCCCTGTGGGTAAGTGGTACAGCAGAGCTTGTGTCTGCATGGCTGAAGTCTCCCTTCCATCCCCCAGACAGGCTGCAGCCTCTCGAGAGCAGTCCTGGGTCAGTGCTGCCCCTTGAACTGGGCCCAGGTATTGCTTGAGAGAGTGTGAGTCGCAATGGCCATAGTCATGCTATGAGAAGGACTAGCAATTAGAGAGTCATGGGCCCTTGGTCTGGGCTTCTGTACACTTTCAGCATAGACATGTCCAGTTATGCCTGGACTTTTAGGTGAATTACAGCAACCATACAGAATGGAAAGACACTGGTTAGGAAAAAAAGTGGATAAACTGTGTTTAGGTCAGGCAGCAGTCTGACAAGTAAGCAGGACTGTAGTATACACATGAAGGGTTTGAGACAAGGAAACAAGTGAGGTTATTTCATGTAATGCTATACCAAGGCTTGCCGAGACCACATGCAGACAGTTGTCTACAAATTTTGGCACCACCTAACAAGAATGGTAAGTATTAGAAATGCTGCAGAGAGGGAAAGTGGTGATAAGAGTTCAAAGGGGTGCATTTTGAGTACAAGTTAGAAGGAAAATGTTTTTGTTAACAAAATGTGAGGATGTGATGCAGAGGGGCCTCTGACACTGGTAAACGTGGTGCAAGACTTTAATGATGCCTATACTTTTAAGCTGTGTATGGTTTAGAGAGGGAGCAAGGAGAAAATGGCTATTATCCCCAAACAAAAGAGGAACAGAGGCTGACAGTGAATGTAGTACAGAAAGAGTGTAGGTACACTGGGTGCTTTGTGTGGGAAGAAGAGGAATAGAAACTGCAGCAAAGAATGTGTCCCNGCGGGCAGGCGCTGGATCACACACACTCAAGTCAGTCACCTGGTCTCCTGAGCAAATGCAGGATATTTGTTTTTATTCCTCTCAAGCAACAAAGATTAGGTTGTCAGAGCTTTTCGTAAGGGCCTTCAGTCACTTTCTCTCTTACCTCTGTTAAGAGTATGAATGTGTTTCCAGAGATTTTGCATTGTTCTTTAAATCAAAGGAAAATAATTTTATGAATGACAGAAATGAGAAGAAAAAACTATTCTATTTGAGGTACTTGGCTCCGTATACAACTTGANGTGTTATTTGCTTCAGTGTGTTGTGTTGGAAAAAATCTGACTTCAGGCACTTTAAAAAGTACGTGATGTTTCTTTCATACCATCATATCATACGTAGCAAAAACCTGTAAGCCAGACTTTCAAAGTTGGAGACTGACTTTAATCAGCATGTAATGTCCAGATTTTCCTGCAGATACTGCCATCTACACGCTGGGGTCTTCATCTTGCAGCTCTATCATGTATTTCTAGTTACTGGACTGTTTTAGGTAAATGATCTTGATTTGTGTTTTCATTTTCTTAGGTACATGACTTTTGCCCAGGAACAAGAAACACTCATTTTTTTAGAACTATATCCCGTTGTTAAAATATATAGAAACAGTTGGTGTCTGTAGAGAATGAAGGCTCCTCTTCTGCCAGATTGGAGCTAGTAATCTAAATTATAGATCTACATTACATTTTGCAGATACATTTATTTTAAAGCAAAGCAAGTTCAAATAAAAAGTTATACTAAAGTAACAAACTGCTTTTTTTTACCTCGGGCTGCCCTGAGCCTTTGGTACATAAGGACTGCAGGCACTTTCAGTTAAAAAGTGTCTGAAAATGGAATTTAAGAAATAGGAAAAACAATAGCTGTAAGATTTACAGTTAAATGGCACCTATAGACACTTCATTAAGGACAGCGGCTACTGATACTCAGAAGACAGACATGGTTACAGACTAGCTCATGTTACTTTCTAAAGAAAAATAGTTAAGTATGGAGGATAGGAAAAGAAGATTAACATCAGACATGCACGCTTTTTGTAAAAATGTGTGCATTCCTTTCTACATATTATTTTTGTATTCCTACAATTTTTATAATAAAGAGGTAATTTGGCTTTTAACACTTACAAAAGGAATTCCAGAAAGAGCAGTATGTTCTTGTGTAACTAGATAATAGCGTTTAATGAGTAGCCCCCGTGGTGCCTGTATGGCGAAAAATAGCATCTGTTCAGGAAGCACTGCAAGCTCAGTTCCCAGATAAAGCCATGTTTTTTAAGTTCTAGTCTCAGGTGTTAAGTCTGTTCTCATAAATGAATTGGGTCCAGCCCCTGCTTTCAGGCCCTGTGGGTAAGTGGTACAGCAGAGCTTGTGTCTGCATGGCTGAAGTCTCCCTTCCATCCCCCAGACAGGCTGCAGCCTCTCGAGAGCAGTCCTGGGTCAGTGCTGCCCCTTGAACTGGGCCCAGGTATTGCTTGAGAGAGTGTGAGTCGCAATGGCCATAGTCATGCTATGAGAAGGACTAGCAATTAGAGAGTCATGGGCCCTTGGTCTGGGCTTCTGTACACTTTCAGCATAGACATGTCCAGTTATGCCTGGACTTTTAGGTGAATTACAGCAACCATACAGAATGGAAAGACACTGGTTAGGAAAAAAAGTGGATAAACTGTGTTTAGGTCAGGCAGCAGTCTGACAAGTAAGCAGGACTGTAGTATACACATGAAGGGTTTGAGACAAGGAAACAAGTGAGGTTATTTCATGTAATGCTATACCAAGGCTTGCCGAGACCACATGCAGACAGTTGTCTACAAATTTTGGCACCACCTAACAAGAATGGTAAGTATTAGAAATGCTGCAGAGAGGGAAAGTGGTGATAAGAGTTCAAAGGGGTGCATTTTGAGTACAAGTTAGAAGGAAAATGTTTTTGTTAACAAAATGTGAGGATGTGATGCAGAGGGGCCTCTGACACTGGTAAACGTGGTGCAAGACTTTAATGATGCCTATACTTTTAAGCTGTGTATGGTTTAGAGAGGGAGCAAGGAGAAAATGGCTATTATCCCCAAACAAAAGAGGAACAGAGGCTGACAGTGAATGTAGTACAGAAAGAGTGTAGGTACACTGGGTGCTTTGTGTGGGAAGAAGAGGAATAGAAACTGCAGCAAAGAATGTGTCCCCAAAGGAAGGAGCACTGTGACAGTGCCATAAATGCTAGATAAAGTGAGAGACAAATTTTCCAGGGTCACAATGCTTTTCTTTTGAAATATTACTATAATAACTCCATATGCTTTCAGAATTACTAAGCGGATGCTTTTTGGAGTGTGGTATAGCAGGGAACAAGCTAGATTCCTGCCTGCTAAATAACTCTTCTGGTTTAGAACAATCTGTTTCAACCTTACCCAGGACAACTTGCCAGGTATGTATAGTTAGTTGAATACTAAGCTCCTGGCTGACAGTGTATGTGGCATCCCTCTGATGTGAAAACATGTTGCAGCTGGTCAGGTACTGACATGAATACATTCCTTAAGGGGAGGGATAGTGATGCCTCCATTTGCAGTAACTTGTTGAACACCCTTGGGGAATGAATGAGAAAGAAACTAAATATTACACAGTGTCAAGCCTTAAAATGCTAGGGTATATATTTTAAATAAAGAGATAAGTTGGGTCTTCTAGTTTTGGCTTGCTGTAACTTGTAATTTATTGTTACCTAGCCTTAACAAAAAGAAAATGTGAGTTTGGTTGCGTTGCCCCCCGGTTCCCACCCACCTCCATGTTCAGAAGCATGGTTGTTACTGTTTTCAACACTTTTTGTTACGTAGAAGAAACAAACTTGGCATTAAGACTTGGCAATTTGGGAAAAGATAAACAGGATTTAGGATGATTTAAAATATTGACAAGCAGACATGCCTTTAATGTTACTTGCCTGAGTATGCATGTATGCATAACTAATGTGTATAACTAACTCTGTGATGCTGTGATTCTGTGATTCTGTAATGGGTTTAGAAATAGCGAGTAACCTCAGCTGCAGTTTAATTGAATACACTCAGAAAAATTCTGTGATGGCTCTTGGTAAAGGCTATATTAAAATAGTACTGGAAGCGGGCCTGCAATTTTAACATCTTGTGTTGTGGTGGTGGTTAGCCTTAGTGGGTATTAGATGGAAGACTTCCAGGCAGTTGAGTTGATTAATTTCAGATCTGGACTTAAAATGATCCCTGCATATGTTGTGCTGGATCCTACTGCTAAGTAGCAGCTGAATGAAAGGTAACAGTTTTCTTTTTGCAGTAACTGAGAAGAAAAAAATATTAGGATGAAATCAAAGCTTTTTTCTTGCTTAGGATGTGTGACTGTAGACTGTACCTGTTATGGAGAATGGTTTTGGGTCTTTTTAACAGATTCACCCAGACATGACAAGAAAGAACAGAGAAAGATTTGAGAGCCTTCAGCTTTTATACGTCCCCAAGACCACAAGATCTCTATTACATGTGTATGAGGATCAGGAAAGCGATAAGGGGTGAAACTCAGCTTCAGATCCAGACACCTAAATTTAGGTGTTTATATTCGAGTGCCTGTATGTTGTGGGGTCTGTGGGTGGAAATCTGGCCAACATATCCAGTGCAACCTATCCAGCAATTACTTCAGAGTGAGCCAAATCCACCAACCGTACTGAGTAGAAGTTTAGATAACTGCAAAGCTGTCATGAAATGTTCCGCCTCACCAAGCATGCATGTTTTGAGACTGCCACTCTCAGAAACATAAAGCAATGCTGTACATTTTACATGCAAAATTCGTTAACTGGCTCTGACAGACTCGATAACAGTGATTACTAGAGGAATTAGGTCTTCTTGAAGAGTTTCTCACTCAATTAATATGAAACAAAATCAAAAAGGCTACCAAAATTTTACCACCGTAATTAATGAGATGCATGGTATATCACGTCTCATAGCTCATCATTCAGCTCTTGACTGGGAAAGCAGTGAAAAGTACTCCGTGAAATCCTTCTATCTTGGCCAACTGACACAAACCATTTGAAGTAATCTACATAAATATTTGACTACTTTTCAGAAATATCTTTTTAGGGGAGGAGATATGAAAAATATTTCATGTAATCTCAAATGTGCTACTAAAATGGCTGTTCAACGATAGACTTTAAAATAACATCTTCAACTAACACATGACATGGTGAAACAAAAATTACCCCAACGCACCAAACCACTGAGTGAAGCTCAGCACTGTCATCACTGAAATTAGGTAACACTTCAGAATTCAGGGAAAATGCAAACAATTTTCTAATTGAAAACTGTCACTATAGAAAAGTTTTATCCTTACAACTGCGATAAACCAAGAAGCATGCTGCTGGATATAGCCCGGCATATTGTTTGTTCAAGTATGTGGCAAATACTTTTCTCAAGCTCCACAGGTCCCCAGCCTCAATGACACACAGTGCTAATGTATTTCACATGATCATTATGACTTGTACACTCTCTTTGGTTTTGTCTTCTCTTGTGTTGGTATGACAGGAATGCGTGTACTATTCATTATTTTATGTGCCTCTATAGATTTCATTCAGTACCTCTCTGAAGATGAACAATCATGCCTTTTTATTCCCTCAAGAGCTGAACAATTCTTATGTGATCTGAACTCATCAGCTCTCCTTTGTGTGTATCTTTTTTGTAATTTTTCATATCAATTTTCAGATACTATGACTAATTCTGAAAAAACTATTTCAAGTGACGGTGCAAGAAGGGCACGCTATTTACAGATACATTTCCTATTCTTCAGCCATCCCAACATGTTATATCAAGACTTCCTATACAAAAAGAATGAATGTTTTAACTGCACTAAAAATAAGGCTAAAAAGCCCTCAGGTGCCCTGACTTAGCCCCTAACAACATACACAGCTAATTCAGATAATTCCTTCTATCACGCATGTCCTTGATTTGACAAGCACTGAGTTTAATAAAGCTACTGAAGCCTCCTGTCCCACCTTTGTTAGCACAGTAAAATTTTACCTGTAACTTGCCATACCAATTGATTTAGATAAAGACACAATTGAGGCATTGTAACATCAAAGACCTATTGGTTAAATGTGGAGTTCAGCTTTAGCCATGCCTTATGACCCTAATAAAACCTTGGCAGTTAGTTTGCAATATAGATTTCAAGCTCAGTATACACATGAACGAAACTAGACAGGACCTCAGTCAGTCTTTTCACCAGCTTTAAAACCATATTTACATTCTCTTTGTAACATGAGATGTTTTTGTCATTACAAAACCAGAAATGGTAAAGTAACTTTGCCAATTTTTTGCCTATGATAAAATTTAAATAGGAGCAAGGGTCATAGCTGTTAACCTCAACCCACACTCTGCAATCTACAGAAATAATCATGTATAATGTACCTTTCCATGGAGTGTTTGAATACCAAAAAGACAATGAAGAAATCCAACCTAGTGATTACTCTGTTCTGCTCCCTGAGAAAACTCCCTCCAGACCCCAGCAGCGACTGCCTGACACACTAGCTTCCCAGTGGGATTAATACAGTTACCAACAGGGAAGAAAAATGAGGTACCACAATGAGTTCAAGAGATTTCCCAAAGGTTCCTTGTGCCATCCTGTCTTGGAGGCAACCATTGCTCCATGTGCCACAAACGTGTGAAAGGCATTGCCAGAAGACCAAGACCTCTCCCTGTCTAATTTATCACAGGCACACACACCACCACTGCTCAGACACCATACCCTTTTGGATAAAGGTTTCTGACACTCTTAGGTGTCCTAGTCTTTACCGATCAAAGAGTAAGAGACACATGAAACCTGAATAGGAAACTGGCCTTTCAATCCAAAGCTTTATTTTTCATTTTACTCCCATTTGGCCTATTTAATTTTCTAGCTTTTCTACTCAAATGTTTGTGAGTAGTGTGCAAAACTATCCATCTAGCAGACCCATGAGCCCACAGACCAGTGCCAAGGAGCTTCAGGCAAAAAAGGTCACCTGGTTTAGACATCTAGACGCGTGGTTCAAAACTTACTTTTGCCAGTTGCAGACATTGGCGTGGAAATTAGTGCTTACATTTCTGTACTGAGATCTGAGACTGAAGGATTCTTTCCCAACATAGAGCAAGAAACTCAATGAAGCTAGAAAATCTCATGTGTGATTGTTGTCCATAGATCCTTCTGAGGCAAATCCACAATTTTGTAAGGAATCCAGAGCTTCTGAAAGGGGGGTAGCCTCGGGTATAGTGGACGATAGTGTTGATTCAGGAGTCAATATTCTACCTCCTCACCTGAGCATGGGGTTCTTGACACCAAGGAACCTGCTACAGAACCTTGTGCTGTGTGCTTCTGTTGTGGTCTTTGATTCCGATGACAGAGGAGATCTGTTCCTCCTTAACGCCACAAAGTCATACCTGCTTGCCATTCTTGAGAAGGTCTCCTCTTCCTCCTCTGTAAGTGATCAGGCTGTGTGGAAGGAAGTCTGAATTACTCTGCTCCCTGAAACTTGGGTTTCCAAATTCTCTGAAACTGGGTTACTGAACCTAGCTGGTCCTATATGGCCTTTTTTTCCCTAAGACATGGCATCCTTTATACTGAAGCTCCTGTGACAATGGAGAAAAGATCAGGAAAATAACTGTGGTAGGCATATGCATTAGCAAAGGGTACCTCCAACACTAAAACTAGATGTTATGGTCATGACGCTGTATAGAGTGCTGCGTCTGCAAACATTGGACATCAATAGAAATGCCCACAAGGACAGTACATGTTAGTTGAAGTCCAGGAGTCATTCCCATTGTGTTGATGCTTCAGGCTTTCCAAAGCAGACTCTTTGATAAGCTGTTTTGAACAAGATGTAGATTTGTACTGGACGTGGAGACAAATTCTTTAATATGTTCCCAAACATTCACTTTGCATATAAACTGGTGTAAATATTTTTTTAGTGTTTTTGAAACTCTCTTAAGGGATAGGTTAAATGGTAGATGTTACTGTATACTAGGTTAAACAATAAATAGATTTTGCTTCATCATATCATTTGTAGAGTTCCTGGGAAAGTAACAGGAGATAAATGTTAGGAGAGATAGAGCTAAAATTTCTGTTTTACATGGTCATTTTCTGTGTTCTGATTCCTTTCAGTCTCTCTATTCTTGTCTTTTTTTTAAAAAAAAATGTATTTTATGATTACGTGTCCTGGCATGGGCTTTAATTTGTTTCAGTAGACCGCCCATCCCTGAAAAACATATGAATCTTTCTGGCACCTGTCCTTTTCAATTGTCTGTGAACAATGAAGCAAAGAATTTTTTTTTCATTTTTATAGGCATTTTCTAATTACAGCAGTGGAAAGGCTAGCTGGACTATAGTGACGTTTACACTTCACTCTGCGTCTTCAGTCATGTTTTCTCTGAGAGTTCTGCTTGAAACTCAGTATATTGATAGTTCTGCTCAATATAAGCCAAGAAAGAAATATCCTTTTAATATCAGGTATTACTCAGTTAGCATCCAGAGTTTTGACTGAAACAGAGTTGTGCAGATTAAACAGCTTAGATGGTTCGTGTAAAATAACTTTGGGCTTGTCAGTTAGCCTCCTGAACTCATTTAATAGTGTTTTCATGTGGAATATTACTTTGATGTATATATGTCTTAATAAAATTAAACATTGCTGTAGCTTGGTCAACTGTCATCCGGGAACAGTGAAGAGAAGGATGTGGTTTCTTCATCATTGCCTGGGAAAATAAAAGTTCAGTAAAATATCTTTTTCCACTTTGAAATATCAAATTCCCTTCAAATCTAACCTTTTGTTTTAATGGACAAATATTATAGCTGCTAGTTTGGATCTTGAACTGTTTTACTAGGTATTAGGATCTGGCTATGGCAAAATCTACGGGTACCTAACTTTATTTACTATGCACGACTCTTTGATTTCAAGGAGTCTGCAGAGTAGAAAGCTGGCATTTGATCCATGTAATTTGCATTATAAACCCCTTCATTTCTTTATGCTGTTCTGAAGATACAGTTCACTTGCTTCTCTTTGTGGTGCTAGATATTTGTTTTCTTGAGTTGATCACAATTTTGTCAGCTTCCTTATTGAAGCAGTATTAATCACACCTTCCCCCCCCTCCCCCTTACAAATTGTGTCTAATTTCCAACACCTACACTAAGATCTCGATGGCAGGCACCAATCTTCTTATAAATGAAATGATTAATGACTCATGATGTAGAAGCCGAACCCCTTGACTTAGGTGTGGCTGCAGCAGAAGCATCTCCTTTGCAAGGAATGTTCCAACTCGGCTGGTGTTTGGGATGTTTATGTGTGTGTTTTGATGGCAAGGGCCCAGCCTGCTGAAAAATCTGCCGTAAGATGACTCACAATATTATGACAGATGGTAGAGTCATCGTCTTTTAGTTAAAGTGCATTTAATTTAATTTGTTCTTGACTATGTATAAAACCACTTAATAGTGCTATACAAATTGATATAAAATATATTTATAATACATGACAAATAGCTTCTACGAAACTTGTGTATTTTCTTTTTGTCTTAAAAATGAAAATGTTTGCCATGATGGATGATGCTTTTAAATTTAGTGCTTGCTTCAATTAAGACAGTTAAATAAATACGTATTAGAAGGATACTCATCACAACTGCAATTTAAGCAGTTAATAGTATTTCAGAATTGAAATGAAATACTAAAGATATTGGAAAACATTAGTGAGCCTTTAAAATACAGCCCCACAACACTCACTGTGCACAATCTGTGCTCAGTTATACCAGATTCCCTTGATTCTTCACAGAAGGATAGTGATCAGTGATCACAGCACTGAAATCCACATGTGCATGCTCAAATGCTGTACGCAGTTAGTGGGCAGGTGTCTCTGCAAGCTTACAGCAGATAAAAACGACTTCTATTTTTTATTTTAAAACTGTGAGAAAACACTCTTAAACAAAAGTAGAACAATGCAGCAATTAGTGATGTCGTGAGCCATGTTTTTTGGATGCATTTTTCTGGGGTTAAAAAAAGTTTTTTACTGAGCTGTGAGAGGTAAAATTCTTTTTCTGTGGCTTTGCAATATATCCCTCTACTATTTGGGCAGGGGAAAGGATGACCTGCAGAGGGTGGAGGCCTAAGCCCCCCCAGCACTGTGCACCTCCCATGGCCAGTACCAGGTGCTTTTGCATTCGGGTCCTAATACCTGTCTTTTCCCTTTTATAAGCCATCAGTGTGCTTGTTCTCAGTCTGCTGTTGAGCCTTTTGTCTGCTTCAAAAAAACAAAGGAAGCACTATCAAGACAGAGATAAATGCTGTCTTCTGTAGTATTTTCTGGTAGATCAAGACTTTAGATAAATATAGACCAGTTAATCTAGGTCGATATGCTATATGCCAAGTGTGTAATTAACTGAAAACAGCAGTATTCATTGTAAATTTCCCTTGTTCTTAAAGGGGAACTGGAATAATCCTATCCTGGTAGGAGGTGCAGGGATGGGAAAGTGTGTTTAAAAGGCGGGGGGAGGCATTTCACAGAGTGGGCTCTTCTTCAGCTGGGGAGTGAAGCCACAGCCCCGATGTAAAATGATGTATTATGCAACAGCAGTTGTGTTTATTGATTTTTTTTTACCTGTATCTCACTGAGAAAAACCATACCTCTTCTTCATCTAAATGAAAGCTCTGTTCTAAGGAGATTATCTTGTCAGTGTCTCTGCAGCTTGCAGCTTGTTTTCTGGGAACAGGGAAGGCTTTTACAACAACTTGTCCTTTCTTGTTCTGAGAGTTGGCAATAGAACAGGCAGCATAAGTGATTCTTGAGCCATTTTTATCAAGTTTGAAACAAACGTAAAGAAGGCAGGTGAAAAAAACCCCCAACAACAGTGTAGACTTACAGAAATCTGCTTCTCTTGTCAAAATTGTGCTATGAAAGCAATCTTTATTACTCATACTGTCTCCATTATTGTGGCTGAAATAGGAGACTGGAGTGCTTGGTTTCCTTTTCTAGTATTGTCTTTTATTTTTCATGGATTTTTTGTGCTGCTAAGAGCAACAGATGATATTGGTTTCATTGCATTGTTTTCATTGCACTGAAATGTAGAGAAGAATGGCATGAGCTTCATCATGAGCTCCCACTTAAGCATATTGGAAGTGGAAAGTCCTGCTGGTTCAGGAGGATTATGTTTCTTTTTACACCGCTTAAGTTTTAGTATTAATTAAATGTTCTTTCAAGAAATAATAGATGCAGTATTATCTGTCTTGTAGACTTGTGTTCTAGAGAGCACAAGGAAACCAGTGATTCTAAATGGCTGAAAAGAAGTAAATTTTTATTTACAGTCCCTTGTAGTTAATTCAAAGACAAGCTTGTACTGAGTTTCTCAAAGTTAATACCATTTTGTGATCAAGGGAATTTGGGGTGTTGCCAAATGAAATGTTATAATTTGTTTTAACAATGTGATAAATTTTATTTCTCTCTGTTGCAATTATTTAAAGCTTCTGCTAGGTAAAACTAAGAAAATAGTTTCTCTAGAAACAAAAATGAGAAAATTTAAGGGCTGAATTGTTCACTAAAACTTATGTCATATTTTTGTCTTTTGGGGTTTTGTTTTAGCGTTTTTTCAGTGTGGGTCTGGTTTTCAGTGGTGTAGGATTCCAGTAGCAAAGGTTTCAAAGAGTTGTAACTCTAGCTGGCTTCAGTGGGATGAGTTTTTGCTCAGCATCTTTGAAAATCCCTTCTTCCCTTTTGTTGTTATGGCTAAGAGGATTCCCAGTGGTGAAGCAGGCAGACAGTAACATACAGTGCCCTGAGAATTGCAAGATCTAAAAGCCAAGCACCACAAACCTAAAGGGCAATATTAATTTTGAAGTTTTACATTAATTTAAAACATTAAAGTAGTGATGTTGGTACGGGATAATACTTAGGGGCCTTAAAAATGTTGATAGGTAAGATTGGTTTACGATGAGTATTCCATTAAAAAAGAGTGTTGTGGCTGGCAATGGAGTTTAGCAGGATGAAGTTGTGAAGGTGCGAGTGCATGGGGCTGAGTGTTTTCTACAAGATAACTGACAGCAATGTTTATCTGAAAGCAGGGCTTCAATGCAGTTTAAACAAGGCTCCTTTAAAGCCCAGTAAGAATACTTGTCTTGAAGGTTAAATTGATGTTTTTCTGACTGAACCTTTTTTCTGTATGGGTTTTGACATGTGCTGAAGAGTTTGATGCAGAATGACTAAAAACTTGTAAAGGCAGTAGAGATGAAGTTCCTCACATAAATTCCTCCTAAGAGAAAAGTGAGTTTAACCTTCTCAAGAGCAGTGGAAAGGACAAGGCACTGTGATACAATGACAATGCACATGAATAAATATGCATAAGAAATATATATATTTATATAATGGATGGCTAGAGACTTTAGCTTGTAGATAAAGAACAACAGACAGTGTTGTAGTTACTTGCTGCTTGTGTTTATCGCTTAGCACTGACCTCAGCTTGTTCACATGTTTTAATGAAAACTTTGTTGCTGTATCCATCCAGGCTCTTGGTTTGATTTATTAATACAGCAGTGAGTTAAAACTGCTAAAGAGTTGTAATCAAGTGTTACTGTTTTTATTTGACAGGCCGGACCTGATAGACATGAATACCGTTGCTGTTCAAAGCAACCTTGCAAATTTAGAACATGCTTTTTTTGTAGCAGAAAAACTTGGTGTTGCCAGACTTCTGGATCCTGAAGGTAAGATAGCTGCAAAGGGCTTTGTTGCAAAACCCCTAACATTAAAATAAAATCCAATCTGCCTGCAGGTTGTAGCATATTTGTGGGCATTCTTACAACTACGTGATAAAGCGCTGCTCTGTCTTGCTGTTTTAGATGTTGATGTTTCCTCACCTGATGAGAAGTCAGTAATAACTTACGTGTCATCACTTTATGATGCATTTCCCAAAGTACCAGAAGGTGGTGAAGGCATCAGTGCAAATGTAAGTAGGAGAAAAATACTTGCGCAGTCTGTGATCTTCATTAATACAATTCTTGATTTCAGCTGCAGAATATTAGCTGGATCTTCTGTAGGACTGCTGTCACACTTCTCTTTGACATGATTTTCTAGGTTGAGGTTTTAGAGGCTTAGCAGCTATTTCATGTTCTGGACATGAAAATATTTGCGCAAAGAGTTTAACTAAAAACAATATACCTGAAGTTGGAGAAAGATAGAGTCAAAGTTCTTAATTTTCAGTCATGGACCTATAAATTGTGCCTTTCTGATTCTTATCAATTTGAAGTTCATTGAACTGGAAGATTTTGTGTTTTCTGTGGAATTATTTGAGACCAAAACTGAAGAATGAAATGATATATTTGGAAGCTGTAAGTGAGCTGTAATGAGCAAGTAAATGTTTCAGAATTGCAGGATTTAGAAATCTCTTTTCTATGTGTGTGAAGACCTCAGGCTTCAAAGATAAAGCAAAAATGAGCTCTCAGATTATTTTTTTTCTGATCTGTAATCTGGGTTGTGCTTTGGTAGGATGTTGAAGTCAAATGGGTTGAATATCAGAATATGGTGAACTACCTCATGCAGTGGATCAGACACCATGTCACAATAATGTCTGACAGAACATTTCCCAACAATCCTGTGGAATTGAAGGTGAGGTGTCACATCTTAAACTCCCTTGTTGGAATGACAGTTTATCTTACTGACTCAAAGCATGCTTGAACAAATGAAGTGCTTGTTGATTTATAGAGTCAAATCAATTGTAGAACAGTACTGCTCCTTAACCTTTTCAAAGAACAGTAAATACGTTACTAACATGAATAATCAAAAGCAAGTATTTAGCTTGCCACTGATCATTTTTTGTAGAACTCAAGTAGAACAGTATAAGAACATAAGCTTACGAAGAATATTAGGAGAAGGTTTAGAGAGTAAGGTTATATTCACTGTAAATAAAAGTTGATGATGGTTTTTATGTTTCTGTAGGCACTTTATAATCAATATTTACAGTTTAAAGAAACAGAAATTCCACCAAAGGAGACAGATAAATCAAAAATTAAACGTCTATATAAACTGCTAGAGGTAAGTTTTAACATGCATTGAAATATATAGAAGTTCCTTTTCTGTGGTTTACAATAACAAATATGTGTGAATTGTTAAGGTCTGGATAGAATTTGGACGCATCAAGCTTCCTCAAGGCTATCATCCAAATGATATAGAAAAAGAATGGGGAAAGCTTATTGTTGCCATGCTGGAAAGAGAGAAGACCCTTCGGCCTGAAGTGGAGAGGTACACTAGTGAATGTTTGATACACTTGGTTAATACGTTTGCTGTTGTTTTAACACATATTGAAAATGGTAAATGTCTTCCTCCATGATAACTTCCACATTGTTTTTCTAGATCAAGTAATTCTGCCTTTGTTTTAGGCCTGGAGTTCTTTACCTACTTCGTAGAAGCAGGTCCAGATGGAAATAACTGGTGGTCTCAGAAGGTCACGATGAATAGTATCTGTGCCTCAGATCATCAAAGCACTTAAACACACATATAGCCACGTTCTTTGTACAGTTAGTCAGAGCTAGGTTCATATCACTTCGCTGGCTCATTTGGACTTGATTTCATATAAGCAACATCCTCATCCTTTACATGAAATGTGTATTTCACTTGGTGCACAGCATTGTGGGCTAACGTCCTGTTCTGAGGTTGTATAAAAGTTGGTTGTACTCAAGAGTACACAAAGTGTTTCGACATGCTAAGTGCATCGTAGTCTTCCGTGGTAGTAGAATGTGTGACACAGTTTTGTATGTCACTAATAACATACTGGGCATGTTTAAAATCTTGATGCAGTCTTTGAGCATTTCTGCTTTTTAATGGTGCCTCTTTTGAGTTCTGTGGCAGACACAGGTGCTATATATTCATTAATTAAAAACATCCTTTTATTTAACTCTAAGTTAAATGATTCTTCGGGCTTCTACCTGGAGGTAGGTATAGATACCCGGGTCTGGATTCATTCTGCTTAATTTTAAGCATCCAAAGGAAACACCTAAGATCTGAATCGCTGTCTAGAGAATCCTGGCACTGACTTTCTGGTGACAATAGGGTGATCATTCTCTCTGCTTTAGGTACGTGAAATTAGGTGTGAAGAGTCCAGACCATTGTGTAGGAAGTCCTCGGAAAGACAGATTTTAGCAAGAGAAGATCCCAAAGACAGTCAGAGTCAATTAAATACGTGTCATGCCTACAAAGGCAAGAGCATGACGGAAATGATAGATTCAATGGGAGGTGTTGATTCACAGCATCCTGCTGCAAAAGAAGTTCTTATAGAGGAATAGAAAGCTGTCCCCACCATGCAGAGCAGAACACTGGAAAGCAGCAGAAGAAATATAGCCTGCTAGATCTTGTAGGTTAATCTGCCCTGACCTGCCAAAAGCACAGTTAGTGCCTGCCTTCGCCAAAAGGCAAATTCATATTTGCAGAAAGCTGGATTATCTTTGTTGAGAATGTATATAAATGACATTAGTTTATTTCTTTTTTATTCAGATGGATTGAGCACAGGTAAACAAACAGAAACTCCTTCCCATATTTCAGGATTGGTAAACACACTTAAAGTGCCAGATTGTATGGTGATGGTCACTATGTGTGGTTGTCACTGTAAAATGAGAGAGAAAAGTTGATTCTTAGTGACCAAGTTAAAATTGTCGGTTGATCTGGACACAAGAACTTGATTCATGTTTGTTGTATTGGTTACTAGTGCATCTTACTAATACGAGGTTTTGATATAGCTCCTGGTGTGGGATTTAGTTGTCACAAAAATGTGACCTCAGGTAATAATGAAATTTGGCAAGTACTGAAACTTTGCCTGCAAGTCTGGTGGATACATCTGAAAATATCAACACAGATAGACGACGTGTGGCCAGATAGGTGTATGGGATCAAACTTAAGATGATGTCAGTGAGGAGAGTGCCAAACTGAGCTCTGCTTTGCAAAACTAGCAGAGTTTGGCATTACTGCAGGGGTGTGTCTATGCCTTTGCTGTGCTCTTCTACGTAAACACAGTCATCTTATGATGTGGGTGTGGTTTTCAGGAGGTCCTAAAAGCACCCCCTGCTTTTAATAGTGCAAAAATCACCCCTAACCCAAATTCTGAGTTAAAGCGTAAACTTAAGGGCAGTGATCAGATTTTTCTTACTTGTGCGGTCAAAACAGCAAGAAGTAATTAGCTCTGAATAAGGAAGAAGTTGAAGGGAAATTTGCAGGAGGACAGATTAGTAGGGCAGGGCAGTTAGTAAATATGCATACTTGGACAGTCAAGTAATGATGGTGGGTTAGATGGTGTACAGGTGTCTCAAATTAAATTGTTATGAGCTGGTTAACCATGATATTCCCCTAGGTTTGTTGTGCAGTTCCATGTGAAGGAAAAGGAGTCAGCCCAACCTGGAGGTGTTTTGTACCGTACTGTGAAGCGTGGAGTTCTCACTTCACTCCTTTTTGAAGCTTTTCGTTGAAGAGTCTAAGAAACACTGCAAAGACTTCTTTAAATTCTTGTTTGGCTTATAGACATTTAGTGACACTTAAATAAAATATTTGGCACGTCTGTTTCCTAGAGACGCCCAAATGTTGCTGCCTAGTCTGTACTTGCAAAGCTTTAATGCAATGTAGGGAAGCCAAAAGCAAGGTAGCGTACATAGCCTCAGGTAAAATCCTTTGAAGAGCTGGCAGAATATTAATTCATGCATACTGAAGCCTATTTAAAGGAGGAGTGCTAAGTGTTTCAAAAGCCAGTAGTGAAACTTCATCCCTAGAAGCTGCACATTTTGTAGGAGTTTTATCTTTTCATTTTCCAGCAAATGTAAACAGCCAGAAGGACTGTGCTCTGGATGTAAAAATGAATAGCAGTAGTTATAGCTATCATAGCAGTGATTCACTGTTTAGCAACAGTACTAGTGCTCGAACCAGCGTTGAGTCTAACGAGAATTTCCTTTCTGTTAATTGTGGTCCCACACTGATTAAATCTTGTATAAGCTTTGGTAATGGCACCTTAGAAGGAAACAGGTAACTTGGCATGTGTATTTGTGCTTTGTGTTAGATGCTGTTTGTTTGTTTTTAAAGTCATGCAACGTGTTTAGTAAATATAAATAACGTTAATACTTATTTAGTGTTCTGAAATACTGTGTCATCACCTAGGTTGGAAATGCTGCAGCAGATTGCAAACAGAATTCAGCGGGACAGCCGGAGCTGTGAGGACAAACTAATACTTGCCCGGAATGCTCTGCAATCTGTAAGTCAGTCAGTGTTGTCTGTGTTCATGAACTTACAGCAGTGGAATGGCTACTTAAAAAAAAAAAAAATCTTCGGGATTTTTGAGTGCATACTTAATAGCTGCTACTTTTATTTTCATTGTACTGTTATTTTTGATTTAGCATTTCTTCAAGAAAATACCAAAAATTGCCTAGAGTGAGTTCTGTTAGATTTTTGGGGTTTTTTTGTCGCTAGTTAGATAAAATGCTTCACAGTTGTTTCAAGATCAGAAGAAGTTTTTACAAAATCTTAGGATTTCTTACAGCTCATTTCTCTTTGATTTAGCTGCTGGGCTTAATGGCTTTCTCTTATTTATTCAGGACACCAAGCGATTAGAGTCAGGGCTCCAGTTCCAACATGAAGCAGAGTTAGCTGGGTATCTTCTTGAATCTGAGAACCTTCTCCGCCAGCAAGTGATTGATGCCCAAATTCTTATTGATGGAAAATACTATCAGGCAGACCAGCTTGTGCAGAGGTACTTTACAGTGTATTTATATGAATAAATAAATGTCCCAAATATGGATACCCATTATGAACAACATTTTCAAATCTTTATGGGTAAACTTCTCAGTCTGTCACTGGGCACCCAAATAAAGATTATCGGGTATTCTGGTGGGTGCACTGCCTACAAACGTTGTTGAAGACAGGAGGAGCTGTTTGTACTCATTTGTGAAAATTAATTAATTCACCAGAACATGACTTAAATATTTAACGTGTACTAGATATCTGAGTGTAAAGATGTTAGCTTGTTTTATTGCATCTAAAATGCTTTTACAGTTCACTAACTGATTTTAAAAATGGAGGCGAGATTTCTGGTGATAGCTGTAGATGTCTTAACAGGTAATAAGTGGGGTAGCATTAGCTTGTATGTGGCAATGTGTATAGTCTTAGCAGAAAGATGCATTTAGACGGCATAATTCAGTTTTATGAAGAAGTGGCTCCAAAGTGTTTCAGGATCCTAGACTGGGTGAGATCAAGCACAAAACAGCTCCTGGGCAGTGAACTGCAGGTGTTTGATCTGCTGTGGCTTGTAGTGTCTTGTAAGATTTCTGCTTTGCTGATTGTTCCCTGGAGTTGTGTATGGTGCATGCTAGTGCCCATACCATGCTGATTTTCTGATCATTACCTGATTTCTGCATCTGTTACTTGTCTTTATAGAAGTATAAGGTGACTTACCCTATACTTTCTGATACAAATGCTTATTTATTAATAGTTACATACAACTAAAGTGCAAGAGATCATGTGATTTCATACTGCTATTCAGTTCAGCATAATAAACCTTAATCATAAACATTCATTTAATTTATTTATTTATTTTATTTATTTTAATAGAGTTGCAAAACTTCGTGATGAACTGATAGCCATACGGACTGAATGTTCTTCTGTGTACAACAAGGGGCATGCACTGACAACAGAGCAGACAAAGCTGATGATATCAGGAATAACTGAAAGCTTAAACTCAGGATTTACAACAAACTTAACCCCTGAATTAAATGCTGCAATGACCCAAGGTTTAACACCTACTTTGACTTCTTCCAGCTTGACATCTGACCTTTCATCAGGTCTTACTTCCAGGCTGACACCAACCATCACTCCCGCTTACACACCAGGCATCCCACCACGATTAATTCAAAGCTATGGGACAGGAGTAGACAGTGGGACTCTGCAAACACTCAAACTGATGCAAATCAGAAAACCTCTTATGAAATCAGCTTTTGTGGATCAGAATTTAACAGAAGAAGAGGTGAACATGAAATTTGTCCAGGACCTATTGAGCTGGGTGGAAGAAATACAGGTAGCAATCTTTACGGAAACAGTCTGCTTTTAATTTTTACATTTACTTCTTGTAGATCATGGCTATTTTTTCCTTCTTGCTTGTTAGGTGCAACTTGATCGAGCAGAATGGGGTTCAGATTTACCCAGTGTTGAAAGCCATTTGGAAAATCACAAAAATATCCACAAAGCTATAGAGGAATTTGCATCCAGCCTTAAAGAAGCTAAAATCAGTGAGGTACAGCACCATTTTCTTTATTTCTTTGGTTACTTTCTTACTGGGTGACCCATAGACTGATGTTGAATTTTAGAACTGTGTTTGGATTTCACAGTCTTTACTTTTACTTCTGGTCTCTAGATGACATATCATGAAATGAGGAGATCTAATGGTTTAACATATCTAACCTTTTTGTTGTCTTTTGACCTCGTATACCCAATATAGATCCAAATGACGGCCCCTCTTAAACTTAGTTATGCAGAAAAATTGCACAAACTGGAGAGTCAGTATTCAAAACTCTTGGTAAGTTTGTCATACCTCTTCAATGTTCAGCTTTTCAGCTTACATCATCTTTGATAAGGGATAAGCTTTAAATTCTGATTTTTGTAAATACTTTTTTTTCTTTTTAATAAAGAACACGTCGAGAAATCAGGAAAGGCATCTAGATACTCTTCACAATTTTGTGTCTCGTGCTACTAGAGAACTCATATGGCTGAATGAAAAAGAAGAGGAAGAGGTTGCATATGACTGGAGTGAAAGAAACCCCAATATAACAAGAAAAAAGGAATACCATGCAGTATGTATTGCTAGTATAATCCAGAAAGAATAATTAAATAATCTAAGAATTTAAGAGTTTTCTGAAACTTTTCTTTTTTCTTTTTTTTTTTNCTCCTTGTTTTGAAACTTTTTTTTTTTTTTTTTTTTTTTTTTTTGTTTGGTAAAAAGGAATTAATGAGAGAACTTGATCAAAAAGAAGAAGTAATTAAATCAGTACAAGAAATAGCTGAGCAATTGCTTCTTGAAAATCACCCAGCCAGGCTAACCATTGAGGTAAGTTAGTAAAAACAGCACACAAACAAGAAAATAGTTTTGTGATTTGATAGATCTTAGATCTGGGGGGGGAAAGAAGGGAAGTGCTAACTCATAGGAAATTAAACAACAGGACTCTGAATAACAGGGCCTTTTTTTTTTTTTCCCTCTTCAGCGTCTCTGTTGTATCTGTCTTCCAGTTTCCAAAAAGTAAAACCACTTCTGTAAAGTTATGCTTACATCTTGGTTTACTTAGATAAAATCCCCCTACAGTCTAAAATCAAAATTTCCAGAGTTGGTCTGTACAGACGTTTCTGGTCGTGCATGCAGCTTCTAGAGTTATTGATACAAATTACATTGGCAAACCGAGGGCCCAGAACAGTCCTTAGGTGGTTCCTCTCCTGTTGGATTGAAAGAAGTTTCAGTAGAGCTTTTCTAGTCACTTACTATATGTACAGGTTCCTATTATCGTTTAGGGTTGGTTTCATAACTTTGTTGTCAGTGAATTATGAAACTTGTTTGGATGTTAAAAGTCTGACCTGGTGATGTGATCTACCAGGCTTGAATCAACCTCTGTATTATACGTAAACAGTTTACAGAAAATTTATTGTAGCTGTTGTAGGGTCATAACAAGTTTTCGAAGGAGAGTGTAAAGCGCTTCAATATCTTCAAGAAAAGAGCAGATACAGACAGTAGGTGGTAAAAATGAAAACAATAAAAAGCTGTTCTATTATATAAAAATGAAAAAACAGAATGGATTTTTATGGTTCTTCAGCTCAGTGAGTTGATATCTGCATAAATTGGAAACGTGAAGAAGACTCCTCCCTTCCTTCCTTCTCATAACACTTACTTTGAATAATAAGTGACTTTTTATGTAATGTGGGGAATTCTATTCTTTAAAAGTGTGTGCTCTTCTGATGGGTTCTTATCAGTGTCATATAATTAATATATGAATATATTAAAGGTAAATATTATGAAACGAGGCCATCACAGTGAAGATGACTATGCAGTTTATGATATCTGCAATAATGCTATGTTGGGACATTTAAAAAGAAAATAAAAAAGAAACATGCCTTTTCTACAGAGGAATCTATGCATTAATGCATCAGTTTGAAATTCATTTAAGCCAATGGAAAAACACTTTTGAATTCCCTGATAATCAGATGTAATTGAAAAATTGAGACTTTTGGCTGATTTCACAAAGTCAAGAGTACCCTCTGCTGGTGAGCAATCGTGCAGTGCATCTCTAGTGGCAGCACCAGACAGACAATATAGAAGGCATCATTCGAGTAGGGTTACGTTCTTTAAATTTCTGTGCAACTGTTACACAAAATTATACATTGCAGTGAGTCCTGAATAATTATTTTTATTGTGCTTTCAGTGTTACTTTAATACCTGATTTGTATCCAAGGAAGAATCCAGCTATTTTGAATGCGTAAATAGAGCCACAGAATCATAGACTAGCTTAGACTGGGGGAACCTCAGGACCTGTAGTCCAGCCGCTGCTTAAAGCAGTGTCAGGGCTTTGTTTGGCTGAACTCTGAACTTGCCCAAGGATGTGGCGATTTCACAGCCTCTATGGGCGAGTTTACTCATGTTTCACTATGCTGTAACAGTAGGATTTTTCTCACTTCTAATTGGAATTTTCCTTGCTGCAGCTTGGTTTTCCTGGGTGAGGAGGTTAGGTTTAGATGCTTGTGTTTACTACATTACTTTTATGATTCCTAAATTCTGGAAATATATGCATGTTTTAATTTTCATTTCCTTTTGTAAAATCTCTTTATCACCTTTAAAGGCCTACAGAGCTGCAATGCAGACACAATGGAGCTGGATTCTTCAGCTCTGTCACTGTGTTGAACAACATTTGAGAGAAAATGCTGCGTATTTTGAGGTAAGAATGTGACATGTTTTAAGTTAGGACCATAGTAAAAAAGTTCCACTGATAGTGCTAGTAGCTGTCTCTCAGTAGTTGTAGAATTGACATTTGTCATGTGTAATCATTAGATGATGAGCCATGCTCCCACAGTGTTAACACACCTGCATCGTCTTCACTACAGTTATATCAGTTTACAGCAGATGAAAATCTGGCCTAATGTTTTTTCATAGTGTCCCAGCTGCAAGTAAAGACTGAGAATGTTCTCTCCCTGTCATATGCAACTGCTGTCAATACAGCTTTTGTGTATGATGTAGAGTGGGGGTTGTTAATGATGGCCAAGGTAGAACATATTCTAGGTGGTTTTTGCAGGACTACTGAAATAGAAATGGAACATACAGCATGGATAATAAATGGAGCAGAGAACACCTTGACAGCAGACACGTCCAATGAAACACCTTTCTGATTATCGCAGTACATACTCAGCAAATGATGCAGTACTCAATTACATGTAGGAGGATCGAAGATTTAAGAGTTCCTGATTTTTTTATTTTTTTTTTTAAGAACTACTCTTTTTTTTATGTTTAAGTTACAAAGATTAGTCCTTAGTGTCTTCTGGCTTGGTTGGGTGGTTGAAGAGGAAGGGGGGTGATGTTGGGATGAGATGCCTTCAGACTGAGAAGGGTGAGAGCCCGAAGTTAGGAAATGGACACTGGAGAAGACGAAATTGAGCAATTTGGGCTTCTAGTGGTAGGGGGAAGAAATGGGAATTCTGGATTTGAGAAATGAGGTTTCAGGAACAGAATGGAGTGAGGATTATCACAGGACATTTCCGAATTGTGCTTAGCCAGGACCCTAGTTTGGAGGTGCAGATGCCCACGCAGAGCTGTCAAGTGTGGCAGCTTGCTTCCCCTCCTGCACAAAATGTTTGCTACAGTGTGCTTGCTGAAGTTTGCAGCTAGTTTGCTGCAGTTCATAGGCTTTGTCTGTTCTTTATACATGAAAGAATTTTAATTCCAAGGGAAGCAAGAATCACTTCAGAAAATTTTTCCATTGCAGGAACAGTAATTAATTAAAGTTCAATAACTGCTGAATTAATTTTGCATGTAAATAGCACTGAGACTAACTGATGTTACAATGTGTGCTTTCTTGAACAGTACATTTAGACTGAGATCATGAATAGTGTTGTTTGGTACAGTGGTCACTTCAAGCTACTAGAAAAGATTATTTTAAAAAAGAGCGCTTAAAGAAAACTTCATAGAGTAGCTGTTTGTATACTTTTTAGGTTGTTTAAAAGTAACCCAGATGTTTATCTCATCCTAGTTTTTCAGTGATGCCAAAGAAGCCATGGAATATTTAAAGAATTTGAAAGATATCATATACCGAAAATACAGTTGTGATAGATCAAGCAGCCTTCATAGGCTGGAAGACCTTGTTCAGGAGTCCATGGTAAGAATTCAAGGATCCTATTAATGTGAGTTACAATTAAATGAGAAATGTGTAGATTATAGATACATTGGATATAAAAAAGGTCTGTTAAAATTCCTTTGAAGTGAAAGGAATACAAAAAGAAGATTTGTTTTTTAGAACTTGTAATTAAATCTATCCATGTATAATGACTGTGTTTCTTACCCTTAAAATACAGTTTTATTTATTTCTTCATCTTTATAAT
Source organism: Burhinus bistriatus (assembly GCA_013397275.1). Lineage (NCBI taxonomy): Eukaryota > Metazoa > Chordata > Aves > Charadriiformes > Burhinidae > Burhinus > Burhinus bistriatus. Next base: position 262,018 of record VYXH01004681.1, on the reverse strand, counting down.
ATCAGATGTTGTGGGAAAGCAGTGACTTCAGAAAGATACTTTGTTCTTGTAAAATGTGTTACTTTTAAGGAACACAGTAAAATGAGTCAGGAAAAGAAAAGCTTAACAGGATCAAAGAACAAGCACTGTATTCTGGCCATCTTTTATGATGTGTTCTTTTCTTAACTGTTTTAGGAAGAAAAAGAACAACTCTTGCAGTATAAGAGCACAGTAGCAGGCCTTGTGGGGAGAGCAAAGGCAATAATTCAGCTGAAGCCAAGGAACCCTGACTGTATACTCAAAACATCCATCCCAATTACAGCCATCTGTGACTATAGACAAATTGAGGTTAGAAACTTGAATTTCCTCAAATCAATTACAGACGTGAGAATTCAGCTAAAGTTTCATTAATTACCATGTTTCTGGAGAACACTAAGCTCTAAATTTCTTCCACTCGAGTAAACAAGAGCAAACCCTTGTGTTGAACATTGTTTTTGTTGTTCTGTTGCTTATTTGTTGACACCATTTGCAGAAGTGCTTTGTAAAAGGATTTGGTAATGCTTAGCTCATTAAATTATTCTGCTTTTCTGTTAATACTAGATAACTATTTACAAAGATGATGAGTGTGTATTAGCAAACAACTCCCATCGTGCTAAATGGAAAGTCATTAGCCTCAGTGGTAATGAGGCCATGGTTCCATCTGTATGCTTTACAGTTCCTCCACCAAACAAAGAAGCGATAGATACAGCCAACAGGTAGGGGCAAAACAAGAGCACCCATTTTCTTTTAAAATTCATTTATATGAACCTTGGGTTAAAATAATGTCTAACTTTTTTTTCCCTTTTCACGTGTTACTTTGATCTGAAGTTGAAGTCTTTTTATGTTTCAGGATTGAACAGCAATTTCAGAATGTTCTGGCCCTTTGGCACGAGTCACATCTAAACATGAAGAGTATGGTGTCCTGGCATTACCTGACAAATGAAATTGAAGCTGTTCGAGCTGGAAATGTTGCCTCGGTATGTGCTATGTCTAGCAGGAGCCTCTTAGCCATTCGCTGGAAAGTCACAGGCTACAGTTCCCAGAAATACTGTAAAATCAAGAATTTGCAGCAATCCTCATCTTCTTGTGGGAATAGGTGGCAGTGGCCATGCTGGTTACCACTGTGCAACATTCTGCCTTGGTCTGAGTAGCCGTTACACAGATGCATTTGGGGAAGGAACAGTGAGGTTGTGTTATGAAAACTACCTGTAGCCTTATTGCACTAATCTCTCTGGTGTCCTGTTGTCAGCAGAGGGACAGGATCTGTCAAAAGCAATTTAACAGTGACTAAATCTGAATTTTGTTCTGGAAGAGTCTACCTTTCTGCATTTATGTTGAAGATATGCAAGGAGATTCACTTCATTAGGCTAAGGTTAATCTTCATGAAACCCCCCATTATTTCCTTATGGCTGCAACTTCTTACTAACAATGGAACAACTGTGAAGCAACATTTAAGTCTTTCAAGCTGAAGGCAGCTGAACACTCATTACTCCGTGATGCGTTTTTTCATTCTTATACACGTCTGTAACTTGAAATGTTAAATAGCTAATTAGGATCAATTTGTCAGAAATGAAATAGTGATATAGATCAAAATACTATTCTGTCTGGCTATAACAGTGTGTGAGATCACTGAATTACACAATGTTAGAGATATAGCATAACGCTATTTAATATAATAGGTTATTATACAGCATTGATGTATATCTGTCTACAAACTGTTGCAATAATATTTATAATACCCAAAACGACATTTTCACTTGTAATTTCCCACTGTTGCTGTTGAAAAGAAGGAATCTGAGATAATTCTTGAAGTGTCCCTACTTCTATGACTCTTGCTAGCTTCCTGTTTGTTGCTACGTGGCATTAGATGGAGAAGTGGTGTCTAATGGGCTGTGTTAAGACAGTCCTACATTACTGGCATTAAAGATGGAAAAGGATTTTATAGTGAGTGTAAACTATCAGCTGTTATGCTGATACCTGTCAAGTGCACTCAAGCCAAGGAGCAGCAAGCTTTTAGAACCTCAGTTCTTTGACTTTACCATCTTAGTAATTGGACAATATTGCTTTTTCCTAAAAAGCGTTACAGAGAACTGTGTGGGTGATGCATGATTGCTGACCATGCCTTGGATTTATAATCTGTTGCAGATAAAGACAATGTTGCCAGGTGAACATCAGCAGGTTCTGAGCAATTTGCAGTCCCGCTTTGATGATTTTGTGGAAGATAGCCACAAGTCCAAAATCTTTACAAGCTCCGATACAGCACAGCTGGAAAGGGAAGTTAATGTTTGCAAGCAATACTATCAAGAGCTTCTGAAATCTGCAGAAAGAGGTAAAACTTGGCTGAGAAGAGTAGAAAGATGCCCTCATGAGAGAGATTGTAGTTCTTCATAAAACCTCTCTCTGAATACAAGCTCTAGTGAATATTTTATCATATTGGTATTGTTAACGCCCCAGTTCTTCTGAACAGGTAGAGAGTCGTCATTTTAACAATGTGCACAATTACATTGTACAGAAGCTCTAAGGTTTTTTAACTCTGTATATATTAAGCTATTTAGAAATATTGATGTGTTACTTAATATATAGAGTGCTACAAAAAATTTTACACCCAAGAATTTATTCTGTGCACTACAGTTTAGTTTTGAATGTTGGACATGCAACCTGATTACTTTTTTGAATTTGTAACAGAATAAGAACTTTTTTCACACTGTTAAGGCAATGAAAGGGTGCTAGATATTTTCCTAGTTCCACAGAATGCCATAGTTACTGCTCTGTTAACTGTTTTTAAATACAATAAGAACAGAAAGCTTAAAATATTTGCTCTGATTTACTGTCAAGTAGCTAATGACTTACAGTAGTGCAAAGCTGATTACTGCATTAGCATAGTTCACTATATTAAGCAAAGATGTGTTGCCCTGTGCGTCTGAAAGAGATGATTTGAAAAAAAACACCACCACCAACCTGGAGATTATCTGTACTACGGTGCCTGATATCATCTGACTGAAAAGTCAGTCACTGTGTTTAGCAGTGTCTGCGTAGGGGGTGATGCTTGTGCGTGGGATGAATGGTCAAAGATGTATGCTTATTTTTCACTTGTGAGGAGGTGATCTAATAATAGCTAAAATTTAAAGGTTCCTAAAATTTGCCTTGTACCCAAAATTCAAATGGAAACTGATGGGATTTCAGCCAGTCATGAAAAGACCTGTAGAATGGGGACTTATAAAGTGTTTCATAGGAAGACATGGTGCAAAAGATGTGATGGCTTTGTTTGTGAACATGTGCTTTGTTTCTTTCAACAGAGGAGCAGGAAGAATCTATTTACAATCTGTACATCTCTGAAGTTAGAAATATCAGACTTCGGCTGGAGAGTTGTGAGGAGCGGTTAATACGGCAGATCCGAACCCCAATGGAAAGGGATGATCCTGAGGAAAGTTTGCCTAGGATTTCAGAACAAGAGGTGAACCTTTGAGAAAGGCTGTTTTACCTAGGAATAGAGTTTTATTGTAAAACAAATTTATCCAGATGTTTTGAGTGTAGCCAGGAAAGTTCGTGGTGCACCTTGAAAAGACAAGAGTCGAGGATTAAGCTTGTGTTTGTGAGAAAAAGATGCCAGTAAATGGCGACTCTGTTGATTTCCCTCTTATGCATATGTTCCTTTTTAAATTTTTTTAATGGTGTCATCATGAAACAAGTAAAGGAGAGTAGATCTGTACTGATAATGATATGTATATGTGAGGTTGATGTAGCATAAACACACTGTCAATCACCTTTCATTTTACAGAAACTGAAGGAAGAGCTGGATCGACTGAAGGATGACCTGGGAGTCATCACACATAAGTGTGAAGAATTTTTCAGTCAAGCGGCTGGTTCACCTTCAGTCCCTACTCTGCGCTCTGAACTCAATGTTGTTATTCAGAACATGAACCAAGTTTATTCCATGTCTTCTATTTACATAGATAAGTATGTAGTAGACCGTCTCTCATCACACGTTTTAGTTTACAGTTCTCTCCTTAAAATAAATTAAATATACAGGTATTGGTACGAATAATACTGATCAAGGAAAAGGGAGTTAATGTACTTTTAACATTGTATAAAGGGTTACCCTGTGACATGAAAAGGCTGAAAAACACAAGCGTGTTGAGTGTTGTTGTTGATGGTTCAGTAAACGGATTACTGTCTTTCAGATTAAAAACTGTAAATTTGGTACTGAAGAACACCCAAGATGCAGAATCATTAGTAAAACGCTATGAAACTAAGTTGTGTGAAGAAGAGGCAGTAACGGCTGACAAAAACAATATTGAAAATCTGATGGGTACATTAAAGGTAGGAGTTGGCTGGTACTTTTCCTGGGCAAATAGAAAAAAAAAAAAAATAGGAAAATGATCTGTCTTACAACACCTGTTTTGATTATGTTGTACTCTAGAGTGTATCAAAAGTTGGCTTGTGTATTTGGGGGAAAGTCTGTGTTAGGATTGACATCTCAGAAAAAAAATGACAGCTTTGGAGCATTAGGAATTGGATAGTTTGCATGTTCATTTCTGCTGTTAGGAAATGCCTTGCAGTATCTGAACTTCCAAGAGTGGCATTTGTTAATGCTGCAGGAAGACTTTTTTTTTGTGTGTCTTCAAAAGGTAACATATGCTTAAGGTAACATAAATATGTTGTTAGATTAATGTGGCCACAATAACATTCCTGCTATGGCTATGGTAGACTACTCAGGTTTCCTAGGAGGTTTGGCAGGTATCTTTGAGAAAGGGTGAGATTGAAGTTCAGCATTTTTTGAGTGCTGTATATACCTCATTTTAATATTCCAAATTATTAGTAATGCTTTTTTTGTTAGATAGAATGATAGGCATCTACCTAAAGATTTTTTTTTTTTGAAAGCTGTAGTTTATAAGGTAAGTGTGTTAATTTGCTGTCTCTGTTTTGATGTATGTGTTGCGGGAGATGCTGTTACTTAGAATTATTTTGCAGTTCATAGCTAATTAGCTGCTTCAGACTGATTCTGGTGCCATTCCAGTGTTTGAGCAACCAGAATTAAAATAGTCATTTAAACATTTTTCATTTATTCATTAATATATTTTACTCATATACAAAATACTGATTTACAAAATAGTGTCATAATTTAAGAGTTATTTACAATTTATCATTTATCACATACTAGCAATGGAGATCTGAAGTAGATGAGAAAAGACAAGTGTTCCATGCCTTAGAGGATGAACTGCAGAAGGCAAAGATGATCAGTGATCAGATGTTTAAAATGCACAAGGAACGTGATCTTGACTTTGACTGGCATAAAGAAAAAGTTGATCAGTTAGCCGAGAGGTGGCAAAACATTCATTCTCAAATTGAAAATAGGTTTGTATAACTTTTTATTACAATCTGTTCGTGTTTTATGCTGTTTTTTTTTTTCTGAGGAAGAAGAATCAGAAATGAATGTTAAAATAAGTCAGAATAGTTTTCTGAACTATTTGTGAAAAGTGCTAAGATCAAAGGTTCTTACCTTTTCTGTGCCGTTGACATCGTCTTACTTTTTCACAGGAAATGTCTGTCACTGTTGAGCACCAAAAGATTAGTAAGATACAGAAACTTTATTTACTTACAACTTACTGAGACACAGTAAAGATAAACTGTCTTTTTTCTTTCCAAAAAAAGCCTGCAGAAACAGCTTGCTGTCCTATGGAAATACCATCTGTTTCTCCGCATAATTAGTTCTGACAGGCTAAACTGATGAGCTGATTCATCAGTTGTGATTGGATTCATGTTACCTTGCTTTTAATGACTCAAGTGCTGAGTCTGGAAGTCCTTAGCTTTCATTGACTTCTGTGATAATTTTGTCGCAATAACTTTTGGTGAAGTGCCAGTATTTTCTTTTGGTGTGCAACTGTTTTCATGCAGCCTCAATATCCAGTTGAGATGTTGCTCTAAATTCAGCCCTTCAGTATTACTGTCATGATGATATTGGAGAATGTTCCTCAAATGCACATGCCTACACAGGTGTACAGATAGAACAGGACACACCTACCTGTAATTCTGAAGGAGATGTCCATACATGACATTCCTGGAAATATTTTTTTCCTTCATTCTCTATAGTTCTGTTTCCTGTATGGAAAGGAGACAGAACTATAGAGACTGAAGGAAAAAGTATGGGCAAGTTAAGGAAGTCTGTACTATACAGCCTGAATTTATTTCCTTTAAAGTCTACTTTAATTTGTCATTATAGCTAACCTGAACAAGAGCATCAAAGATAGTGCTTTTCATGTAAAACTTCACACAACCACCTTTCACATTTTTGTCCTCCTTTTTTAAGGGGCGAATATCCATACAGGTGTAATACTGAAATTATTCACTTGTGATTAACTAATTTAGTTGTCTCTGATATTGCTAGAAGTCAAAAGGGAGATGGGCAAAAGCTGACTCCTTTAAAGCTGACTACGGAATGGCTAGCTTTAAATCCACCTCATATTTTTCATCATCTGGTAGCGTGACAAAATTTAAATGATAAAACAGTAGTTTTATGAGGTACTGAAGTGTCCTTATTTCTTCAGAGGGCAAAAATGAACCACATGCTCTCCTCACAGGGCCTTGTCCTGAACAGAATACGCTGAAAAATGACTGTTAGTACATAGTGACTTCTAGTGTAAATAGGACAGATTGTGGTAGTTGCAGCATGTAGCTGTAAACAAGCTGCTTTCTGCAAATGTTTGCTCTGCTGCTTCCTAACAGCTTGACACTGATGATCATTATATGAAAAGTATGTACAAATATTGGCTGCAGTTAATGCGATCCTTTCTCTTTTCATGGTTATTAGCTTTAAAACATGCTTAAGTATGAAACCTGAGCAATATTATTTCTTTTGGTTTCTCTTTTTCAGTCTCCTTTTGGCATTTTGAGAACAACACTAGTGCAATTCAAACTATTCATTCCAAATCAGACTATAAAAAGTTGTTAAATAAGTATGTTTATCCATAATTACACGGTATTTTGGATTAGTTGTATTTGTGTGATCTTTGAAGTATAAGGATCATGGAAGAAAAATTGTTAATATTCTTGTCAGTATGGAAACCACTTTCTAGAAATACACAGAACTCTTTTTTTGAGGTCAAATCCATGATTTAAAAATGGACTTGTCCAACAGGATCAATTGCTTTCGCACATTAGAATATTTAAAAGCTTTGGTTTTAGCGTAACTCCTGTTGTTTTGTGGGAGGCACAGACTATGGTGAACTGCTACAGACTATGGTGAACTGCTGCTTAACCTCCAGTACAGCTCTTTCCCTTCTTGATTCACATAGGTCATATTTGAAATACTCTCCTTGCCTGTAACAGAATTAATTGGTGTTGCAGAGTCCCTGCTCTTGCTTGGAGATTCCTATGCTCATGGAGTTTCAAGCAGTTTAGCTCATTAATGAGGATTATATGCAGAATTTCTTCTGTCGTAGGATCTCTCCTAGGTGTCATTTATGACAAATGAAAAGGTTTCTTCAAGCTGGGAATCTTGATGTTTGAGAAGTGAATTTACTGTTTAGTTAGTGTTATTTTACTACGTTTATACTGTGAGCTATAGCAGAACTAAGGCATCTGAAGCCTTTAAAGCTGTATTTGGGTTAGTGTTGTACTTTTATCTTTTATATTCATCTTCTCTCCTTTGGCATATCTTTTAAAATAAAATCAGGTTGCGTGACTTAGAAGGTATTAATAAATCTCTGAAGTATTACAAAGATACTTACAATTCTTTGGACACATGGATTCAACAAGTGGAAGATACTCAGCGAAAGATTCAAGAAATCCGTCCTGAAAATAGCAAAGCATTGGCTAAACAGCTGAACCAACATAAGGTATGAAAGGGATCTCATTGTAGGAAAGCACTGCTTTAATGACTGAAAAAGAATGAAAATTATTTTTTGAACCCAGTCATGTCAGTCTTATTTCTTGATAGGAAGTGCTTACGTCCCTCAGCCCTTATTGTAAAATTCCAAATATTCACTGGCTTTTATGTTTTTACATTTACAATGCAGCTAAAATCGTTCCTGTATCACTCACAGATTATAGCCATTTTATAGATCAGGTTGTTTTGATCTTCAAATCTGCAAGAAGAGCAAAACTTTAGAGAGTGCTTACGACTCTGGACTTTCCTTATCACATCATTTTTTATTCAGTACTGCTCTTGGTAGTTACGGACGTAGAAATAATTTCATGGAGGCAGAGCTCAATTCGTAACTCTCTCCTGCAAGAAGGAAATACGTCTTAAATAAGAGACAGAATAACAAATTATATGCATGAAGTGGTATACTCCTAATTTCTTTTTAAGTTCACTCACCAACTGTTAAACTTGGCAGGGTTTTTTCACTACTTCTGTAAGACTGACAAAGCCAGGACATGGGCTTGAGCATATAATTACTTGCCCACACATGGAAATAAGCGTATTTTGAAAACATCATGATGTTAGATAAAGTAGAAATGCTAATAATAATAGTAATAAAAATCACTTTTAAGATGAAGATGTAGATTCATATTTTACAGATGCTGGTTTCTGAGATTGAAATGAAACAAAGCAAAATAGATGAATGCCAGAAGTATTCAGAACAATACTCAGCGGCTGTGAAGGTAATAGATAATGTTATACTTAGAATCTTTTTTTTAGTGTTAGTATCCTGTGGAGTGCCAATCTTTTTATGTATTTTCTCTTTTTACAGGACTATGAGTTGCAGACTATGACCTACAGAGCTATGGTTGACTCCCAACAAAAATCTCCAGTGAAACGCCGAAGAATGCAAAGCTCATCAGACTTCATTATTCAAGAGGTAAATGGATTTCATGTCAGGACGACATGGGTTTTTGAGTCTTTGCGTAAAACAGAGTAAACACAAGAATAGGATTTAGGATTTAGTAATGATGAAATAGAGTAACCCAAGTGAGATTATTTTTTTCTCTATATAGATTTATGATGTGATAAATATCCTATTGGTCATTATGCAGTATTTAGGTAATGAGATGGTATATTGCTATTGATGAACAAAAGTCCCTCAGATTATAAAAAGCTATATGAGAAATGTACCTCAGTAAAACTGTTTACACTACCTCTGGGCTGGATCTTGATCAAAGTAAACAGGGGGAGCTTTCATCTTTGCTGCGGTAAAACTGACCAGATCTGGACACTTAAACACATTCCGAGGCAAATCAGCCTCATTTGGGTGGGAACGAGAAATCTGTCTCCTTGCTAACTGTTAGAGAGAGGAGTAGTGACCAGCGCTGCTTGTCCCTCATGTAACCTGTTCTTACAGGGCGGAAGAATCAAGTGACTATGAAGTCAAAACATTGTCTTCTGTTTCTTCTCCTTATGGATCTTCTCATAGATCCTTAGGATTTATTTGTGCGAGTGCACCCTGCTGATGGCATTCAACTTTGAAATCAAAATTAGGACTGTGGATTCCACAATCAGGATTTTGGAATCAAAATAAGGATAGGTTCTAGAGTAGTGTTCTTCACTTCTTTGAAGGTTAATGGTAGTATTTCCCTCTCTCTTCCACTCCCCCCAACCCCTTGTTTCTCTGCAGTTCATGGATTTACGGACTCGTTATACTGCCTTAGTGACCTTGATGATCCAATACATTAAGTTTGCAGGTGACTCTTTGAAAAGACTGGAAGAGGAAGAGGTAGGTCTTCCCTTGGCAGCCAACCAAGCAAAAAGAACAGCTATGCAGGCAAAGAGCAGTGTACCTGTTGGGATTATTCACAAAGTTAGCAGCAGATACGAAAGACTAAAATTCCCTATATACTGCACTTTATATGGGAATGTAGGAGTGTTAAATTACACCATGCTAATTCAGATAAGCAAAATCCTCTGCTATGCGTACATTTTACCAGTTCTTTCAGCTAGTAGGATCATATGATTCACTAAATTCTGATGAAGATGTATTTATATACAGTACATTTTAATACTTTAATATTTTAGGGCTTGATCTTTTGGACAAATGCAGACATTAAGATGAGGGCAAACTTAGTGTGTATGCACCATTGCTATCCTATGTAGGCCTTAATATTCCATAGTATGCATTCTGGCCCGCTTAACAATGTATAAGGGAGTTCTTCAAACAGGGAGATGCGATACCCTCTTAATTAATTTCTTAAGTTTCTTTGACATGTTTAGATTTTTTTTTTTCCTTCTACCTTTCTACTGTATTGATTCCTTAGGGTCAAACAGCATTTTATTTATGCTTAGTGTTGAATCTTATTAACAAGAGTAGGTTACTGACATTGAGCAGACAAATTACTCAAAATACATGCTTGCTGCATAATCAAGCTTCCAAATAATTGAGAAAAAAATACTTTTGAATTCTTCACTTTCTTTGGAAGTATTTCTCTCTGAAAGATATTGTGTAATCATTCTTTAAGGACTACAGTGTTTTAGTATAATATATACCATGCATATCTCTAAAATAATGCCCATATTAAATGTCCTGTGATTAATTGTGCCTGTATTAAATGTAGTCATATGTAAATTACATATAATTGGAGAACACTCTCATAAGGGTATAAATTTTAATGTTGTTATTAACAGAAAAAAAAAATCAAAGTTTTTAAACTAATATTATATAATTCTGGTGCTGGCTTTGTCTTTATTGACTTGCTATTGAATACCTCTGGACAAACTGTAATGCTAACAGCATGTATCTTTGTGCATCATGAAGTGGTGGAGCATACGGATAGAAATAGATAATATTTGTTGATAAGTAGCCATTATAACTCAGGTTTTAGTATGACTAATAATGCTAATGGTATGAAGGATAAAAAGTGAAACAAAGAACAAGAACTGAAATAAGGTTCAAGAAACCTGTGAATGCTGATAGGCTACACATTCTTCAAGAGCAAATGGAATCTTTTAAACTCTTTTGGGTTTCAGTCCGCTCTGAATTTCCAGGACTGCTTTTTTAGATATCAAACACCCCCTATCTTCCATCCGCTTTCTAAATTTTTGATAGCTTCTTTGAAGATAATCTAAGTAGATTTCCAGTCTCAAAGTGATTTGATGGGTTTTTTGTTTGTAATCAGCGTAGTAAATCAGACAATGAATAATCCTTTTCAAAGGAGGACTGATGATTTTTTCCTTCCGGGATCAGACCTCTGAAGTCTGTGATTGTTCCAAGATTTTCTTCCATGCCAATCTTTCTTCCTAACTCTCAGTAATGGGATTAAGAATGCACAGAATAAGGAAAAAATAAAATCCTTTCCATGATATCTCGATATCTCAGTTTAATCCATGTGCTGTCATGCTCAGAGCTTACCAGAGGAGAGTGAACTCCAGCAACCTGTGAAGTCAGCTGAAGTCTTTCAACGTTTGGAATGTAATGAAGCTGTTGAATTCAGAGAGGAAAACACACCTAATGAAAGCATGATGGATGTGGAATACTTGCAAAAAGATAACTCTTCCAGTAAACCTAAACACACAGAAAATAAATTGGAAATTGACAGAAGAAAATTATATGTAGACAGATACGATAAAATCAAAACTGTTAGAAGACTAAAGCAATTTTTAAATTTCAGTGGTCAAAAAAGTAGCATTAGTGGCAACAGAGAACATAAGCGACATGCAGAGCAAGATAATTTAATGGGTTTTGGTAATCAAAGTAAAGAAGAAGAAAATGGTAGAAAAAATTGTTTTGTCTCAGCTGAGATCTGTGTGAGTATGAATAACGATCATGGTGAAATGTTAAATGAGCAAATTGTTAATGGAGAGAGACAGAAAACAGAGGGAGTATCAAAGCAGTTGCCTGAAGTGGAAACGATAGACAAAACCACAGGAAAAAAGCGTTCAAGAAAGGCAGGGAATGATGTTCCAAGAAAGGCAGGGAATGATGTTCCAACAAAGGAAGAATGCGAGATGCAATCAGAAACTAGTTTTGAGCTGACAGTGAAGAAAGATGAAGTTATTCCAAAAACTGGAAAACATACCCTGGATATCAGCCCTTACAAGCAGCAACATTTTTCACCAAGAACTCATTTCGAATGTCAGTTTAAAAAACATTGCTTTACAGAAAGTCGTAGCCGTAATACTTTAGACTCTGAAGACAGGGAGTTTCAAGTGTGTGGTGAAAAAGGTAACTCTCTTTCAGGTGTAAGGGATGTGACACCTTTAGAGAAAGATGCATCCTCCTTCCGTGAGCTGGCAGTGCACAATGGAGGTGAAAAAACAAAGTTAAATTTGCAATCAGTGAGCAATCCAGGCGTTTCTGGTAGTGTTGAAAGGGATACCAACAAACGTCACCGAGCACCTCTGGATAAAAGTTATTTCATAGCAGAAAATGAAATCCTAGAAAAAACAAATTTAAATCCAAATGAAGCCAAGCGTTCAATGCGAGAAATTTTAGCTCTTTCTTCAGGAACTATTTCAGAGAATCAGTATGCAGCAAAAGTCTCTGAATCTTGCGCATTAGATTTTGAATTGTCACCAGTGCAGAGTGATCCAAGTTTAGGTATGGGATTGTTAGGAAATACTCGTGATTTAAGTGCAAATATAGCCCTCTCAGAAATTATTTCTGGAGGAGATGATTATTTTCCATTATCAGAACATGGATCAGCAATAAAGCGTTTGAGTCACGGTGAGAAAGTAAGTGAGAAGAAAATACCACAGGGTAAACTTTGTTGTTTGGACAACATAAGTATGAGCGGAAAGAAGCAGAGTGAAGAAGACAGGTTAGAACAGGGTCAGAAATGTAGAGATTCATTGCTAGTTGCAGAAATGGACGGTAGAGATAAGGGTCATAGCACAAAGGTACCTGGAAAAAACTCTGAACTCCGGAAAATATTCTGTAAAAAAACAGGGAAAAAAGTCTTACTTGATAAAAAAGAAAAGCAAAAAAAAAGAGACAATGATGATGAAGAGAAAAGGAGCACAACTATTATTAAGGTACCAGAGTTTTTATGCAGTGCAAATGAAACAGTTAATTTAAGAATGATTCTAAACCAATCTAAATCAATATTTGAATCTCAAAATATGTCAAGGTCAGGTGATTTAAAGTTGATTGAACTTAATTTAAACAATGAATATGCTAATGATATTAATTACTTTGCATTTTGAGATGCTTAAATTTTTTAAGTTCTTATAAATTTATATTTGTTTATCTTGTATTACTATCTAATTACCATCCTTTTCTCCACCCAGCTGATGCTCAGCCATGTCGATTAGAACTAATGAAAGTTAGCAAGATACAGTGTGTGACTGTATCTGTATTTTTAGTTCTTCTTGTTCAAGCATAATACATTAGATTTTGTATCTATGGGAGCATAAAAAGAGATCTGATAAGAAACCAATTTATATGTTTTGTATCCATTGGGGTCTGTTCAGAATTGTGACACAGGGGAAATATGGAGACGAACTGAAGAAAGCTGCCTTTGCATTAGCCTTTTAGGAAATAAGTTTCATATATCGTATGAAAAATGAGTAAATCTGGTAATTTTGAACTAAATCAACATTCTGTTTATTTGAAAATGTTGCTATAATTACGCTTCATGCCATGTTTGTATGATCATAGGAATATGGGTGTGTTCTTACCTCATGTTAGCTCACCTTTTATAACTAAAGCCATAATAGTGCTAATGAAGACAAGGTATGTATGGTTTAACCAAATTATTGCTGGTGAACATACATCTTGCTTGTAAGAGTTTCCTTTGATCTGCCAACATACAGAGACTACTAGCCGACTGGTTTTCACTCAGATTTTCCTCATTACCATGTTTATACTTCTAATGGTGTCTACACTGCAGAGCAGCTGTGCTCTGTACCAGTCCCTTAGCTGAGCCAGTGGAGGCATTGGGACTGTGGAGTACACTATGGAGCATAGATGTACTGGGGTTTAGATACTTCTTTTTCTGGAGGTGATGCATCTTGGCTCTAGCTCTAGATACTCTTTCTTTTCTTGGAGGGGATTTCCAAACTTTTCTTGTGTTATTTGTGCTTGCAAGCATAAAATCCTTCTTCCTATTCCTACTGAACTGATCCAGAAATGGTAGGTCACTTTCTCCTTGGGAATTCTTGCACATAGTGTTTGGCTCACTGTTTGCTCTATCCATTTGTTTGGAGAAAAAGCATATGCAAGCTGTTGTTTGACGCTGCTTACCGCTAAGAGGCATCTGACTGAAGTGAGAGGCTTCAGGACTTCTTCGCTTTGTGGATGTCTTTATGAAGGGTTTCATATTTGGCTAATGGTAACTTCCTGAAGCTTACTGTATCGAGAGAAGGTGATGGTGGTGGGAACTGCTCGTCCTGCTTTCTGGACGTACCGTATATGTATCTGAGTAAGTATTTTCCACTCTGCTTTTCAAAGAGCCTAACATGTTTCATATGCTGTATTACAAAAGTACATTCCAACTTATCTCATTCTTTTACAGATTTTAAAGAATAAGGAAGCATCAGTGCGTGAGGCATATTCAGATCTAATGACACAGCAAAATAGCACAATTGATGAGAACAGAAGACTCATGGGAAAGGTAAAAACACTTGAGGACATGTTGGAGGATATGAAGAAACAAAAATTCCAAGTGGAACAGGAGCTCCCTAAAGTGAGGGAAGCTGCAGAAAAAGAGTGGAAGAAGCAGCAAAAGGACATGGAAGAGATCCGTTTTCAGAAGACCAAGGCTGAGCAAGAGGCAAAGCAGTGTCGTGTAGATCTAGAGAGCATTAAGAAAGAGAAAGCAGATGCAGAGCAGGAGTTGGAGTGTGTAAGGCAGCTCATTTCTCGGGCAGAGACTCAAAGAAGTATACTGGAAGAAAACCTCCGTGCTTTTCGAAATCAAGTAGAAGAAAGCACCTTTACCAGAAGAAACCTTGAAGAGCATCTAAGAAGAAAAGATACTAATCTTCATGATTTAGAGCAACAAAAAAAAACCTTAATGCAGGAGCTGAAGAAAAAAACAGAAGGAGAGGAGAAACTTATGAAACTGATAAAGCAAATGGAACAAGATCTTGAATTTCAGGGAAAACTATCAGAAATAAAGCTACAAGAGAAAGAGAAAACTGAAGCCAGAAGGAAGGTTGTTGAAGGCAGGTACTCTGTAACTAGAGAAACTTCCCTGCCAACTTTCACAGCTGGACAAGGCAACCAGTGTAGGACTGATTCTGAAATTACAAGTTTCCAGAAGAAACAAGAAGCCAAAAAAGTAGAAGAGCTTAAACAGAAGGTAGATGAGCTAACCCTTGCTAACAAAAAAGCTGATAAAACTATTAAAGACCTGAAATATGAACTGAATGAAATCGAGCTTCAGAAATCATCAACAGAAGAAAAGTCTCGTTTATTAAAAGAGAAACTAGATAAAGTCAATAGTGAACTTAAATGCCTAAAAATTAAGTTGGAGGAAAAAGACCAAGTAGAGCAGGGATATTTGCAACAGTTGAAAGAACTAGACAAGCAGCTACATAGAACCACAGGTAAAGCTGAAGAGGTGATGCAAGAAGCTATAGATCTTAAGAAAATTAAGATGAACTATCAGGAGGAGCTGAAATCTGTTCAGCAAGAAAAGATACAGCTAAAAAGAGAAGTAGAGGAATTAACTAGATCACAGACAAAAACTGAAATCACTATCAAACATTTAAATTCACAAATCAGTTCTCTTCAAAAAGAGAAGCTGGCAGCTGAACACAGAACACAGTCATGCAAAGGGGAAGCAAATAATCTTCAAGACCAATATAAGAAAATTCAGGAACAGTTGCTTCAAAAAACAAAAGTAGAGAAAGAAAACCATCAGGAAATTCAGATGCTGAAGAACGAATTAGCGAAAAGTAATCAGGTGTCAGAAACATTGAAACGAAAGATAGAGGACCTTAATAAATGGAATACTGAAACAAAACTACTGATGAAGCAAATTCAGTCTGAATCAGAGAAGATTGCTTTGGAGAAGCAAAGTATTCAGAGGAAAAATGAGGCATTAAAAGCCCTAGCAGATGGTTTCAAAGAGCAACTGCGTACGACAAATGAACAATTGCACAAGCAGACAATAATTGAGCAAGAATTCATATGCAAAATCAAAAGCCTAGAAGTTGATCTAGCAAAAACAAAAGACTTGGCTAGTGAATACAAACAAAAATGTGATAAACAAAGTGCTTCCACCCTAACCATTGACCGGGAGGTTAAAAATCTAAATGCCCAGATGAATGCTCTAACTATGGAAAAGAGAATGAATGAGCAGAAGATACAACTACAACAAGCTCATATACACGACCTAAGTAGTAAATTAAAAAAATTACAGGATGAACTCCATCAGAAGACTCTGGATGAACAAATGGCACGCAAGAAGATGATTCTGTTTCAGGAAGAATCCATTAAGTTTAAACACTCTGCAGAGGAATTTAGAAAAAAAGTTGAAAAATTACTGGAAACCCATAGCATCACAGAAAAGGACATTTCTGGCATAAAACTAGAATGTGTTGCCCTTCAGCAGGAAAAGCATATGGCTGAGGAAAACATCATGTTGTACAAGATACAAATGGAAGATCTACAAGAGAGGCTTAAAAAATGTCACGAACAACTGCAGCAAGGGAAGCAGGCTGAAATGGACTATCACCAGAAGTGCAGGAAGCTTGAAGAAGAACTGGAAGTGCAGAAGCGCACAGTTGAGAGCTTGAAACAGAAGATGGACCTGCAGGTCAAGGAGAGTGAACACAGGTTTCTTTTGTTTCAGAATGAAGTTCAGCAAAATAAACTCCAAGATTCTGGATTTAAATTGATCTGTGAGAGAAGAGGGAATGATCTCGATTTCCTGAGTGACACTGCACCTAGAGAATTTGAACAGCTTCCTCCACGTGCAAAACCTAGCTCACCTTTGTTAAGGCAGAAACAGGAGAGATCAGGTTTTAAATCTGATCAAATAGAAGAAAATACATTGTATGTGAGTGCTGATGATACAGTACCAAGAGAGGTGCAGTTCCAGATGTCAAGAATAAACCAGTCACTAGAAGAAGATGCAAGCCCACAATCTTTTACGGAGTTTGTTTCTCAAACGAGTACGCAGTTCCAGATAACTTTTGATAAAGCAAGCCAAATGTCTGGAACATCTGAAAGGGACAAATTGAGAAACAGGAACTTACACAGTTCCAGACAAACTATTAGACATGGAGAAGACGTGAAACATGAATTAGGAGTGGTAAAACTGCATCCCTTGGAGGTACACACTACGTTTTGTGAAGGTTTGCCTTCCTAGTGCTGAGTTTTTACTATTCTGTCTGTCTTTTATAGTTATGCTTTATCGCTCTTCTGTATTCTCTCGGTGTTTCTTATGTTCTTACCTTGGTGAAGGGAACCCCATCATTCTTGTGTGACACAAAAAGCTTTTAGTTAGATCTTTGTAGCAGGTTTGTTAATATCTAAAACACATTATTTAAAAAGTTTGTAGTGGAAATAGGAATTCATATACACCATTTTATCATTATTGGTCAACATAAGCTCTGATTAACAGCATTAAGTTCATATAGTAGCATACAACAGTTATTGTTGCTTAGTCTAGTCATATTCCTGTTACTGAATAAATATTTGAAAAGTCAAATGCACTTTAAAACTCTAGCTATCTGTATTTCTCTGTTGTCCAATGCTAGTAGCAGTTATGCTTCCTGACTTACATTCAAGTTCTCCCTTTTGTTTCTCTGGTGGTGGATTTAGGAGTGAATTATGCACAGCATAGTTCTGCAGATGTGTTTCTCACTGTGTCAAACAATTCCTATTTACAGATAGTGAAGAACAAGCAGTATGACATGCATGTTGAAGTCACAACATTAAACCAAGAAAATGACAAGACTTTTGGTAATGAAGAGAAAATGTGTGAGGGATACAAAACATCCGAAGGGTTTAGGAGAGAAGACTTTGCAAGGATGAGCTCTTTCTTAGGGGAAGAGATTCTGAAAACTGTTGATGATGCTACACAGTTGGAATATTTTACAGAGGAATATGATGATATTAAATTTCAAGGTCTCCGACATGATGTAACTGCCAGACAGTTGACTGAAGTTAAACTTTTAGACAGGCTCACCGTTGAGCAGCTCCATTCAGGGCAGAAAACTATTGACGAGGTTCAGAAAAGTCTTGAAAAATTTTTAACTAAACCTACAGCTATAGCTGGGCTGTACCTTGAATCCAGCAAAGAGATACTCTCTTTTGCTTTAGCAGCAAAGAGAAGAATCATAGGAAAAGCACTGGCGTTAGCATTTTTAGAGGCCCAAGCAGCAACTGGTTTCATCATTGATCCTACAACAGGTCAGAAATTCTCTGTTGATGATTCTGTCACTAGAGGGCTTGCAGATAATGAATTCAAGAGTAGATTGCTTGAGGCAGAGAAAGCTGTTTTGGGCTATTGCTCTTCTGGTAAAGTGATCTCTGTGTATCAGGCTATGGAAGCTCGACTCTTAGAAAGGCAAAAAGGTAAAAACATCCTTGAGGCTCAAATTGCAAGTGGAGGGGTCATTGATCCCATAAGAAGTGTTCGTGTACCTCCAGAAACCGCTGTGCAGCTTGGCTTGCTTAATAACACAATTTTAAAATTTTTGCATGAACCTTCTAGTAATGCAAAATGTTTTCACAATCCAAATAACAGGAAAGCTATGTACTACTGTGATTTGCTGAAAATGTGTTTGTTCAGTGTAAGCAGTAAATGCTTTCTTCTTCCAGTTGGTGAAAGGAAAATAAGCATCCCATCAGCAGAGAAAAGTCATAAAATTTCTGTAGTAGACATCAAAACAGGAGCTGAAATGACTTTGTATGAGGCTTATAAAAAAAATTGTGTCGATAAAGCTACATATCTTGAACTTTCCAAACAGGAATTTGATTGGAAGGAGTCTACGTGTTTTGACTCTGACGGGAATTCTTTTCTTTTGCTTACAGATCTTAAAACGGGTGTACAGTTCAATATCGAGGAGACCTTAAATCAGGGTAGAATTGGCAGAGCATTAGTCAATAAATACAAGGAGGGTTTAATCACAGCTAATGAGTTTGGGGATATTTTAGTTAGCAGTTCACAGCCAAATAAAGATTTAAACAGTCCTATTGCAGGATTCTGGCTTTCTGAAACCAATGAAAGAATTCCAGTTTTAAAAGCCTCACGCAAAAACTTGGTAGATAGAGTTACTGCCCTCCGGTGTCTTGAAGCACAAGTTAGTACAGGGGGCATAATCGATCCATTTACTGGGAAAAAGTACAGTGTTTCAGAAGCTTTGCAAAGGGAATTAATTGATGATGGTTGTGCCAAGCAAATCCAGCAGTGTGAACTCATCTTTACTGGGATCATTCACCCTGTAAGGAACACAGTTATGTCAGCTATTGAAGCTATGCATGTAAATGCCGTAGACAAAGACATGGGTATGCGCTGCCTGGAGTATCAGTACCTGACTGGTGGGTTGATAGATCCAAAATCTCATTCCAGATTAACAATGGAAGATGCAATTAAGAATGGTATTATTGATGCTGTCACAGCTACAAAGATGAAAGATGAAAAGTTATATGTTAAAGTTTTAACATGCCCCAAAACAAAGCAGAAGTTGACCTACAAAGAAGCTTTAGAGACAGCTGTTTTTGATTGCCACACTGGGCTGCGATTGTTAGAAGCAGCTCAGCCCATGAAAACGGGAATTTCCAGTCTTTACTATAATTCGTAATGGAACAAAGATATTAGTACTCATTCTGGGGCCTGCTTTAAAACCCATTCAAGTCAAGGAAAAGATCTAAGATGGCTTTTATGGAAAATCATAAATGGTGTTTTCTGAAGTAATCATGAGTTGCTGTAAAACTAATTAGTACAAACTGCTAATTAGCATAAACCACTAAAACTGGAATCAGATATTACTTGTTACAGGGTTGAAATTTGTAGATAAACATAGGCAAATTCATAATTTCAAAATGCAGACTATGTGTTCAGTCTTTACCTAAAGACCTTGTGTGACATTATCTACATGTAGGTAGTGTAAATCAGACGTTATACTGAGGTTGGTAAAGTTAACACTAGTGCAAAATGGGTAGATTTAGGTGAGACAAGAATCAGATTCTGATATTAAAAATTGAATGGGATTGCCCATTTTGTGAGTTAAGACAGTGCAGTATTTCATGTGACCCCATACTTAATTTAATCCTACAAATCAGTTTGCAGATACCATTTATTTTACAAAAGTGGCAATAAAGTATACAAGGGTTAAATCTGCAGTCTAGTAAACACGTATGCATAAGTAATTTTTCTCACACTGATATTTCATTAATTTTAATGGGCTACTCTTATCCTAATTTTTTCTCGCACTTCAGGTAACTTTTTTTTTTTTTAAGAATTGTTTTCATGCTCTAATAGGCAAATCAATTACAGTTACATATAAAATTTTAAAAATTCCATTGAAATAAAATATCTTCATCTTTGCTTGTGATACATGGAAGGACTTAAGCATGTTTTCTATGTATTGATA
The DNA here is from genome assembly GCA_013397275.1 of Burhinus bistriatus. NCBI lineage: Eukaryota > Metazoa > Chordata > Aves > Charadriiformes > Burhinidae > Burhinus > Burhinus bistriatus. The sequence continues at coordinate 241,578 of VYXH01004681.1, read as the reverse complement.
AGTTTCAAACTACTAACAGGTTGTACTACTATAAAAAGAAATACATTTTCCTGTGCAGAAGAAGATGTAATGTCTCAGTATTTTACTTTTATTGTTATTGTTTCTGTAGACATAAAAGCAATGTATTCTTCCTAATTGTAATTTAGTAATCCATGTGCATAGATTGCAAAATACTGATATCCTGTGCTGGCTGTATATTTCCACACCTGAGGGTAATGCAAAGGCAGCAATTCAAAGATACTTTATATTCAAATGTTGTTTAGATTTTATCTGCTGAGTAATGGCTGGGAATCTATGCTTTTTCTTAATATCAGTCATTTTATAATGAATGTGTATGAATAAGCACCATAATGATGATTAACAAAATAATTTTTCAAATTATTTGTAATGTCTATAATTATGTGGCATCTTTGTTCCTACATCAGTGTCGTAGTAATCCATGTGGTGATAAATAAAAAGAAATCGCTTTATGTGATAATACTGCCATTGTGATAGAATTGTGTTTGTAGGGACATTAGTGTTAAATATTCCAACAATTTACATTTACATGTTTTTTACAATTCGCGGTGCTCATCAGAAATCAATGGAAGAAGAAAAGAAGGAGCATGTTGAGAAAGCTGGGGATTTACTGAAATGGGTGTCAAACCTCAGCAAGACACTCAGCAAAGAAGAAGGAGAAAAGGCTGAAAAGACAGATTTGCCTAAGCAGCAGGTACACAGATGTCTTTTGGTAAAATACCACTTCCTTTTTTTAGCTTCCTGTGATGATTAAAGTGAGAAAATATTCCATAAATACTTTCTTTCTCCAAATCACCATCCACATTTCACTGAAGATGTAATACCACATTTGGTTGTGAGTGGAGGGTTGGGTAAATGAACACCAGTGTTTAGGAACACAAACACATTGCTCAGGAAGAAATGCAAGGTGCTTTTTACAGGCTTGGCATGTGACGTATTCTGACACTGCAAAATGTCACTTTAGAGAAACTAGACCCTGCAGATCATAACTCAGCCTTTGTAGAGGGACCGTGCATCCTGGCAGGATGGCACTTTGTAGGTCTGCCCCCTCGTCCTGAAATAGTTCAGTGAATAAATCGAGTAACTTCTACCCTGGCACCAGAAAGGAGAGAGTTGGCAGGAGGGGCCTGAGGGCCACGTTTCTTTTTATTTGCTTTTAAAAAGTTATTTTGAGGGGTCCTCTTATGTGATAGTCAAAACTACCTTCTTAGGGAATACAGCAGGTGTTGACAGAGCCCCCCTTATTATTACACTGGTCCACAGGCTGCTGGAGCAGCCCATCTTGTCACCTTTGTATTTAACAGGTACATTGGTGTCATGTACAGTTGTAACTCCTACCATAAATTTCGATCTGTGAAGTTTCCTATCATTTCTAACAGCTCCTCTGCTAGGCTTGTCCCACAAGATAGCTTGGTGACACGGGGAAGATTTCAGTAGGTGGAGGTCTACCTGCACACTGAGAAGCAGAGAGATGAGCAGTCTCTTTTCAGCATTCCTCAGTGCAGGGCTGGATGTGTGGTCATGCAAATGTGATTCTGGCCCTCCTGGCAGCCTACTCCTGTGTTTTTATTTTAGTCACGCATGCTGGTGCCGGTTAGTGCCACGGGAGAAGTGTATGCATAAATCAAGCTGGCTGTCAGGCAGGTCGGCAGTCCTGCAGTCCCAATGGCCACCGGTCCCAGTGCACCGCCTGTTGATAGAGGACCAGCGTTAGTTCTGTTACTGAGTTTGTCCCTATACTATGGGAGCAAGTAAGCTTGTATTGATTTGAGCATATTGATTGGTAAATCGCTAATAGTTAGTATCAGGATTTGTAAAAGTGTTCAACGCTGATCTTTTTCTGCCCTTGTTAATGACAACAATACAAACCTTTGTCAACATTGGGACAGTGCTCAACTCCTTGGAGCATCTCAGCTTACCCACAGCAACTATGGCTGGCATCTTCCTCGTCCAACCTGAGCCCTCAGCAAGTAACTTATGAGTTAGCCGCCTCGGCTTTCTCCAGCCTGTGGGAGATGAGCGTTTGCTGAGGGTGCTTTCCTCCCTTGAGAAACAGCCCTGCAAGTTAGTGTCACCTTCCAGAGATGCCTGGTTTGTGTCTCCACTGACTAGCACAGGTGCCTTGACAAGTTTGTAGAAACAGGTAGACTAGTGATTTGGTAGCTGATGTTAGCTGAAATACATTTCACGCAGTGGTTTGGGGTTGCTGTGGGGTGTAGCCGTGGAGTGGGTGGAGAAGCTGGTGCCACGCAGCAGCTGCAGTGATGCCAGTTCCCTGAGCAGAGTGGAGCTCATGACTCCCACCTGCTACCCCAGCCTGCTTCTGTCGCCTTCTTGTGTAGTGCACACCGTGCTTGCTGTCTTGGTTTCTGACCAAGCAGCACAAGTGGTGGGATTGTGGCTCGTTGGCGGTGATTGCAAAGGGAGACTCTGTTCAGCCCGTGTTTGGCCTCTGATGCAATGCACACAGGGACAGAATTGGTTGTGTCCAGGCCCAGGTGAATGTAGGGACCCAGGATCTTGCTAGGCTTCTCTTGGCACCAACATTGAACATATCTTGGGCTTGTGAATGAAGTCCTAGACTCCCTTTGATACTTTGTATTTATCCAAAATGAGTGCTTGTCTCTGAAGAAACTGCAGGCAGTTTCTCAGAAAAGTCAGAAGATTAAATTCTCGCAAGTTCCTTTGCCAGAACAAGTGATTTAGTGAGGATGACGCAGAAATGATAGCAGGGAGAATATGGTAAGTAATTAATTTTTTCCAAGTGTCTGATACTGCATTTTTCTCCATCATTTAATTTCATTAAGGTTTCTGGCTTTCTGGTACCTTTTTTAAAAAATTGTTATCTCTCGTCTTGGTGTGCAACTTCTTCAACATGAGCATTGTACACATATCTTTATAAAGCTGCTTTAAACTGTGCCACTATAATAAGTGGTTTTAAATGATTGGTTGATTTTCAAACAAATAACATTTAAAAGTAAATTCTCTTTGTCTCACCAAATAGTTTTCTAATACAATCAGCTTATTTAACCAAAAGGCATGACACAACAACCTACCAATGTATAAATGATACAATTCCGTAGTAAATAATAGCACTCTAAGAACAGCTAGTATTTAAAGAAAAAAAAAAAAATCAAGTTCTTACAGCATTGAGTTTAGTCCCTGATAAAAATACTGTGTTGTTTGTTTGTTTTTCTTTTTATATATGTGCATAGATAATTTTTGAACACAGGGTGTTTATTTTTCAGATCTCCCTGGATGAAATGTCAACCAAGAAGGAACAAATAGCTGAAGCTCTGCAGTCTACTCAGTCATTTTTAGCTAAGCACAGTGACAAGTATGCCATTTTTTATTTTTTAATAATGTAAATTAATTGAATCAGTACATACTGTTTGCTTAAAAAGAAATCATATCCTCACCTTAGAGTTCCAATTACATTTCACATACAAATATGGGAGTTTTTTTCTTTAATTTTATAATTTTGTCTTCCCATTTACAGAATCTTGATGCAGTTTTGTTTATTTCAAGAATGTCGCTAGGTTTATCTACCTCTGGTTAGCTTAAAAACATCAGATGGTAATTTTCATTGGAAGTCATAATAATTAACAAATTAGTAGTAAATTATTATCTGAACTATATGTCACGAGTTTGTTTCATCTCTATCTGAAACCAGACTGTTTACAATACTAAATTGTTGAGATATCTCATGACTCCTTGCTAGCTATGTTACCCATCTTGACTGGTAATCAGTAGACAAAGGCATATGCAAATGTTAAATGCTTTAGTGATCATTCCACATAAATTCTAGATTAATGCAACTTCTTTTCCTGAATGACTACAAGCAGATTGTAGCTTTCTTGAACATTCTGTAGTTAGGCTGTATTTTTTTCAGACTACTATTACCAATTTCAACCCCCTTTTTTAAGTAAAGGTAAGCAGATCACTCCCTGCAGGTTACAAATTACTCAGAGATCTCCTTCTTGCATTTTTGTTTTTTTCTTAATAGAATGACAGATGAAGAGAGAAATGAGATGGAAAAGCAAGTCAGATCCCTCCAGGAGAGCTACAGGTTGTTATCCAATGAAGCTTTGAAGCAGCTGCAGGAAGCACAGTATCTGGGTGATGAAAAGGTGGAAGAAAAGGTAACAAGAATGAAACTTACGTTTCAGTCTCTTTTGAGGTTTACTGCATGGTTTTGGAACCACACATAATCAGTAAAAGAAGCAGCTGCAATTAACAGTGTGTAAAGGAACTTGAAATTTAATAGACTGAAGGTTTTGTGTATTTGCTATGGAATACTGTGTGTGACCTTACCTGTGCATATGAACGTTCTGCTCATCAGATTTTTTTGTGAAGAGTCTTAGTAGTGCGTGCCTTGCATGAAGAAAGATAAATCATTCATCTCTTAACTCTTCTCTTAAAAGCCATTCTTTGACTGCTAGATAAGTTTGTGTTTCTGCTGCAAAAATGACACCATAAAATAACATGTTAATCTCTCCCATATATCACTCAGAAATGTCCTAGAAGAGATCTGCTTTCAGTTTTTCTTAAAATTTATCTGAATATGAAAATGGGAGCGCATAACGTGATTAGCTCTGAGACACTACAAATACACTTGTTAGTGGATCTTAAATATGGAATTCTCAAAAATTATGTTGCAAATGGGTGTTCTCATATACACATAGAGGCAGTGTCTGTGTAATTAGTTGAAATAATGTTGCCAAACTGACTTCGTGCTTTCCATGCAAACTAAATGCAGTATTTGGTGCCAGAGTATCTGATTCCATGTTGTCGAGTGTATATACAGAAGTGCTGTATGCTGTAAACATGAATAGCATGGTTGTTTTGAATCACATACTTTTTCCGAATATTCTAACCTTTCACAGACATTTAGAGCATGAAAATTTGCCTTTCAGGTATATGTTCTATTTGCTCACTCTGCAATCATTTCTTCTATTGTCTTTCACTAACCCTATTTATGTACGCAAAGCATAGGTTTTCAATTCACAGATGCATGTTGATTTTAAATCTTTTATCACATCGTGTGCTGTTGAATGACTGACATAGATCACTTGCGCATTTTGAGCTGCTAACATTCACAGCATTCCTCCAGGCCTGGTAAGTACTTGTTTTTATGCTTATCATGCATTCAAAATCAAAAGAAAATTTAAAATATACAGTCTGAAAATAGTGATAGCTTTTCTTTTATATTCCTTTTTAGGTGAATAAAGTCATTGCTGGTGTCATTGACCAAACAACTGGAGAAGTCCTTTCAGTCTTTCAGTCTATTTTAAAAGGTTTTATTGACTATGACACTGGAATTAGATTGCTCGAGAATCAGCTGATCCTTTCTGGAATAATTTCTCCAGAATTAGGAGTATGTTGTGATTTGGAAGAAGCTAAAGCTCATGCCTTAATTGATGAGCAGACTCTATTGCAGTTGCAGGAATTAAGTAATGCAAAGAAGCTTATTTCAGAATCATCGTTATCAAATCTTCCAGTCGTAACAGCTTTAGAACAAGGTCTAATTTCAGAACCTTTGGCTATTAAAATTCTTGAGAATCACCTTTCAAGTGGGCACTTCATTTTACCATCTACTGGAGAAAACATGACTTTGCAGAATGCTTTCCAGAGAAACCTGATTTCTCCAGCATTATATACAAAGCTTCTGGAAAGACAAGACACATGTAAAGATCTCATAGACCCCAACTGTGCTGAGAAGATTTCCCTTCAGCAGATGGTTCATAGAAGCATAATACACAAAGAAACAGGGTTAAGACTCCTACCTGTGAAACCACAAGAAAAAGGTAGAATCGCATTCAAATGTGGAAGGAAAATAACTATTTTGAGGGCAGCCCATGAAGGACTCATCGATCGGGAAACAATGTTCAGGCTGCTGGGTGCTCAGTTAATGTCTGGAGGTATAATTGACCCTGACTCAGGGAAGCGAATGACTGTGGAAGAGGCCATGAGACAAGGGATGATAGATCAGGATACTGCTTGTGGGATCCTCACACATCAGGTTCAGACTGGTGGAATCCTTTGTCCAAATTCAGGACAACGCTTGACTGTTGATGAAGCTGTACAATGCAACTTAATATCATCTACCAGCGCACTGCTGGTATTAGAAGCACAGAGAGGCTTTGTTGGACTGATCTGGCCTGACACTGGTGAAATATTCCCCATATCAACTTCTTTGCACCAAGAGATGATAACAAATGAGCTGGCATTCAAAATACTAAATGATAGACAGAAAATAGCTGCTCTTTACATTCCAGAAACTTGTGAAATAGTCAGTCTAGATAAGGCTGCACAATCAGGGATAATAGACATCAATACTGTATCTATTTTGACCGATGTGACTTTACCAGATAAAATGCCCAATGTAGAAGAATTAGAGTCCCCTTGTAAAAATGCTGCAAAATGGTTATCAATGTATGAATTTGTGCCATCTGTATTCCATGACTGTGAGGAGGAACATGAAGATTTGGGCACAGAAGACCCTGTATGTTATAATGTAGATCAAGCTAAGAAATTATTCATATCTTATCTGATGGTAAATAGTTATATGGATGCAAACACGGGAAGACGACTTCTGTTATATGATGGACAACTCCAGGAAGCCATCAGTATGTTCTTGGAAGGTGATGGTGCTGTATATGATGCCGATGTGTCAGAAATGGAGTTTAATAACAAATACATAAACCCGAAAGGAATTAACCTAAAGTTGGCTGGCAGTGCCCACTTTAATAATGTCACAGGCAGTGTTCAGGGTGATCTTTCAGGTGCTGAGAATACTTCTAATAACAGGAAATTAAATCAGTTTGAAGATTTGGGGAATTACATACCTTTACAGGGAGAAGATCTCCATGTGTATAGACCAGATGTTTGCAATGCTATTGCTACTGGGCAATCAGAATACACACAGGAGATGTTGTTAACTAACCCTACAGAACTTAGAAATGTAGTAAGTAGCACTCAAAATTCCATGAACAGAAATGCACTTGGAGGTCTTCCGGTGATTTCTGAGTGGACAGAACTGTGTAAGCATAACAGTCAGAAGGTAAATTCAGGAAACATTGAAGGATATCTTCCAAATGACTCAAGTCCAAACCTTATTTCAGAAACAGAAAAAGAAGAGATTTATATGGCAGACAGTCTGGGTAATGAAAACAGGAATGATAAAACCTTAGAAAATGCTTTGAGTGTGAATGATTTATCAGATAATGAAACCTGGAGAGAGCTGGCAAGGTGCACAAAATACAGGCCTCACGTATTGCAAACTGACAATAGCAGGATGGTAATGGATAACAGCAAGAAAGACGATTGTCAGGGAAGTCTTGGTTCATCCATCAGTGCAGATACTGAATATAGACTTCCAGAACTGGTTAGTCAATGCGGTGGCACACTACAGTTTGAAGATAATGGATGTAGTGAGCAACCTCTACAGGACTATACTGATGTACATAACAGGCCATCCTTAGAGGACTATCTTTATATACAAGGCAGGCCATCCGTGGAGTATTGTACTGATTTGCAGAGTAAACTGTGTCTAGAAGACAATGGAGACATGCACTGCAGGCCTTCGTTGAGTGGCGACACTGTTACACATGAGGGACCACCTGTGAGGGACAGTAACAACACAGCACAAAGGCTAACAGTAGAAGAAAGCAATCTTACATTCAACAAGTTACTGCTGTGTGGCAGTAGTTCTGACTCGTCAGTAGAAGGGGATGATGGCATCCCACAGTTTGAAAGTAACTACTTGCAGTATGAATGTGGTAAGGTAGCCTCTGAAGGTGACAGCTCTCAGTTTGATGATGATGATGATGATGCCTATGAAACACCTCAGGTTGATGATGATGACAGTGATGTCTATGATACTTCACAATTTGATGACGATGATTCCTATGACACTCCTCAGGGTGATGATGGTTTTGATACCTTGCAGTTGGGGGATGGTGATACACCAGAACCAGAATTGTCTGCAACATCAATTCCATTAGGTTTTCTAGAGGAGAGAGGTGGTCTAATAGCCCTGAGAGAAGAAACCAACTCTTTTCAAGAACTTGCAACTACTGTTGGAGAGAGTGTCCACGTAAATCTGACAGGTCCACCTGAGAGTGTAAGTATAGCTTCTGCAAGTGCCAAAACTATGGAAAGAATCTCTGAAGAGGAAAGGGAAAGAACAGGGAGCCTTGGAGAGAAGGAGCAAAAATTACCAGTTACTCTGGAGAGTGAAGGAAGAAAGGAAGGAGGCCTTAATTCTTTACAGAAAATGTATGAAGCAGAAGTACAAGACAGAACTGAGGAAGATGAAGTGAAAGCAGAAAGTGACTCCTATGAGGATGAATCTGAAGGAACACAGGAGGAGGAAGACTATGAGGAGGATTATGATAGTTATGATGACTCTGACACTGATTCTGACAGTGATGAAGAAATGGATATTTTTTACTCACACCATCAATGTATAAACAAAGGTGACCAGCTGTTAATTTCCTTAGGAGACACAGAAAATAGCGATGAATATAATCAGAATATTCATTGCTATTCTTCAGGCCACAAGAGAGGGTATACTTTGCGATCCCACTCTAACCATGAAAATGGACAACAATCCTCAGGAAAATGTGAATCTGCATCAGATGTTTCTGAGGAAAGATGTGTTAGTCTTACATGTACAAGTGAAGATGACAGACAGAAGGAAACAGAAGATGAGTATGGGACTTGTGTCAGAAGTAAACACATGTCACAAGATACTACTGAGCCTATTCAGTCTGAAAATACCTTTGACACTAAATGGACATCTTGTAAGAGTGAAGAAAATAATAAAACACAACTTAAGGTTCAAAGTTCTCAGCTTCTTGCTGATATTGTGACACCTGACATGAGTGTAACAGCCTTCCCAATTACAAAGCAAGCTACTGATGATGATGAAAATACTGAGACAAATCTGCTTCTCTCAGAATGCTTTATTTGTAGTGTGAATAAAAGCAATAGTACCATGCCAATGTTACATTCAGATAATGGACAGAGAGAAGCAGTATTTGCAGAGGAAGAAGTATTAAATGATACGGCTGGTATGGAACAACTAATGGAAAGTTCATCCCAAATGGACAATAAATTCCTTGCAGATATGCCTTATGTGAGTGATGGTGATAGTTCACTTAGTGACCAAGTACATCCAGTCACCAGTAGGAAGCATGGTCAAATAGGAGGAGGTTTTGAAATTCTTACAGAAAATAAAAATAGAGTAAATGTTATGGAGGAGTGTGATATCATGGGGCTAAGTAAAAGTCCCATTCAGATGGAAAGCCTTGGGGAAATATTTGATGCATCAGTAATTAAAGCTGATAGAGAAACTCCTGTTTCAAGTAAAGAACAAGTGAATGTTCATCAAGCTTTGCTTGACATTGGAGGTAGTGCAAAAACAAGTGAATTTAAGAGAGATTTTAACATTTCCACTTCTTTTAAACAATATCCAACAGATGTAAATGGCGGCGGCCATTCAGCATTGGATAAAACTGAATCCTGTTGCTTTCAGGACAGAGAAAAAGGGGAAAAGGGTATACAGAATGAAAAGAACTTTCTGCTAAATACGGAGGAAATGCATTCAAGTGTATTTAATGCTTACTCTATTCCCCCAGCTGATACAGTGAAACCAAAGGAAATTAGCATAACTGAAGAAACGGAGAGAATCTGTCAAAATACTGACAATGTTCTTAAAGACTTTTCAGAAAACAAGAGCAGCAATGATAGTGAATTTTCCCCAATAAAAGCAGATGCTTTAGGAAGTATTGAGGATGGCAAAGAATCAAGAGATAGGAGTGAATTGCTACCTTCTGTGAGTCATACCCACACCACTGATGTTTCTTCTGCAATTCTGAGCAGCATAGGGGCTGACTTGAATTATGGTGCCCAGAAAGAACATGAGATGCTGAAAAATACAAAGGGAGAAAATTTCACGGCCAGTGAGACTTATTCCCTTGGAAATGGTTTCAAAAAACAAATGTCCGTGGTGCCACTACAAAAGGAAACGGGACCCTGCAAAGATTTTCAAGTAAAGCAAGGTATTTCACAATCGCCAGAAATGACTGACACACTAATGGAAGACTTAAAGAATATGTTACAAAGGAAATTGAAAATGGGACATGTTTACTGCAAGCAGGATGGTGAACCCCTAAGTTACTCTGATACCAAAGTTTTAATGCAAAATTTACTTAAAATGGTTAGAAGTACACAACTCGGCAGTGACACGTCTAGCGAGTCAAATCTCAAGCAAATAAGCAATGCTGTTAGAACTGCATTAATGTTTACCACACCGTGTACAGAGCCAAAGGACAGGGATGCTCTTTCATTGCTTTGGCCTGATTGCAGAAGTCCTGATCTTCTTCGTGATATTCTGAAGCAGGAATTCTGCAGACAAAAGATGGATGATCCAGGTGAAAGGAAGAGTGAAACAGACGTGAAAGCTCCTGTTCCAAAACTTACTGCTTCGGAACTTCTGGAGATTTTTCAAATCTCACCTGGAGATGAAAGTACAAGCAAGTTAGAGGAGCTGATAAGTGGTTTGCTTACGAGCTCACAGCTTGCTGGTATCACCACAGAATGCGAGAGTAAAGGCAAAGTAGATGGGCTTTGTACTCTTTTCTCAACAGAACAATTGGAGTTTGGATCAGAAATTGCTGACAAGAAAACATTGACAGATGACACAGCCATTGCTTGGAAAAGTGAGCAGGAGCATGGGAAGACAGCCAGCCTGTCCAAAGGCTTTACTGAGCCTGTTTCCAAAAGAAAAGAAACAGTCCTGGAAGACACCCACACTAGCATGGTAAGTAACAACAGCTGGTATATGCTATGTGTCCTGTGTTAAAGGAATTGCATGAATCCTTCCAAGTGCTGGAGAGAATAATTAAACTGGAAAAATGGTTGAAAAATTACATTATGAATTTAAAATAAATGATAATTAAAACAAGGACTTCTCTTGCTTATTTTCAAGTCTGTCAGTTTGGAAAAGCTTTCCTTATTGTTAAAACTCATTTTCAGGCCAATGGAGTACAGCAGTGTGTAAAGTTAACAGAGAAAATGCAAGGACATTTGGCAGTGCTTCAAGATATGAAAAGCCACCTAGATAACCAGCAACCTATTAGTAACAACCTGGAAATACTAAAAGATGAACTGGAACAACTAGAGGTAACTAAAGTGTTCTTTATGCTTGTACTTCAGTGATGGTTGCTAAAAAAAGAGAGATTTCAAATATAATTAACGTAATTCAGATTTAAATGTCCTTCTTGCCGAGTAACGTAATGCATTTTATATATATTCTCTTTGTAGTCATTTGAATCAGGACTGGCTACCTTTGCAATTATCCTAAAAAAGGATATGAAGTTAACAGAGGAGTTTTTAAAGTTTTGTCACAGGGATATTCCTGAAGAGAAACTTAAAGAGCTGAAGATAAGCTATGATCATTTGCAGGAAGCATTTTTGGTGATCTGTGACACATCTTCAAAACGAGCAAAACAAATAGTCTGTGCTGTTGACTCAGAAATGGTATGTTTTTCTCAGTGTACGTTTTTATCTTGTTTTTCTTCAAGATAATTCGGCTAAAAAGAAGAGTTTGGTTTTGCTTTATTTTGTTTTATCTTGATATAAAAATACATGTATGATTCTATTTAATGTGGTAGAAAACGTGACTAGACTCCAGGGGCATAAATAAATATACAATTTCCCTTTCTAGTCTAAGCTTGCAGTATTACACCAGCAACTTTTAAGCAAACTGCAGATATTTTCAGACTGGATCACAGAAAACAGTAAAATTGTGAATGACTTCATAGTGAATACTAATGATATAGAAGAGATGAAGAAAAGTTTACAGGTACTTAAAGTAAGTATCCTTTATGGCAGGTGTTGGTGCTTATGACGAATGTCACTACTTATTATGAATTATTAGCTAGGTTTTGTATGCCTGCTCATTAACCTCTATCGCTTAAACAGACAGGTACAACTAATTGCTTAAGAATTGGATTACTTGATAATCCAATAATAAAATTGTGCTGATTTGCTTTTTATCTTGGAAAAAATTTTGATAGAGTTTGGCTTACTAAGAAAGCTATTGGTTCTGCTTACATTTGTTGCAATAAAGCTGACCCTTTTTGGAAATCTAATTTATAATACAAATATTTCAGTGATTAAAATTGCATCTTTATGCATAAGATCCAAAATCTTTACTGAAGTTTAATTACCTTCCAAACCTATAATATGTGAGAACAGGAGATGGGGAAAGATAAAAAGCCTCTTTATTACACAATCCATGAAATGAGTCATGAAAAACAGATCAATTTTTTAGTAAAGTTATACACCTCTGTATGTATGAATGATAAAAATCACATTATTTTACTGTGCTTTATTAGGGTTCCAATATGCATGGTAATGTCATAGGGGCTGCACAGTGTATAACTATGGGCTGAATTTGTCACACTGCTGGAAATGAGGCTTCTCACTGTGGTGTTAAGACTAGGAATGCTTTCAAGTAAATATTTTAACATGTCTGGGTCTTCAGACCTAGAACCTACAAATGTTAAACCTAACCTACCGTAAATCTCCCAGAGTTGAAGCCAGTTTTCAGACATCCATGAGATAGCAAAGAAATAGAGATGTTCAACGTCATCTTACTTATTACTTGGACATGGACTGTCCCAGAGGCAAACCAGGCACAAATTCAAATACCATATCTGAATGTGTCAGAATGATTCTGAAAGAGAGTTTTGATTTACTGTGGCTAAACTGTCTCCCAAAAGCATTTTGGAGCAGGAGCTAAGAACAGAGGGTGGTGATACTTGTGTTTTATTTGTACTCAATTTGTCTACATTGCTAGTCATTTCCTCCTCTTCCTTTACAGAACTGTGCTGCAGAGCTCGTCCGTAAAAAAATGCAACTGGAGTCCACAGCGTTTGATGTTCAATTCTTTATTTCTGAACATGCCCAAGATCTTTCTCCTAATCAGAGCAAACAGCTGCTGAGGCTCTTAAATACCACCCAGAAATCTTTTCAGGAAGTACAGGAAACAGTAACATCTCAGGTGGAAAGTTTAGAGACTCAGTTACAGGCAACGCAAGAGCTGGGTGATCAGAAGGTTTGCCTTTCTGTATAAATGTGTGCTGAGTGTTTTTGTCTATGGATGAGGAATTTTAATACCAGCATGCAGTATTAAGTGTATTCCTATCTTCTCAGTTTTACTACAGCTATATTCATAGTTCTACAAACATGGTATTGATCAAGTTTGGTGAATCGTCATTTCTGTCTTTCCTTGGTACAGTTACAGAAACAGGATATTAGATTATGGACAGATGCAGTTTGGGGCATTAGGATCTGTACAGCCTGAGGTGACCAGGTCTGTTCTTTCTAGCAATGAGAGAAATTTACTTGAGGTTTCTCACAGGTGGTGTTTGTTTAGCAGCTATATTAATAATTAAATAAAGCAGTGAACTCTTCTGGCTGCAGCTGTATAGATCAATGAATTTACTATCGCACCATTGGTCATCACTTCTGTCCTGCTGAAGACTTTCTTTTCCTCTGATTTGCCAGGTTGTCTGCTTATGTGATCTTTTTTCTAGGTCTTTGTAGTGAAAGAACCAGATTTGTTTAAATCCTTGCTAGCATAGCTTGTTTTGACCGAAACAAGTTAGAGGAACAAACATATGAGTAAATAAGTAAGATATTTGCAATTCTAGTAGTAGGCACTGGGAAACTATGAGTCGATCTGGGACAGTTACCTCTTCGGCTGGCATGGCTGCAGTTGGCAAGCATAAGCAGCCTTTGTAGAGTCAAAGGAGGCTAATAAGATGCTGCAGTGTAATGGCATCTCCTCACGTCTCATAGAAGCACTGTTAGGACTCAGAGTCACCACCTCAGCTCCGAGTTTATGCGTAATGAAAGGTGTTCTAGCATTCTGAAGACTTTGTATTATTTTGCCATTTCAAGAACATTTGTTTCCACCATACTTTGTGAAAGAAACATAAAATGGAGTAAAGGAAAGGCACAGATAACTTTTCTAGGACTTAGTAACAATAACGAGCTTGCATGTTTTGTTGTCTTCTATTGCTTAAAAAGTCAACATTGTCTATTCAGGTAACATGTTATGCATACCAACAAGAGCTAACTCACAGTCACAACTAACCTCTGTTTTGATATCCCTTTTTCAGAATTAATAGTGTTTATCACAGGTTTCAAGCAGTTAAGAGACTGGATTTTCACTCCTGCTGTTTGGAGATTTCATCTTTCACCTATGTGCATGGCCAGACTTCTACTGAACAATTCCATCAAACATGGTCTCTTATACTTACAAAATACTTGAGGTTTATCCATAACTTCTGTACGTTCATCTTGCTCTTTGTACCACTGCTATCATGTTTACAGCATACTTTTAAAATGATTGCTTTGCAATATTGATGTTCAAGGGTAATTCCTATTTGAATGTCTGTTGGTTCCTGAAGTAAGGACGTTTTTGTTTTATTGTTCAATTGTATTTGGCTCTAATATAGGATGTGGCTGAACGGCAGCAGGAATGCAAAGAGAAACTGCAGGAAATCTGTGATTTGCTTACACAGACTGAAAATCGACTCATCGGACAGCAAGAGTCTCTTGTTATTGGAGACAGCAAGGCTGAGCTAGAACAATACCAGACCAAACAGGAGGTATGCACAATTCTAGTCAGATAAGTTAAACAAGACTGAATGCAGAAGGGAATGACTGAACTCTTTTGTTGAGTAACAAGACTGTCATGTGAGAGGAGAGTAAAATAGATTTGTTTGACCTACCAAAAGTAAAGGCTTAATGATGTGCATTTAAACTGAGTACACTCCAGTATGTGCCAGCGGGAGGAAAGAAACTTTCAAACTAGGAGACAATAGAATAGGGAGTATGCAGTAGACATTTCAAGAAGCACTCTTGGAGCAAGCATGAAATTTGTTATATATTAGCTTAAGATTGTTTCTGTCGGATGTGATAAAATCACGCTTGTTGATTACACTAAAATAATTTAATCAGCTTTTTGAGTGGTATCAGGGAGTGCTTATTTGTCCACAGTATTTTGAAGAATTTTGCCGCGAGGCTTTCTCTTGCCTCTTTCTGTTGCCTCACATTTGTTCTGGTTTGAATTCTGATTTTTCTAGTGTTGCTTGCAATCTCCTTGGTGTCCTCATGTAACAGAGCCGTTTCAGTTTGATTGCTTTCCTATTAAGACCTTGCTTTTCAGCTGTATTCTGTCACCTATAAGCTTTTACTCTGTCCTGACTGATACTGGTTGAGTTTATGATACTTGAAGGACTGAAGGACTTGGTACTCTTCTTCTTCCTTCTAGTAGTGGTTTACTATACTGTAAAGCTCCAAATCAGGTTTAGTAATCTATAAAGGCAGAAATATCCTTATTTATCTTGCCTTGCTTTACTTATCTTCAAAGTAACACATTCAGTTTGTTGAAGTCAGGGGAAAGATAGAGACACTCCTGGGATACCTCTTAATATTGCTTACCTGTCTTAAGAATTTATGGCCTAAATGGGGTACCCATGGGAGTGAAGAACTAATACAGCATATACTTCAGGTTTTTTCCGTCAGCTGTTTGTGACTGCCTAGCAGAGTAGTTGTTATTTGCTGACTGATGTCTTGTAAACACCATTGTAGAAGTGTGTTTCAGGAGGGGAATGGGGGCTTAAAAAGTCTCTTCTAGATCAAATCAGAGCTTTCGTCCTCAGTGAGCTGCTTGAGCACACTCAGGAGCACAGAGATCTTTGTCAGAGAAGGAGAATCTTGTCTTCATACAGTGTCCCCAGGAAAATCTTTCTAACATACTTGCTGAAGTGTTAAAACAAGCTGCAGTTTTAGCTGCCAAACTGTATTCTATAATTGCTGAAAAATCTGTAGTCTAGGATGAGAATCAAATGTTTTGTCTTGCAACTTCGAGTGTTACACTGCATATAAAGAAAAAACCCTTCATTATTTCAGTAACTGAGTGAATGTATTCAACAGCATAATTATTGTTGAAATTAAAGCTCCCCTCAGATAGCTGGGAGGCAGACTTTTTTTATCTGACTGTATCATAGGACTAGGCAAACTGCTTTGGATAAACTAAAACTAAACATCTGTCCTCTATGAAATTTAATGGACTTAAATGTTCTTTGGAGATGGAAATATTATGATTGATTGATTACAATTAAAGAAGAATATTTTTACGGGATTTCTGGCCTGAACAAAACCAAGAAATACGGGAAAACTTCCACCTGGGAAAGCTGACTACAAGTTTCTGGTGTTTATTCAGTCCCTTTATTTTCCTCAGCCTTCTCTTACGATGGTAATGGAACGGAATTTGTCAGGAGACCCACCTTACTAACTACAGTGTAGCAGATTTATTTTATGTCTTGATATCTAAAAAATTACATACATTTTCTTCTCTCTACATGGAAATACAATATTTGAGCTGCTAAACAAAGGAAAAAGGTGGCCTCAGTCTGAATAGGAGTGGAAGCCTACAGACAATTGCAATTTAAAAAAAAAAAAACCAAGACGGATTGAGCTGCAGCAGCATTGTCAGATGTTGAATTGTGATTTTATTTTTTTAATAATCCTGCAATTTAGTAATGTATCATGTACTCTCCCAAGTTAAAAAGGATCAGTATGGTGCTTACCCCTATAACAGAGATAGTTCCCCAATAGTTAATTGGAAATACCTGGTGAATAATTTACTTACTTCTACTTGCTTTCTTTTTTCTCAAAAGGAGATACAAAAAGATATGAGAATGAGTACCCAGACACTGGCAGAGATTGTGAAAAATACTGAAACCTTCCTGAAAGAGAATGGAGAAAAGTTGTCACAAGAAGACAAGACTATTCTTGAACAGAAACTGAATGAAGCTAAGACAAAGTGTTTGCTCCTTAGCCAGAAGGCAGAAGAGTCCAAAAAAGAGCTGGATAAAGCTATGACAACAGCAATTAAGCAGGAAACAGAAAAGGTTTTTAGGCAACCATTTCATACCTTTATTCAAACTTTTTATGTGTCTTACGGGATTAGTCTTGCAACTTATTATTGATATACTGTGGAGAGATTAAAATAATATTTCATTTGGGTGACGAATAAACTACTGGTTTATTTTCATAAAATAAACAGCAACATATATGTCAATCAAAAATGTTGTTTAATGTTAATGTATTTTAAATGGTCTGTTTGCATAATATTTTGTAGTGCCTAAAGAAGATTTCTAAACTGAAACTGTGAAATTCCAATGTAGGTTGCAGCCATAGAACAGCTGGAAGAAAGTAAAAATACAATAGAAAATCTCTTGGATTGGTTATCAAATGTGGATAAAGAAGCGGAGCACAGCCGGAAATTTAAGCAGGTGATAGAACAGAATGGAACACACTTCGAAGAGGGACATGTGAAGGCTTTGGAAGGAGAGGAGGATGATGTCAATGGTAATCTGCTGGAAATTCAGCAAGACGTTGAAACTGGGGTGGATGGACTAGTAAAAAGCACAGAAGATAATCTGAACCAGCAGTATCAGAAAGTCAAGGTACTGTTACTGGGTTTATTCAACATTTAGGTGCTAAACATGTCAGTCCTTGTTCAACGTGAGTGAATTCAGTCTCATCCTTTCTGTCATAGAGTTTGGAACAGGCGCTAGGAAGTTAGTGATACACAGCAGTAAGAATTTCAGTAGAATGTATTGCAAATTTATCACTTTTTTTACTGTTAACTATGGTTGTTTCCTGCAAAATAAGAAAAAGGACGTATTCTACAAGGTAAACGTTAAGAATCCTGATGGCGAGTCTATTCTTAATTTTTATAGTAAGAAATTAATGCAGGTAAATAAAATGCAGAAAGCAGCAACATAAATTCATACTCTTTATGTGACTTTTTAAAAAATCTTTGTAATAACCAAATGGTTCAACTCCTTGCAATTCCCTGTGAACACTGACTACCAGTAGCTGCAAATAATGGTTTGCTGAATAGTCTTCATTCCCTATAACTTTAACACATGGGCAAAGCACTGTTTGAAGGCTTCAGAAGGGTGAGTTACATAAAACCACAGCACAGCATTTTAAAAATAGATTTTCCAGGTAAGATAATTGGAATCATTTAAAATAATAAGAGCTCAGTTTTATGACTTTTGTTGACTTATAGTTGAGCAACCAAGAACTTTCAGGTGTGGTTTGATGGACATGTGGATGAAAATGATAATGCTGATAGCTGATACTATTTTGCATTTCCTTTATTATTAAAAAAACCAAACCAACAAACCAACCTGTGAAAAGGAAATAATTTGATTTTTACTTCCACGTCTTCGACAGTTCTTTTCTGCACCTAATGCATACAGGATAATTACCCACTGTACTCATGGAAGAAAAGCTTACGAGTCAGTTTTACATAGCTGTTTTTCATAGGAATAGAAGATCTTGAAGAATGGAGATTTTTTTGAAAGAATGTAATCGAAATATGATTTTTATTTGGCATACAGTTCTAGTTCCTGTGACTTACTGTTTTTTTAATGAGATTGAAACAAATCACATGCATAGATTGTGTCTGTTTTTAAAGTCAAACAGGCCTGTTTTATGACTAAGTATATTTGATAAGAATCACTGCTCTTGAAACTGAAAAATGAAATTTAAAAAATTGGATAATAATGTTTGTTCACTCAATATAAGAAGAAAGTATCTGTATTCTTTGTAATGTTTGATGCTTTCACTCCTTTTGGTCCGTTTTTCTGAAATGGTAGCTACAGTATGTGTAAAAGGAAATGGAACAGTTTTGATTTGGAAAGTTGCCTATCTTTGAATGCTTTGTTTGATAAATCCTATTTTGAGACAGAGAATTAGGAAAATTTTGATTGCACTAAGCATGCTACACTAAATGTTAAGTAATATGCAAATAATTTTTAGGAAAAAAATTTAGATATTGATAATGTCTAGCTTTACCATACAGAGTTGTCTTTTAGAAGTACAAGTGTTTGTGTGATACATATATATCCTAGTATATATGAGGTCCAGTGATATTTGAAGACTTCCTTTGGGTTGTGGCCTGTATATCTGGCTAAAATTACCATTGGATGTTTTGTAAAATTTTGAAAGTGCAGAGAAATATGATGACCAGGAGTCATGCTTTCACTTAAATTTTTCACAAAATGTTTTTTAATAAGTAATACAAAAATTAGAAAAGCTTTTTATCGTTTTGATGGACTTTGTTTTGCTTGTGATTTCTAAGCAGAATTCAGCAGAGATTTCAAGACAGTAATGGTCTAATGGAACCATCCGAGAAGGTGCTGGTCGTAATTTTTTTTTTTTTTTTTCTGTAGGCTCAACATGAGAAAATTATTTCACAGCAGCAGGCTGTCATAATAGCAACTCAGTCTGCTCAGGCGCTCCTTGAGAAACAAGGCCACTACCTTTCCCCTGAAGAAAAAGAAAAGATGCAAAGGAATATGAAAGAGCTCAAGGCTCAGTATGAGACTGCTTTAGCTGAATCAGAACGGAAAATGAAGTTGACTCATTCTCTAAGAGAAGAACTTGAGAAATTTGATGCAGACTATAGTGAATTTGAAACCTGGCTGCAGCAGGCAGAACAAGAACTTGACAATTTGGAGGCAGGTGCTTCTGACTTCAGTGGTATTATGGTCAAACTGAAAAGGCAAAAGAGTTTTTCAGAAGATGTTATATCTCACAAAGGTGATTTACGGTATATTACAATTTCTGGACAAAGAGTTCTAGATGCTGCAAGGTCATGTAGCAAAAGAGATGGTGTGAAGGTTGACAAAGATGGTATCGATACTTCAGCGACATATGCTGAAGTGCAAAATAAACTGGATAGTGCTTCAGATCGTTTCAAATCTCTCTATACTAAGGTAAGTTTTATTTGTACTGAGTAGGAAAGACTACTATAATTGATTTGGCAGTTTGTATAAAAAGGGGTTAGCTGATGAAACAAATACTGTGGGAAGTTGTAAATTCTTTGTTTCTTGAAGTTAGATAACAGAACAAGATGCTTTTCTAGAAAATATGCTTTACTCAAGTGCCAGGCTATTGAAGGTCTAATTGGATGAAGTTTCTGCCTTGTGTTATAAGGGAGAAATCAAACCACATTTCCGCATTGTTCTTTCCAGCCTTAGACAGACTCTTTGAGTTTATGACAGTACATGATGCCTCAGTAACATTTTGGGGTGGAAAGCAATTGTAATACTTCTAGATGGATAACATTTCTTTAGTTCTTTGGGATATTTCCCACAACTGCTTATTTCCTTGTCTTCCTACTAATAAAGTGAGTATAGAAAGAGAGAGAGTATGCCACGATTAACATTCAGAGTTTCGATTTGGTTTGTATCCTGAAATAGTTGGTCCCGAATGTAACCTTTGTTGTCAGCACTAGACATGCAAGAACATATAGATTTCAGGATAACAATTCTTTTCCACTACTCTGCCAAATAAACATTTTATCCTTAACAATCTGAGATTAGTCTCAGACTAATGGGAAACTAACAGTGCAAAATCCTCCATGTACCTTAGACAGGGAAGATAATCCAGCTCTCTGTGCCAGCTTCCTGTATGGAATATATCTGGTAGAATGAGACAAACATCACCAAGTGGTCTCATGTGCTGACTCTCCAGCTGTTTTCAAAAAAACAACAAAAGTTGTTCAATATTGATGGTATTTTGGAGTTGTAAACGTTTGAGATAATTATTAATTGAACCATTTAGGAGACAGTTGCTGGTCAGTATCCTTTGACTATGCCATTTCATAATTAGAATTCTAAGATGGTAGGTTCAGACTCCTTAGTGGAGCCTCAGTGTCCATTGATACAGTGTTGGTCTGCAGCAGTTGCCATCTTTGTCTGGGAATTTTCATCTCTTTAATGATTTCTTGCTCAGAAATGTAAATTCTATAAAGACATGGATGTGATCACTTGATTACAAAACCAGTGTAAACCCTGATCTCTGAAACAGTTTGTGAAGAAAGCTCTCCATTTAGAGAAGCTCATTTTCATTTTCCTACTTAACTTAGATGAACAATGAAACTAAAAGCTTGTATTAACATGTTAAATTTCCTCCAGTGGATTTATTGGATTAGTTTGAATGTGAATGTAAAGATTTCGTCGCAAAATTTTCAGAGCATTTGTGTGCATTTTTTTATGCACATTAAAATCCTGTGGTAGCAGCTTGATTTGTGGTCTCAGATTTGTCAACTTGCCAAATGCTATCTTTTTCATATATACATTTAGCACAGACATAATATACGTGCTTTAAATATTTGACCATAAATATGCAGAGTAAACCCAAGACAAAGTAGACTTTTCTTGTGAGATTGAGTCTTGAAAGACTTTTAAAAATTGAGATCTTCCACAGTTTGTGAGATCTCCTAAGTTGTAACCTTTGTAGTAACCTTTTTGCTTTTAGTAAATATTTAGATTGCTTTTATTGTTTTTTACATATATGTCTTTTCACATACATGCGTATGAGTTTATAGACTTTTATTTGAAGGAAGTCAGTTCTTGCTTAACTGTTATGTAAATGAGTGCATTCTACATTTACCCACCAGATGGAGACCAAGTACCAAATGTACAGCATATGGAAGGTTCAGAAGATAAATATTTTAAGTAACTGTTTATAAATATTATTGATACGATCAGATTTTGCTTGTGAAAGCATCTCCAAAAAGTCTGAAAGAGTTCCACTGACCTTTTTACATGACAATTTCACTGTATACGTTTTGGGGTGTGCTAATATATAGGACTAATAGGAGCTTAGTCGGATGACATTCTTAAGTGACCAAAACAAAGCACATGTACAATACTGAGCCATAACACTTTGGATTTGCTATGCAGATAAGGTATTTATGAAAGCAATACTCTGCTGTCTGTATTCTCATGAACGTACATATATCTTCTAACTTTTTTGAAAAATTCTAGCTTCCACTGGCTACATTTTTGGTGTCAAGAGTGCTGATAAAGAATCTTTATGTTGATGGATCAAAAAGTATTCCTAAAGCTTTCCTATTCTAATACAATGGGTTAGATTCCAGTTTCTCAGTTACATCAGTGAATTGATCCTAAATCACACTTGAGGAGCACAAACTGGGAAGACCTGCATAGCCCGGCCAGCTGTTGTGCTTTAGTTCAGAAACCAGTTACACAGTGGAATGATGACAGGAAAAAATCATGCAGTATTTCAGGAAGGAAAGTATAACCTTGAGATTGGTATGAAATGCAACACACAGTTTAATGCCTGGGTATTTGTGTGTTTGTTTTCTACTTTTTTAGTGTAGCATCCTTGGAAATAACCTTAAAGACCTAGTGGATAAATACCAGCATTATGAAGATGCCTCATCTGGAATTTTGTCAGGTCTTCAGGCCTCTGAAATAGCTGTGAACAAACAACTCTCAGAGCCAATTGCAGTGGATCCCAAAAATCTCCAAAGACAACTAGAAGAAACAAAGGTGAAAAGCTTTAAAACGCAGAAGTACTTTTGTCCTAAAAGGAACTGCTTTTTCTCTGAAAAACAGGATATTCTAATAAAATCCAAGTGGCTGCAGGCCAAATTCTTGGCTTGCACATGGACATGCAACTTTTATAGTTCTGAAATTAGCTGTCTGGAGTGTTACCTGAAAAGCACTAAGGTGAAAAGAAAACGAGGGACCAAGATACTATTAGCAGTGGTGAAAGCAAGATGTGTTTTGTATCATTTAGCAAACGAAAGGGTGAAAACTGGAAAGTTTTTGAACTAAGAAAGGATTTAGTAATTGCAGTTTGCTATCAGAGCAGGGCTTGGGACTTCCCTAATAGGGAAGACATTGATATTTGTTGTCTGTGACTCTTGCTTTTTTCTGTTCACATTTGAGTCTTACTGCGTTAGAAGGGGATCATACTGGATAAGCAGTGCGATGTGACTAGTCTGTTTGCCTGCTTCTGTTGTATCCAGTACTATATGCCCCGCAGAGAGTGAATATAACATGATGTGCACTGCCCAGTGGTGGGTTGGGGTTTTTTTTCCCCCTCTGAGGGAGTAACTCACAAATCCTAGTAGAGGCAAAACAGGTTAGTGATGGAGCTTGTGAAGGTAAAACTCCAGTTAATGGCGTAAAATGTAGATTTACAGAAGGCTTTAGGAACCTAGGTATAAGGTGAGTTATATAAAGTTTCATACAGTCTGTAGTCTTTGAACTGACTCTTTCATAAACGCATTCAATCATCTATACTGTAATTAAAATGTGAGATTATTTATTTTTCAACAAGCAAGGCTGTTGGTGGGGCATTTTCTCGCTCTTCTGTCGGTGCTATGTGGAGTATGTGTGCAGGTCTGATCTATTTGCTGTTGACAGATGATAGTCAATGGCTCTTGGAAACTTCATGCTTTAACCATTTCCCCTACATCAGCCTGAGCAGTAGTACCTTTACCACATGGTATCTTTGAAATCTGCCAGTGGAATTGCCCAACACTTCGGTGCATCAGAGGAGTCAAATCACAGCCATGTTGTAAGGCGACAAAATTAAAAGTGTAAATTCTGAACTCCTAACAGTGGAACAATTTAGGTACATTTGTGCTTCCACGCACTAGAAGAGTAGGAGTAACACCAATTACAATTTGAAGCTTCATTTAAACTTTTTGTTCCTTATGCCAAAATGAATTACATCGTGTATAATGCCAATTTTCATGCAAGTAATACAAAAGGAGTGAGTACTGGGGTTCTTTTATGAAACGCCTCCATGGATTACTTGCCACACAAAAGAACACTCAATGAATATGAGCTGGGAAGAAGGGAGAGGGTCGAAAGTGTCAAAAGATTCAAAGGAAGAGAAGAAACAGGAGGCTGAAGAAAGCAAGTCAATTAATGAAAGCAAAACAAAGAGTATTTCTGAAGAAGTCAGGTGTTGCAAGTTAAAGCTGTCCCTTGTAACCAACACATGCAGCTGGTAATCCAGCTAGACACAGACTTCGGCAGCATGGTGGTGTCTAATCTTTTTATGGGGATTAACTGTTCAGTATATTCTTCGGTGCCTCTGGCATCAGCTTGGTTGCTTTCTGTCAGCGTATAAGGTTTTCTTGTGTGTCTTTTTTCCTCTTTCTCTCTCTCTATTTTTTTTTTTTTTTTTTGCACAGGTACAGTATATTTCTCTAGTGTGAGGAAAATTCCTCTTCAGGTCTATCTGAGTTTTATTGTGTCAAGTGGATCAGCAAGACATCCTGTGTTTTGGCATACTGTTGTGCTCTGGATGCCAGTGCTGAATGCACTCACATGACTTCTTTGTCCAGGCAGGGCAGATAGGATTACCTTTGAGTCATATGTTCATTGAGTTAGTGGGTATGAAAAAATAAATGAGAAGTCCCTTCGTTTTGGACTTGTATAAAATTCAAGTGAATCAAGACAAAGATACATTGTATACACTAGCACAGAGACCTGAAATAATTTAAAGACTATTCACTCTGAAGTACTTTTATACACTGGAGACAGAAAGCCACTTTCAGAAGTTGGTACAACCTTCCTGTCTTTTTCTGTTGACTCTG
Source organism: Burhinus bistriatus (assembly GCA_013397275.1). Classification (NCBI taxonomy): domain Eukaryota; kingdom Metazoa; phylum Chordata; class Aves; order Charadriiformes; family Burhinidae; genus Burhinus; species Burhinus bistriatus. The sequence goes on along the minus strand of VYXH01004681.1, from coordinate 217,025 downwards.
CAGCCAGTTACAGGTAGGCTAGTCTCTAAACCTGTGTTCCTTGGTTAAATGGACAAACGTAGGCAAAATTCAGTGGCACTGGCTCCAGGAGGTTCCTAAACTCTGAAGGCGATCATCTTGTTTCAAGCTATTCCTGTTTATGCTACAATATCAGCCTGATCCTTTGTCAATACAATTGATGGTGAATGTGTAACTACTGCTGATGACTAAGTTTTTCCCCCTGAATTGTTCTCTGATGCTGAGTTGAAAAATATGTTTATTTTTCTTTAGGATAGCATATGAGTCTGTACAAGTGGGTTTTTTTAAAACAATCAAAAAACATTTTGAAGTTACGTGCAAGAAATCAGTTGAGTCACAAAAGTATTGTAAAACAGAAGGTAAAAAAGATGGTGAATAAACTAAAACAAGGGCCAGAGATCAACATAGCCACTGGTGAAGATTTTTCTTAAGGAGATGTCACAAATTGAGTTAGTTTATTCGCAGCGCTAAGTTTAGATTGTATGGCCTATCTCAAGTGTTGCATGTGTAACTATTAATTGTACTGAAAAGCATAACGGATAATTGTGGAATTTTACAGGTTCTTCAGGGACAAGTGTCTAACCACCAAATTGCTGTAGAAAAACTAAAAAAAGCTGCTGAAGTGTTATTGGATACAAGGGGAGAGTTGTCACCAGACAAAGATGAGATTCAGAAAACACTGGGTAAAATGTTTACTTTTCTTAATACCTTTTCTTATCACTTGTTTCTGCATGCAGGTACTGGAAGAGACAAAATACAGAGTTTCCACATTCTTGTGTCACTGTTTAAGTCCATGCTTTGTTGGGTCATAAGCTATTACAACACAGTAACTTCATTGTTGGTCTGTCTCCTACATTAATCCATATGCTTTTCACTTAAAAGCTGTCATTTTATTTTTGAATTCCGCCCCCC
>VYXH01004681.1:195352-216048 GCA_013397275.1 Burhinus bistriatus | reverse complement strand
CGCCAGAAACGGGGATTATGTTTAACTCCCATGTTACAGATGGACATGCCAAATGGTTAGTGATTTGCTGAGGATCATAAATTCTTCAGTAGGAAGGAGCACATTCAGGTTCAAGAAACATGACTCCAACTACCTGTTTCCAAGCAATTATTTGAAGTTTGCTTAGCCAAGGAATTATTTCCTTCTGACTTCAAGAAACTGTCTGTGATGAGTTGATCTTGGCTGGCTGCCAGATGCCCACCTAGCTGCTCTCTCTCTCCCCTTGCCCAACAAGATGAGGGTAGACAATAAGATGGAAAAGCCCATCGATAGGGTTAAAGACGGGGAGATCCACTTACCAATTACCTTCATGGGCAAAACAGATTTGACTTTGGGAAAATTAAATTTCATTTATTGCCAAATAAAATAGGTTTCGATAGTGAGAAACAAAGACAAATTAAAGCAGCATCTTCCTCCCAGTCTGCTCGCTCTTCCACGCTCACCATCACTCCTTCCTTCCCAAGTACTTGCACCTCCTCCCTGCCAAACAGTGCAGAGTGGATGGGGCATGAGTGGTTGTGGTCAGTCCATAACAGCTCCTCTCTGCTGTTGCTTCCTCCTCACATTTTTCCCAGCTCCAGCATGGGTCCTCTCCATAGGTTGAAATCTTTCAGGATAATCTTGCTCCAGGGTGGGCTCTCTACAGGCTGTAGTTCCTTCAGGAGATATCCACCTGTTCCAGCGTGGGGTCCTCCATGTGCTGCAATGTGGTTATCTGCTCCAGCATGGCCCTCCACAGGCTTCAGGGGAAGCTGTGCTCCAATGCCTGTAGCACCTCTTCCCCCTCTTTCCTGTCTGACCTTGATGTCTGCAGGGCTGTTCTTCACGCTTTCTTTTCCCTCACTTCTAGTTCCAGGCAGCATTTTCCCCTTTCTTAAATACATTTTCCCAGAGGCACTGCCAGCTTGGCTGAGGAGCTCAGCTGTGCCCTGCGGTGGATCAGTTGGAGCTGGCTGGAACCATCTGTGTCTTCCATGGGACAGCCCCTGGCCTCTTCTCACAGAGGCCAAAAACTTTGCCACTACTGAAACCTTACCACCTACACCCAATACTCTTTCCCGTCAGTTGTGAGAAGTGGCACAGCATGACATTCATCACTGTCTGAAGTTTGAAGAGTCTCTATGTGTATCGCACAACTGTCTCATACTGGAATCCCTTAAGTAACTTGCAGAGTAGCAAAATAAAACAACTGTGGTCTTGCCACTGGAGTCGGTGATGAAACTCCATGGGAAGTACATGAAACTTGTAACTTTAAGAGGCTTATCCTGAAAGTGTTGAAGGTCTAATCAAGAACCATCTGGAAGAATGGTTTCAGCTCTTAACAATAACATAAGAGACATAATTGTAGAAGAGCTGTCTTAATACTCTGCTATTTTATTTCTTGGGAACAGTCAACAGCTGTCATAAGCTAGAGCTGCATGGGAACCAGCTTCTAAAAGCTGAGGAGCACAACTGTAAGCTGCTCCCTTGTCCTATGGGCTTCTTGGCTGTATTTGAAGATTTTGATCTTTGCTTGTGTGTTTTTACTGAATAAAGCTGATGGTTTTGCTTTGTTCTGATGTAGGCAATTTTTGACTTGCACTTACCTTGTGAGAACAGGGTAAAATGAGTTAAAAGCTTAGTTTGGCTAAAGGAAAAAAATGAAATGCGTTTTCTCTTTATCAGATGATATTGTGGAGAGGTATGACAATTTATCCAAATCTGTGAATGAAAGGAATGAGAAGCTCCAAATAACTCTGACACGATCCCTAAGTGTGCAGGATGGTTTGGATGAAATGCTGGATTGGATGGAAGGAGTTGAAAAGAGCCTTGAAGAACAAGATCAAGTGCCTTTGAATTCTGCTGCTATTCAGGATATTATTAGTAAAAGCATTGTAAGTAGCATTCTCTGAAAGAAGAAATATTTGTTTGATAATTCAGATTTCAAGAAAGAATTAAGATCTTAGTTTGGCATCTTTAATGGATTCAAAGTACTTTATAAAGAGGATTGTTGTGTGAGGTGAAACTGCACGTAAGGATTTTTGTAGCTGAAATAAATAGATCTACACTGATGGTCTAACTGTACTGATTTGTTGCTTTGTATCGTGGACCAGTTTCACTTCTTAAAATTTAGTTCTAGGAACTACTTTGTATTGCTTGCTTGTTTCAGGTGCTAGAACAAGACATTGCAGGTCGCCAAAGCAGTATAAATACTATGAATGAAAAAGTGAAGAAGTTCACGGAAACAGCAGATCCATCTACTGCATCCACACTGCAAGCTAAAATGAGTGAACTTGCAGGACGGTTTTCTGAAGCAAGTAACAAGCATAAAGAGAAGCTTATTAAAATGGAGGAGTTGAAGACTAAAGTGGAGTTATTTGAAGGTCTGTCAGAAAAACTTCAGTCATTTCTAGATGAGAAAAACCAGGCACTCAGTGAGACGGAGGCACCAAGAAAGGATGTTAGTGAAGTGTCTCAGTATATGCAGGTACCATATATTTGTATATATTGTGCATTTCTAGTCTAACTCATCTAAGTGATTGAACAATAAATAAGGCATGCTTGTTTCCCAACCTTGGTTGGTTAGCTAAAATTAAGAATATAATTTTGAACAAGTGATTGTAAAGTCTAATATGAAGAATGTAATGCTGTTTTGCAGGAAGCTAGTGTAGAATTGGCACAACATAAGAAGGATCTGGAAGTTTTGCAGCAGCTTCTTGAAGAACTTTCATTCCATGCTCTTCCTGGAGATAAAGCATTGGTATTAGAAAAAGTAAATGCTTTGTCAAAGAAATTCAGAGAGGTAGAGGAGACTGTAAAGGAAAAGTAAGTGGAATAATTAAAGTGTTTCTGCCTTGGCTAATAATACAGTGTGAATGTTGTGATGACTGTTACCCTCTTGCATGCAATCTCAAGGGATTGCAGTTAACCACAGATTAGAGAGGGGTTTTTATTTAAAAAAAAAAAAAAAAGAGATTCTATTTGGAAATGCCTCTGTAGTTAGTTTGTCTCGTTCAAGAGCTCTAATGTTGGCTGGAAAGACAAGTAACTCTTTTCAAATTTTGTGACGTTCACTGGAGTCTTGTCACTTCTAAGAAAACCATACTTCTCCTCTTCTGTGATAGAATATGAATTGCTGCTTGTGCAGATTGCTGTAGAGTACTGTTTAGAATCAGGCTGCAAAGGAAAACCGGAGAAATTATTAGAGCTTCCATATAAGTTACCTGTGCAGCAAGACTAGATTTTCCACATTCTGCTCATATCCATAAAATTAGGTTTTGCGACTCTCTGAATTTAGGAATAGCATTATCAGATTGATAGTATCTGTTGGTTTAATTATCAGAAGGAATACGGACATTCAGTACTCAATTTCTTTTGTTGTCTTTGATTGTCTAGAGAAGAGGATGTATCATCTTGTCAGAAACAAATGGATACTTTTGAGCTCCTTGTGGAATCATTAAAGAAATGGATAAAAGAGACAACAGAACGAATTCCAGCAGCGCAACCCTCTCTGAATACAGAAGAGTTAAAGAAACCTTTGGAAGATACATTGGTAAGGCATTGTAGATGAGAAGTGAAATATGGCTGAAGGAAATAGGGCTTCTATTAGTAACATAAAAGTACAGACTTAAGGGGTAAGCAATCACAGCAATAGGGACTAAGGAGCTTGCAGTCTACATTTACATTCCCATTTCCTTTGCGTGTTTGCATATACTGCAGGGGATTCCCAAGTAGCGAGGTTATTCCTTTCACTACACGAAATCTTTTTAAGTCTGAAATCAGTCATTTGTTCATTACAAAACTGTTTTTCTTAACCAGAATTTAAAAGATGAATGGACTTTAAAAGCACCTGAACTGCAGAAAATGAATAGCAGAGGAACATTGCTGTGTAATCTAATTACTGCTGTGACTTCTCCTGCCAAACTGAGAGCAGTTGCAAAATCAGGTATGCATTTGTATAATCAGGTAAGCCTAACATTTCAGGAGTTCGTAAAACCTTTAAGACAAAAATTAAAATATTTCACCCTTGGATTAGCTTTCTGAATATTATGGCTTGTGAGAAGTCAGTTAGCCATGTCTGTTCTGACTATCGTTTGCTGTGACTATCATTTAGACTGTCTAACTGCTGTAGTAATTCAGTACACATTCGGATTACTTTACACTCCTAAAATAGCATAAAAGCACTTTGATGTAAATGATTAACAGATCCTAAAGCTGTTACTTCAGTATGTAATTCCCAGATAATGAACAAAATGAACAGTATCACAGTTGCCTTCACCGCATCCCAGAAGAGTTCTGATAATAAGAAACTGACTTAGTCTGATCGGTGTTCAGTGCTTCACATATCCACCAAGTCTGCAAGTAGGACAAATACAAACCCTTCTTTTGCAAACTCTGATGTACCTGCACACCTTTGCTGGCACAGAAGAGACCTCTTTCATGGCCACAAGGGTATTCTGTGTGATGCCAAACAAATACATAAAGGTTTGTAGAGTCATAGAGTTTTTGTTAGAAGGGTGATAGGAACATGGTTTATCTAAAAATTGAGCCTAGGCGAACATTATCATCCCAATATGATAGCATAATTAATGCTAGTCAATATTTTAGTTGAAACAACAGCTTGGAAGGGAATCAGCTCCATATCCCAGCATGACTTTCTTGGGCCAAAATGTGTTTCCAGTCTGGAGCTTCAGCTAAATCCTTTTTATCTATTTCCATTATTTTCTGCACTCTAGTGTTTAAACGTTAATTTGTTTTACAGAAACCAGTGATTCTGCTAAGTATCATTCAAGCCATAGTTCAAGGCATGTGGTACCAAGGGTGTTTTAATGGCAGTAAGCACATCAGTCAGTTCTTGAATTTATTTCCAGAACTAGTCAGTTCAAATGTGTTGCCTTTCACTGATCATCTGCAAAGGACTGGGAGGATGGGGACTGCCAGAGGATACCTATTTGGCAAGAGTAGAGCAGCTGCCTCTAGTTTCATTCTTGTTTGAATTTTAAACAAAAATCTTTCCCAGAACATTTTGGAATCTTATATGTGATATTTGGGCTCCTTTCTCTGCCCCTTTCTCTACTCCCATGCATCCAAAGAGAAAAATAATGAAATAACTAGCATATAAGAGCAGCTGTAATCCTCCAGACTAGAGTATTTGCCCTCCTAGACAAGAGCTGTACTGTGTATCACTTAATCACAGTTATAAATACTGGAGTCCAGCTAATAGACCATGAAGATTTACAAGGCTCTGGCTGGGGCCTGTGACTTCTCTTATCTGGTTTATTTTCTGTGCCATCCTCCAGCTGCCACTAATGTGGTCCTCACTGTCCAGCTGGTACTGTAGGGTGGATGCATAGCCTTTTCCAAGGCAACCATTAATCTTTCTCTGTTAATTGCTCATCTGGGAATAGGTATGTGCAGGAGAGTGGGAAGTGATTCTCCTTGGAGTTCTCTGTGGCTTGACCGCGTGCCCCAGCTCTGTGGGCTGACGGTGTTTTACAAAGCCCATGTAGCCCTGGTTCCAAAGGCTTTGAAATTACGTTTATTATATGGGCTGTCTGGGTGAGCGGCTGCCTCCGAGTGACAGTAAGGACTCCACATTGCAATCCCTGTCACGGGGGATGTGCTCAACATGACAAGATAGGGAGGGATTCGTCTGTTTGGTATCAAGAGCTTTTTCGTGCAGAGGCAAGGTGCTGCTTAATCATAGAATCATTTAGGTTGGAAAAAACCCTTAAGATCATCAAGTGCAACTGTTAACCGAGTCTCGGTGTTTGCCAGCTAGCCCTCTTCCAGGCCATATCCAGGCACGGCTGGGTAAAACCACGTTCTCAGTAAGCAGTAGTGAACAGGTTGCTTTTGGAGAGAGGAAGGAAGTGGTGTTAACCATATGGATGTGAGTAGGCCTCACAGCTGGGCATAGACTTTGTCCACTATAGTCATTTATTTAGCATAGTGTTGTGAGCGGTAGGACTGCTTAGACATCATTCCTATGTGCATACTTACATGTGCACCCATGTGCACACCCACTCGCTATGCATATGCTGTGCATACGTGGTACCGCTTATGGTACTAGCTGGCTGGAGCAGCTTAAAACATAAAATGACCTTAAAATGCATAAAACAGTTCAAATAAAGTATTTGCTATTACAAGGTTAGCATTCAGATACTTCTTTAATGTTATAATGAGAGCTATATATCATGTTGTTTTGAAAAGGAAATGTAGTGCTGGGGTTTTGGTGGGAAAGGGCCCAGATAAGCATGGGACTTGGTCTCTCTTGATCCACAGGTGGCACAATGTTAAATGGTGAAGGAGGAGCTCCAGGAACTCATGATTTCCTGAAAAACAAAGGTCAGTAAAAATTTCAGGATGTGATAAAAAAATGCACTTGCCAATTACTGTTAAATATGTAAGTATTTTTAAAATTTTGTATATAAATCTGCTTGTAGCAGTCACTGAAATTTCACGTCACCACCACGTAAGGAAACTATATTGACTAGGACATGATACTAAAATTAATTGTAAAAATACCTACTTTCAATATTTTCTTTGAAGACAAATCAAATCTGGCTGTGTTTTCTGAATCAGTATGTACTTCTATAAATGTATACAGGGATAACTATTTTAATATAATGCATGGCTTTTGAGAAAATTCTAACACCTGTGTATGTGGTTTGAAACTTTTTAACACTCACCAACGTTCACAACATGCACATACACAAACATACACATAGAAAGACACCCATTTTACATACATTTGTATCACTGTATGTCACCAAGCCCTTTACAGGAACAAAGGAACTTACGTAGGCACTTTATGTGTGCTTATGGGTAGTCACGTACCACATCCCGAGTCTGCAGCATCTGTTTTCCTAAACTACAGTCTACTTAGTACACAGTCTGCCTGCTGTGCTCTCTCGGTGATAAAACACATATATAATGGTGCATGAATGTGAGCAAAATATTATTACAGTAACGTTAGGCTGTCATATAAGTAACTGAACTGTAGTTGAGTATGTTGAACTTTTTGTCATGGAATTGTTGGTTAAAATATTAAAATAACAATGGGTAGAAAGATTGTAAGATATTTGGGTACCTGTGTATATTAAAGTAATGATTTCTGTGAAATGAGAAGCTGTTGCAAATACGAACTTACATTAGGTCATTCAGATGTAGCGTTACCACATTTAGAGTGAACTAGAAATAACGCGTTCAGCAACTTCTTATTTGGGGGACTATTAGCTATTGTAATTCAGAGTACTGTTTAGAAGTTCTTGAAGTCTCAGTATTGTTTGAAGGGCTTGTAACCTCTAACATAGTCTTTATGCATCTCTCCTTTTACAGAACTGACAACTGTTCACCAAGCTATGTCTGATGTGAATCACAGTTACGAAGATTTGGGAGTTTTATTGAAGGAAAAGATTTCAGAACTAGAAAGTATGCTTTCAAAAATGCAGAATATTCAGGAAGAATCGACCTCAATGATGCAGTGGTTGCAAAAAATGGACAAAACGGCATCAGATTGGGAAGCTGCTCCAACTGATAGTGAAGCGGTTAAAGCCCAAGTTGAGCAACTTAAGGTACTTTGTGCCTTCAGAAAAAACCTTTTTCTTGCAGTTACTGGGCAAATTCTATTTGAACAACTGATATTTCAGCCTAGCTTGATGTTGCAGAGACTATTTGAATGATCCTAGTAAGCATGCCAGTCAGGCTTAGAGCAAATCTCATAAACTGTGTCAGTAGAGTAAAAGGAGCACTGTGTCAGAGAGAAGGAGTTATGCAGGTCAGAAAATAATTTTGGTGGCCAGTTTAAATAGGTGAGGATATATTGATTATGCAATAAACTTTTTTGATCTCCTTAGTGGTTTAGAGATCTATACTGCATTGCTTGTAAGATCTGAAGGGCTATATCTATCCAAAAGCTGTTTCTGCAGCTGCTGGTTCACTGATACTCCACAGACCTCCTGGTCTCTGCAGCTGCATCGGCTTATGCTTATTCCAAGGCAGTGTTTCTCTTCAGCATCCATGTCATGCTTGTTAAGTTATATAGCTGCACAACAGTCTCCTCCCCCCTTTTAAATTGATAGGAGAAAACCACTGAATCAGCAGTAAGCTTCTGTCCTGTTTCAGCATTGGAGATGTACGCTGTTCTAGCAATGAAGGACAATATTTACATATGGAAAGGCTCATCTATAAAGGGAAATGTAGTGGGTAGGGAAAATTCTTTCCTTGCCTGTAATTGTGGATAAACAAGGACAGAATTTGATTCAACTGAGGTGATACTTTTATATTTGGCGGGTCACCCTTAACAATTAACCTGAACAGCTACTAACTTTCCTTAGGCTTGGGTAATATTCAGTCCTAAAACTCAGACTACATCTGGAAGAAAACTACTCCTTATTTTTTAATAGAGAATGTGCAAAGCTAACATGACCATCTTACCCCCAGTGTAGTAATAGAAGAGTATTCACAGCTACGTGGAAAACTGAGAGAGTGCTTAGGCAAGAGTCATTCTTCCGATGCAGTTGGACATTTTACTAAAGGTTCTAAATCAAGCACAGATTTGTTCAGTGTTTATTTTGGTGGGTTTTGGATAATTAAAATGCGGTTCCACAGGGCAAGCTTTGTTACTTAAGAATATTCGTGTAAGAACTCTCTGCCAGGCATAAGGACTGTTTGCTTCTGTCCATAAGAACAGCATGAATTAGGAATTGCTGGGGCATGTCTGTCTCCTGCTAGGTCTACACTTTAAGCTATGGTGCTCTTTAAACTATAGTTCTAGATGATCTACAAGAAACAGTCAGTCTGTGATAGCAGGACTTTCACTGAGGTATGTGAGGCTACACCATGCTCTGCTCTGTTGGTGCTAGCTGGGTTATTTCTGCTGTGAACTGTACTGTGCATTGGTCACTTTCCCTTCTGTACAAGAACAGATTCCAAGTGTATGTGAATATGATGGGACCTAGTGGATCTTATTTATCTGAATTCTTCTAGTTCTGTCACTTGTTCAACTTTATTATTATTATTATTAATATAGTTCAAATCTGTCAGGTTATCTCTTCCAAAAAAATTGACCAGCAACATACGCCATTTTAAAATGTTTTGAGATTCATAGCAGAAAAGTAGTCTATAAGTGCTAGATACTTATTGTTTATCTTCATGCTTGGCATCCCAGTATTATGGACTTCAAACTTACACTTTACTGTTCTTCTTAGTCTCTTATTTATTTATTTTATCGCTTGAATTTGCAGCTTTTTGAAACAGAATTAAAGCAAAGTGCAAATAAAGTGCAGGAACTAAAGGACAAAGTGACAGAGCTGTTGGAAAAGAACCCTGATTCTCCTGAGGCACCCAAGTGGAGACAAATGTTGGATAAAATAGGTACTTCAGTAAAGCTGTATTATAGCTCAGACTGATTTGGAAGTTGTTTTATTGTGAGCTTTTCTAATGTATTAGAAATCACTAGTATTTTTCATATCTTGCTTCCTCCTACCCCTTAGATTCTGTGGCAATAACTCCCCTTACAAGAGTGTAGATCTGGAGTGATTCCACAGTGTCCGTGGGCTTTGAATTTCTATCAGTGCAATTGAGAGGCTACAGCTTGATTCCCTGTTTGAGAGAGCTTTATCTTTTTCAAACAGTGTGTGGCTAAAACTTGACTGGTCAGTTGTTGCTCCAGATACGTATGTTGTTCTTCTTGCAAAATAGAACATAGTAAGTTAATTCTAATTTCATGGAAAGAACAGTTTGAGTTGTTGGCCATGCTTTTCTGCATGCTTTTTTCCTATGCACTAGTGGCTTTTGTCATTGGTTTTCGTGGCTTTTTGCCATTTTCTAAAACAGTTTCCATAAATTTTGCCAGAAAAATTTGGAAATGACTATGTTTGGACAATAGATTTTGAGATACTGCAATGCATAATTTTCATGAGCTTTTAAAAATTCTTATTAGGTTTGTCATATTTTAAATAAATCATAGGTCAATCTTGTTTCATACTGATAGGCATTTCTATAGCTATACCAATAATAATTTTAAAGCTGAGATTTTTTCCGATCTGTCCTGTTTGTAAGCGAAACTCTGAAAAATTTAAGTAGCAGAACTTGAGTAGTGTTGAAAGGGAATTAATACAGAATGAGCAGAGGTTAGAGACAGTGAAGTGGCAAAAGAAACTGAAAAAATGCAGATGAAATTGAGGGACAAGGAGAGTTAGCAAAATATTAGAGCTGACTGAGCAAGCACTGACAGTATCACAGAGGGAAGGGGGAAGTTACAAGACAATAAGACTCAATGGCTGCTCTGGAAGCCACTTTGTACAAGTGTAGAAGGTTGGCCTAGGTGTGAACCTAAGCTCACACAGCACTTTTGAAATACCTGTGTACAGAAATATTCTCATTGCCTGTTTAGACGTTTAAATGAGGCTGTTAATCTCCACAGGCTCCCAATACAGACATTTGAAAAGGTGTGCTCCTTCAGAGGGCTGTTCAGAGTAGAAGACTCGGTTAGGATTTCTGCTCACCCTTGGAAAAGTGTCCTTTTTACTGAATAAGCGGGAAGATTTCTATCTATGTCTGTGTAAATCAGGCACCTAAGTTATAACTGAGTACAGCCCTTTGGGTTCTATGTCACTGGAGACCGAAGCCTAAATTTGGTGGTATTTCACTTAGTAATACTCTAATCCAATTTTATTACATGTTCTATATTCAGTGCTCTAAAAATTCCACACGTGGCTGTGCTAAACTGCAGACGTTCATCCAAGTGTATATGAATCTGTTAAAAGATGTATTTGCCGAGTCACTGCAATAAGGCATCTGGAGTTAATCAACAAGAAGCCTTATTAGAGAGCTCTGTTTATGTTTCGTATATAGTCTGCTGTCTGACAGCCCATCTGCTAGAACATGCATGCAATATGTTAACATTATCATTGTTAGATTCCAAATGGAAATACCTCAGTCAAGTTACATCTGAAAGACAACAAAAACTGGAGGAATCTTCGAATTATGTGACACAGTTCAATACAACAGAAGCTCAGTTAAAGCACTGGCTTGTAGAAAAAGAGCTAATGGTCAGTGTGCTGGGACCGCTCTCGATTGATCCTAACATGCTGAATACACAAAAGCAACAGGTTCAGGTGAGTCATGCCAACATGCATTGTTGATTTAACTTTCTTCTGCTTTTTTGCTATTAGCAAAGTACTATTTTGCATTTAGATAGCATACAGCACAGTTAGTTTGAGCTATTACATTTGTTTATCAGCAAATATCAGCTTAAGTCATACTTGACTACAGTAATTACAAGAGAAAAATTATCATAAGAGTGAAAAGAGATCGGAACAGCCAAAGGAAAAAAATGTTGAGGAGATACTGAACTTCTGATACATTTTTGTGTTTTGACCATACTGTGGTTTCTCTATAGTCGAATGAAAATGTTCCTTTGAAGTTTTATTAACTTGGGTGTGTATGTAACACTTTATGGTCAGTCTTCATATATAGTCTATGCTGTAGAACTAGCTTTTTGAAATTTTGTTCACTTGACTGTGCCAGTAGCTAAGAAAATTATGAAGGCAAGTGAAATGCAGTACTGTGAATAGATAATGGGGCCAAGAGTGTGAAAGACAGAAGAAAAAGTAGAATGAAAAAGGGGAGTAGTTTACTTAAAGAAACAGAGCAAACTGCAGACAAAAGAAACAAAAGTTAAATCAGGCAAAGTTGCAGAAACTAGAAATTTTGATTTCAAACATTTCTGTTGCTGCCAGTTATTTTAAACTGTGATGAGACATAACATTTTTATTTTGCAAAAATATTATTAAAGCTGGTATGTCAATGTTGATTAAAATGAAGTGTTTAAAACATGAACTATGTTCTAATACTATGTGAAAATGACATAATATTGGTTTGTAAGTGCTTCAAAAATCTAGACAGCTAGCATAAGACTATAATGTATCACTTAACAGTCCTTAAAAGTTAAACCTAATTGACTTTCAAAGAAAGGGTTTGGAATGTTCTGTAAAGTAAAACCATGATATTTGTTCCTTTTTCTGCAAGCGCTGTGACTTACTGTCAAAAAAAAAAAAAAAAAGAAAAATACTGGGAACCAGCGATGTAAACTTTAAAGGTCTTAAAGTACACATTCAGTCATTTTGTGAATTATCCAAATATTCTCTGTGCTATAATAATACATGGCAATATTATGTCAGAATACACCTTCTTTGAAGTTCTAAAGACAAATATTGAAACTGTTGACACTGCTTGAAACTAAATAGTGATTATTTTACTTGATATGGTTACTTAATTACTGTAATATTAGCAGAAGTCATTGTTTACTTCTATCTGCTGATTGAAATTCTATTAGATGATGTGTAAATTAACCTCATTTTTCCTGGGTCTTTGATGTAAATGCTTGGAAACAACACAGTTTATGTGTAGAAGATGCAATTATTTCTCTGGCTTTTAAACTCTGAGATTGATTACTCAATAAGAGAGCTTAGCTACAACAGATTCTACAAGAGTTTTGTCAGAAGCACTTTGCTGCTTTTTTTCATGAGGTAAATGCTTTTTAAATGTTTCATTCTTCTCAGATTCTGCTCAAAGAGTTTGACACCAGAAAGCCACAATACAAGCAGTTAACTATGGCTGGTGAAGGGATTCTGAAGAGACCTGGTGAACATCCACCCTCCCATGAAATTGTAAAAGAGCAACTGGCAGCTGTGGCACAAAAATGGGACAGCCTGACTGGCCAACTGAGGAACAGATGTGACCGAATTGACCAAGCTATTGTGAAAAGCACAGAGTATCAAAGTCTACTCAGAAGTCTGTCTGATAAGCTAAGTGCCTTGGATAGCAAACTGAGCAGCAGCCTGGCTGTGAGTACACAACCTGATGCTGTGAAACAACAACTGGAAATTGCTAGAGAAATGAAGGAGGAAATAGAACAGGAAATGAAGAATATAAATGCAGCTCAAGCTCTTTGTGAAGAGCTGTCAACGCTGGTTGGAGAAGAGTATTTGAAAGCAGAACTTACAAGACAGTTAGATGGCATCTTAAAATCATTTAAGGATATTGAGCAAAAATCAGGTTAGTATTTAAAGAAAAATAGTAATTAAGGCATAAAGTAAAGCATCATAATCTCATTTGTCTTTATAGAGATGTTGAATGAGCTGAGCATAATGCTAGCTCTCTGTCCAGTCCAACCCCCAAACAGTTGTAAATTAGAATTTAGGAGAGTCTCAGTATCTTGAAAAGGTGAAAACAATACTTGGGATCTCTAGTGAACAGTTTGAGAGAGAATTTGAAGCACAATAGCAGGGCTGCTTTTCTCACCTCTTCCTTCAGGTGCATCTTCACTGAATTAGAATACCAAAAAAGGATGCTGTTCATTAAGCTACCTAACTGCATAGGTGCAGAGTGTAGACCCAAACTGTAATTTTTGGGCAAGCACCAGTTAATGGCTTGGTGAAACATGGTGGTAATTGTATAAAACTGCCTGTAACAGAAGGGGGCTGGTAGTCTGCAGTATTCCCTTACCCTGTGAACAACAGAACTGAGCAAGTAATACACTGCAAGTAATATCATAGTTTGTTCTCCCTAACAGCCTCAGTTTTAGCTTTTTAATTTCCTCTAGTTACGAGGAACTTCAAAGGATCTCCCTAAGAACACATACTGCCTGCAGGCCATGAGTTAGACAATACTAGGCTAGATTACTTAATATTCCCTGTGATTACACTGCATAATACCATGAAACACAACTGTGTTTTTTACTTCCGAAATCTGCCTGAATGGGATTCATGTAGACACAGGTTGGCTAAGCTCACCTCATTTGATTCATGTCCAGATGCCTTCACTGCTCTGCTGTAGTACAAGCACAAGTCTGTCCCTTGCAAGAAAGTTGGTTGACTTGGTTGTCTTCCAGTCAAACACCACATACTAAGGACCATCTTTCCTTTCATTAATCATCATTCATAATAGAATCAATATTCATTATTATTTCTTCACTGAATACTAGCAGGTTCTGATAATGAACCTCTGTGCTGTCTTCTCTTGTAGATAACCATGTTCAGCAGCTTCAGTCAGCATATGCTGCTTCTCATCAGTTCCAGCAAATGTCTAAGGACTTTCAGGCCTGGCTAGGCAAAAAGAAAGAAGAGCTGAGCCAGGCTCGTCCTGTATCAGCCAAACTTGATGCCTTGCAGTCACTGATTGAAGAACAGAAAGATTTTAAGAAGACCATGACTGATCAGATTAGTTCATACGAAAGAATTGTTGCAGAAGGAGAAAGTATCTTACAGAAGACTCAAGGAGCTGACAGAGCAGCATTACAATCCCAAATTGCCACACTCAGAAGTAACTGGGATGAAATGAATAAGCAGGTAAAAGAAAGGCAAGAAAAATTAACAGATTGTCTGGAGAAGGCCCTCAAATACAAACAGCATGTGGAAAATCTGCAGCCATGGATAGAGAAGTGCCAAAGCAACCTGTGTGAATTAAAAGTTGGCATAAACCTTGTTGAAATAGAGAATTCTATTGTTCAGGTGAGGGGCTGGCAGAAGGACCTGGATAAACACCACGGGATGGTGGAGCTATTAAATAATACTGCTGAAATTTTGCTCAGTGCAAGTCAAACAGATAAAGAAATTGTTCAAGAAGAAACTAAGGTGCTGAATCAGAAAGTGAATGTGGTCACAGAACAATTACACAAGAAGAGAGAGTGCTTGGAAAATATGGCACAAAGGCTGAAGGAGTTTCAGGAATCATCCAGGGAAACTGAAAAACAGCTTAAAAGTGCCAAAGAGCATCTGGAAGCTCACGACTCACTTGGACCTCAGTCATTCAGTAACAAACACCTGACGATGATGCAGGCTCAGCAGAAAGCCTTGCAGGCTTTAAAGCCTCATGTTGATTTAGCAAAAAAGCTTGCCCAAGACCTCGTGGTAGAAGCTTCTGATTCAGCAGGTGTTTCTGACCTTTTGCTCCATGCTGAATCTTTGGAGCGAGAATACACTGCAGTGAACCAGCAGGTTGAAGACAGGTGCTCATTCTTAGAGACAAAACTTCAGGGAATCGGTCATTTCCAAAACAGCATCCGAGAGATGTTCTCTCAGTTTGCAGAGTTTGATGATGAACTTGATAGCATGGCTCCGGTGGGGAGAGATCTCGAGGTACTGCAATCACAGAGAGAGGACATAAAACGTTTCCTGAAAAAGCTGGAGGATCTTATAATGAATAATGAAAATGCTAATAAAAACTGTAAAATGATGCTAGCCACAGAAGCTGAAGCCTCTCCTGATCTTGTTGGTATAAAAAGAGACCTGGAAGCTTTAAATAAACAGTGCAACAAGCTACTAGACAGGGCAAAAGCCAGGGAAGATCAAGTGGAGGGTACTATTAGCCGTGTTGAGGAGTTTTACAGTAAGCTAAAAGAATTTTCCAATCTGCTTGGGAGAGCCGAAGAACATGAGGAGTCACAAGGTCCTGTTGGAATGGAAACAGAGACTATTAATCAGCAGCTGAATACATTCAAGGTAAGATTTCTTTCTTACTACTATAAAGTATTTTAGCACAATGCTATTTTATTAAATATCACTGTGAAAGGGGTTGGTTTGGTACAGACCTTGGAGAAGTCTTGTTTCACAGCAGTCAGTTCTACCTGTATGCTTTTTATCTGTTTTAAATGGGATATCTTCTCATGCTCCAGAGAAGCTTTCCTTTGCTAGGGCTTTGCAAACATAGCTAACTTTGCGTCCCATCTCACAGTTCGTGCACCCCAGTTCCCTCTTCACCTCTCTTCACTATCTTGTTTCCTTATGCCATCTATCTTTTCTGGTTTTGAGAATGCATATTGTCTCTATTCTGATGTCCGTGTATTACACAAACTTTCTTCTTCCCTGTGGTGGGAGACTCCAGTGTTCACATACGAGCCCATATTCACTTTGCTTATCTGAGTAGTTCAGTTTTTTTCACATGGGTATAGGCTTCAGCATATGTAGGTTTAAGACCTTACCTTTTGCCATTTTCTGTTCTGATACACTGGCCAGTTTTATGTCACTGAATCCCACCTTTACCTAGAAACATCCTAGTATGAAGAAATCAGGTAAAATACCTCCCTTTTATATTGCGAGTTTAACATCCTTATCCAAAATGTACTTTGGAGCTTCTGTATGTGGCTTTTTTAGTATGCCAGTTAGAAATCCTTGTCAAGCTCAAAAAATGCATTGCAGTGATAGTGGGTGTTAATTACGCTTTGGTGCTGAAACGCAGCATAGATATTTGCTTGTTCTAGGTTACAGTAAATGAATTTCCAGTGCTCGCTGGAGATTTATAAATCCTACAGATGTAAGCAGTGTTTGGAAAAGATCATAAATCTCCTAATGGCTATATAGTAGCACCGAATATTCTGTGCTGCTTTGCTTTCATTTCAGTCTAATATTGATTCAAATGTTTGTATGACTTCCACGTTAGGTCACAGTTAATCATAAAAACAAACCTTCATAACAGGATTTGATAAACCATGCTGTTAAAAAGATGACCTTGGAAAAAAGTCATTACATGCTTGGCCCAACAGAGGGTGCATTTTGCTCATTTAAATTAAACCGTATTAGAAAGGAAAACTAAAACTGAAAACTTTAATGTGGGAATTTTGGATGCAAGTTACTGTGGGTTTTGATGATCTTTCAAAATGCATAAATAGAGACAAAAATCTTGAACAAATAGTTACATTATGAGGAGATTCCATTAGACTGGGGGATTATAATTGTATGCCAGTGTGTCCTAACAAGGCTATCTCAATGTAAAAGAGAAACAAATGGCTTTTCTTTGTATATGGTTAGTAAAACACTTTGGATATTGGAAAACAGCAAAAGCTCTTACTTACGCTGACTGTACAGGATTTCAGTTGTAGCCAATTTGTGATCTCTGATTTTACCAAATTTCTTGCATTTTCAAACATTAGGTGCAGCTTCAGGTCTTTGTTACTATATGTATCTATCTGTATTTTTTTGGGCTACAAAGACCAATGCTTTTAGGGGGAAGCAGCCTGATGAGCAGACAGTAGAAGAATCCAGTTCCCTGTGCGTTGTCTCATTGTACTTCATCAGGGCATTGGACAAGACACAGCAATTGTACAGTTCAGGAGTGAGAGGCTTTTCCGGTCTGTGCAGACCTGTGGGGCGATGTGTGTCCAAAGAGCTTATACAGTAAAAAGACCAAAAAACTTGGAGAAGCATAAAGGAGAATAGTGATAGCAGCATATTTATATCCAGATATCTACTCCAGGATTGTATTTATATTAGATATAATTACAAGCTTAGAAATGTGTTTTGCTCGAAGCAACTATTTTAGGCCATGCTTTTGCTTATGAGAGAAAACACAATGCCATTAAACAGGCGGTGAAAAATTATGAAAAGGTGAAGTGAAGAGCACTTAAATAAGCGAAGAGCAAATGCAGGAATAAAAAGCAGAGTGGGGAGCCTTTGAAGAAAGGAAATAGGAAGACCAGAATGGGAAATTTTACTAGGTGAGGGTGGTTGGTGGGTAGAAAAGGGGTACTGATAGCAGGAGAATCAGGATCGACAATTAGTCACGTAATACTTGGTGTGAGTGCTACTGGGGCACAGCAAAATTACAGCAGGTAATGTACCTCTTCATACTCTTTACCTGTCCAGAGAGCAATTTTATGTGAGGTAGCAAACTGTAGGGAGGCTGGCTCCCACAAATCCTGCTCCACTCGCAGTGTATTTCCTCACATGTTTGTGCACGTACACAAACACACAACCTGAAAACGTGGCGGTGGCTGCAAACCCACAGTCTAGCTCCTTATAGCTTTAGCTTCTGTGGTCAAGTACAGTCAACTTCTATTCCTCAAGAGTAAGCAAGAGAGTTGTTCTTTGGTAGATAGATCTATTCACATGAAATCTTCAGTCTCTTCAGGGAAGGATCTTGTGTAATGGGCCAGAGGTGTTTTTTGTGGTTTGACCAATTTTTATGTACAAAGAGTTAGAGCTTTGTGCGCCTTCTTGGCGCATAGTTACTTTAAAAAAATAAACAGGCTTTGATTTGTATTTTTTATATATATATAAAAAATATATACACATATACATACTTGTTGTATTTATATTCCTTCTTTGTAATCTACTTATTCAAGTCAGTATAGAGTGTTAAATTGAAAGCACTTATTGTCAGTGTGAAACTATATTTATTTACAATGCAGATATAAAATTTGCTTTCTGTAAATTAAAATCTCCAGTGGAGTTCATTTGAAATTAGAACCATGACCCTTACTTCACAAAGTACTCCAGGAAGAGTATAATCAAATGAAAAATTTGCCTCAATTAATATAAAACACACAAAATTGGTTACTAATGAACTCAGTTTTGTTAGACAATTTTTCCCTAAAGTCTGTATGCGATGTGTAGATTGGTACTAAAAGGAAATTTCAGTAAATTAGGTCTGCTGAGGTATGCTGAGTCTGCCACCATTCTTCAAAAGCAAAACCCAAAAGAATTGTGCAAATGGGCAGAACCAAATGCCCTGGGTTTGAGTAGCCACACAGTGCTAGGATGTTTGCGGTGGGCACAGTTATTTGCAGCTAGTTTCTGTCTGAAATAGAGAAAGAAAAAACCCAGAAGTTGAATTATTTTACTTGTTGAAACCTTTGCACAATTTTTTGTACTGCCATTAAAAGGCATTTTTCTTACTAAAACCAACATGGCACCATTACAGCTTTCATCAGTGTATGGTTCATTTGATTTTTGCTTTTATTTTTGAAACAAAAGTAGATGTAGTTGTTAGAGGTTGCCTTCTAATTGGACTTCATGGGAATTTTTAGCTAGCCTGAGTATTTCTGCCAATGAGCTTGAACTAAGATTTTAATTGGCTTACATTAGTTGTGTAGAGGGTATCTGTCCTCTGATTTTCGCTTTGAAGGCAGATAATGTTAAAAAAATAATCAGAGGTTTCTCTTTATGCTCAATAAGAAACTAAAACTGTTTGCATTTCCCATGCACTGGTTTACAAACCCTGGAATAAGATGCTAACCTTCCTTGGGGGTTTACGATAGTTAGGGTCTGTGTTGAAAAGCAAAGGTAAAATAAGCAACTCTTTAAACTTTTTTTTTTGAAGTATTGCATTTGAAAGTGACTGATGAGTCATATAAAAGTCTTCAGTAGATACGGTGAAAAACGGTAAAATATTTTTAAAATGTTAATAAAATAATTTTGCTGTTGAACAAATACAGACCAATTTCAGTTATATACTTCACCTATAAAATGGTGCAGCACTCTTTGAATTCAGTAAGGCTTCAGGAAGGGGGTGTTCTGGGTGAGAATAACCATGGATGACAGGACTTCAAAAAATGCTTTTTTCATCTTTACCATTATAGTCTATATTCTCAACTGGAGAATCCAGAGGTGAGTGTCTGTTTGGCATATTTTTAATATGTTATGGCTGGTCACCAGAGAGGACGAAGAGAGAATTTGTCTCGCATGACTTCAGTACTTTGATATGTAGCTGACTGTATACCAAGTAAATCAATAAATAAGAAGCGTGGTGTGTTTCTATTTCTTGCATACGGTGTATCCTGCTCGCTGCCTAATGCAGAAAGCTCCAGCTGATTGTAGTTAATGCCCTATGTTAAGTGTTAGCACTAATTGCCATATGCTGTCCTTAAGCTGAGGTCTGAATTGTCACTATAATTGATGGCTGCTGTCACACAAGCAGCGCAAGTCGCTGGTTCTTAGGGGTATGGTTTCTCCTGGAGCAGAGCAGCTTGGTCATGACAGCTGCTGGTGGTGAGTTACCCAAGAGTCTCCCAACCCTTCACCTACATGATTATGAGCTGGAAGTGTAGGTGCAAAGTGTTGAACAGTATTCAAAAGATGTAATGAAAATGGTAATGGCTTCAAACTGGAAGAGGGCAGATTTAGATTAAATCTCAGGAAGAATTTTTCACTCTGAGGGTGGTGAGGCAGTGGAACAGGTTGCCCGGGGAAGCTGTGGCCCCATCCCTGGAAGTGTTCAAGGCCAGGTTGGATGAGGCTTTGAGCAGTCTGGTCTCGTAGGAGGTGTCCTTGGCCATGGCAGGGGGGTTGGAACTAGATGATCTTTAAGGTCTTGTCCAACCTAAACTATTCTATGAGTCTATGATTCTATGTACATGTCCCAAACCTGAATCTTTGTCCTGTTAGGCTGGTTCTGTGCTGCTCTAAGTCTAAGAAAGTCTCCCAAATAATAGATACTTTTTTCCAACAGTTTACTGTTTCTTTCGGTGGGAGCGGGGTGGCTTGGCACTGCCATGTTCCTCGGACGGTGGCTGCCCTGTCAGACACTGCCACCCCAAGCTGTTGCCTCAGAGCCAGGAACCAAACTGAAGGGAGTCAAAACTGGACTGCGTGTTTCTGCATGTCAAGTGGAGTAGTATGTAACTATCCCAAGACCTAATCACTAAAGACGAGTTTGGGGTATTTTTTTTGAAACAATGCACAGTTAAACTTCCAATTTAACTTTCGTGTGGAAGCGTCCATTTAAATGACGGCTTTATCAGTCGGGAGTGATGGGGACGGTGGTTAAAAGCCATGAATGTTGTTACCAGAATTTATCTCGGCGGCTGGAGCGGTGCCGGCTCGCCTCACCGCGCCCTGTCCGCCCGCCCGCCCGCCTGCCATCTCGGTGGGGGCAATCCCGGCCCGCCCGCCAGC
>VYXH01004681.1:141955-195340 GCA_013397275.1 Burhinus bistriatus | reverse complement strand
GGCCAGCCAGCGGCGTGCTGCCGCCCCGCCCCCGCCTCAGCCGGCTCCTCCGGCGCTAACCGGCGGGCTGAGGCGGCCGTGATGTCACCGCCGGGCGGGCGGCGAGGCCTGCCGGCCCGGCCCAGCCCACCCCGCCGCCCAGCACCGGCAGAACGATGAGCGAGCAGCGAAGGCGCGGGGGACTGAGGAGATAAGGAGGCGGCGGGGAGGAGGGGGAAGGGAGGGGAGTCCCCAGAGCGGCGCTCCGGGAGCGGGTGGGCCGGTAGCAGATGTTGCCTGAAGAGCGAAACGGGGCGTTTCTTACAGCTCGGCGCTGGGAGGGCGCCGCCGGCCCGCGGGAGAGCGGGGCGAGCCGGAGAGCTGGACGGCTTCGCCGGGCAGTACGCGCCGGCGCTCGCTGAGGAGGGGGCGCATTCCCTCTTTCGCTGCCTCCTTCGCAGCTGAGCTTCAGAAATGAGGAGGAAGGAGAGAGGGCAGCCCACTAGCTGCTGCTTGTAGTCGGGACCTGGCGAATGTAAACCTGCCGTGCCTTTGGGGGGGGACACGCCACGCTTGCTCTGCTCTGCGGTTGCCTTAAACAGCTCTCCAGGATGGTATTGGGAGAATCGGTCTAAAAACGTTTGTTTTCCGACTGCATGCTCGAAGGACGCATTGGCTTGGCTGCTAGAAAGTGATGTTTTCTTGTGGGACTTGTGGAGGCACCACGGACAAGCCTGATACGAGAGGAGGATAAGCTGCCTTTCAGACCAAAGTTATTTATAGTTACTGCCAAAAAAGTAAAGGGCTGGTTCATTATTCTTACCTTTCTGGATTTAACTTATTCCCCCCCCCCCCGCCCCCCAAGATTTTCTCTGTGCCTTGGTCTGAACCATACACAGCCACTGTGGATTCGTGTCTTTTTAAGCTGTCGCACCATGTTTTATTTATAAAGGAGATGGGACTCTGCAAACCAGTTAAATGGATTACAGTTAAGCCGTCACCTACAGAAGATAATGTGCTGCCTTCTGTAACGCTTGTTCATTTGGAAGGCTTAGTCGGGAGATCTCGGATACAGATTCTGACCTGGAAAAATAAATTAAGCTTTCCGTAGAGTGTTTGAAATATTTGTGCCACTGCTGGGTTTTGCTATACTTTGTTTTTCTGTGACATTGGAAGATTTCTGTTACTTTTCTTACTGAAGCACTTTATATTTTAGGGAGAGGAGGGAACCTCACATCCAGGTAAAGTTGCATTTAAACTGATGCACTGATTATGAATGACCTCAACCACTTCATAAGTTATGATGTATATTTTGTATCTATGCATCTTATGCTAAGGGCAAGTTTACTATAATTCTTCAGAGTGCTAGTGTTTTTTAAATGTTTCCCCTGTATCCGTGAAAACAGAGGTATAGTGGTGTACTTGTGCAAATACTTTCAGGATGGGGAAGCCACTTAGCAGGCCAGACTGTCTACGTCAGAATCCTCCATGTGTTGGCAAAGGGGAAGAAGATGAAGATCTAAATATTGAGGACTGCTACGTTCCCCAGAGGTCTATCTATGACACTGTGCGGCTGAATGAACAGATTGATTCAGGCTCCAAGGGCAGCCTCTCCTCGAGGCATTTCACAGACCGGACCTTACCCTACAGTCACAGAACACTGGACATCAGTACTTTGTGCTCCAATGGTGCCCTTACTTCTTCCAGTGTTTTTGAGCTCCGAAGCCGTGAAGCTAATAAGTTAGATGAAAAAATGATATTTGATGCTCTCAAACTGAACAGTGATATAATTCGGACAGCTGGATTACCCAAAGCAAAGTCACACACAGAAAAGAAGGAGCATAGGCGATCGTGGAGAATGTTTGTTCCGCCCAACTTTTCGGATTACACAAACAAAAGTGAATGCTCCTTTAATGAAACTGCTGATATGTCAGATACAGCTCGATCGGGCAAATGCAAATGGGGTACGAATTCTCTTACCTCGGAAGAGGATGATTCTGGTTTATGCAGCCCTCCAACAGAAAGGGAAGAAAAACAAGATACACTGTTAGCAGGGGAGCAAGCTCAAATACGAAGTTTATCTTCTGCAGAAGATATCCATGCAGTAGGTCAGTTCAGACCATATTTCCCAGCAGTTTGCAGAGAGCAGCAAACCCCACTGCTTGCAAGTAGTAGTGTCCCTGTCAAAGAAAGCTGCAGATTGCCTTTGCATGACATTTTACCCTCTGGAAAAGTAAAACAAAGTAATGCACAGACACGTGGGGCTGATCAGGAAGAGATGGGAGGGAAATACTCTCACTTACAAGGTTTCAAAGAGAAAACTTTGTCACATGAAGATCCTTTTCAAAGTGATGGAAGAAGTATTTCCCTCGACAAAAATGAAGGGGAAAATGCATGTGAAGTTCATGAAAAAATTAAAACAGGAGTCACAACAGTAGAGGAAGATTATGTGGATGATGCACATCATGATGTAGATGTTTATTATGCAAATATTGCTGTAAATACTAGTGACTTGGATTTAGCAAAATACGAGATTTTATCTGACACAGAGGAATCCAGTATAGCACGTACAGGCTCAAATGAAATGACATTTTCTGTTCAACAGCTTGAATTAGATAGTATTGTAAACTGTCCAAAAGCTATCCCAGGGAGAAGTAAAGGCAATATCTGGACTACTGGCATCCAAGAAACCTTGGATACAGTCTGCAATGGCCTATTGTCTAACAAGGTAATTTAAAAGTTCATAGCTTTTTTGAAATAGTTGTAATGCAACCTGAAAGGTACTTGTTTAAAGATTTCTTTAAGTTTTGTTGTCACAAAAAATGTCATTTTTTATTAATTTGGCAGATAATCAGTGTCATTTGCATAGCACACACACGATGTCCAAAATAGGTGAGATGGTCAGTTTAGAAAATGAATTAGGGGAAAATTCTGAAAGGATGATTACTTCCAGCTGTGTGGGGTTATTTATTGCCCAGCTGGTGCCTGTTACTCCCGATGTGGAGTGCCTTCTCCGTGCACCCGTGTTAGAGCTTGGTGTTTGTACAGAGCATGGTTACAGGCAATGCTATTCAAGGGCAGCTACAGCCCATGTGTTCAGCCTGACCGGCCTTACTGATCAAGGTATAAGCGACAGTATCAGATCCTTATGGTTTCCAAAGCAGGCAGATTAAAGGCTCACCGCCTCTTCTGAAAGCTGACTTTTGCATTCACATGCCGGAAAGCAGTTCTGACATTACGGTAGTATTTTACAAGCACAGGATCTTGCAGTGCTTTGTGAGTGGTGGATGAGGTAAGAGAGTAAGAAGTGAAGCTTTGTAATAAGGAAAGGGTGTTTGTCGGGTCTGTAATTTTTTTCTTCCCACTCTGGTTGAAATCTGAGATACTTCAAGCTTTGTTGCTAAGTTGTTCTGGTAAACTTTGGCCTCAGCAATAATTGTAATTTATTTTAAGCTTCTCTCTGCAAAGAATGCATGCGTTTTTAAAGGGCAGATTATGGAGATCAGTCCTCTCTGTGGTAGGACATTGCTTTCAAAAGATGAGGCTTTATGGCACATAAAAGAAGAATTTGTTATTGATTCTGTGTGGAAATATTATTCTGCCTCCTCCCTACCCTACAGTCAAGAAAAACACAAGCTTTTTCCTTTTTCTGGCAGCAGCCAGCTGGTTGCACTCTCTCAGTTTTCATGTAACCACAGTCTGACAGTTATCAGGTTTTTTTGTCCCTAGGAACAAAATTCTTAGGAGTGCTTAATTTATTTTACCCCTCGTGTTTAGTGTAGTTGCTCTAGCTTCTAGATTGATTTGTCAAGCTGGTGGAAGCGTGCTCAGCCACCTGAGGTCTGCTGCTTTAAAAGCAATCACTTGCCACGCAGTGCTTGGTGCAAAAGAGGAGAGTCACTAGTACATTCAAAGTGATCCTTGCTTTCCAGGATGCTGAGAAAGGTTGCTTTGAATGCACTAAGTGTACACCAAGACTATTACTGAATGCTGCTATAGAAATAGAAGGATTTAGGGTCAAAAGTTGAGCATTCTTTAGCATTGTTTATTCATTGGTTATTTTTCACTGGCCTGTGTAATTAATTCAGGGGCTTCAGGCCATTTTCTGATCTCATTGACACTGGTGTCAGTGCAGCCTAATGCAGCTGAATACAAATGGAGATTTACATTGCTGTTGCTTAAATACCTGAAAGAGTAAAATAAAGCAAACAGAAAACTGCTCAAACTGCTCTTTGGATATGGTCAAAACCCTGGCAATTTGCAAGGATATCCCTCTGAATGAGAACCCATTCTCCTGGGCATCTGCTGGGATACTGTTTCAGCAGCATCTGGAGTGCCTCCTCCTCACTTGTTAGCATTATATTCTCCTAAAAACAGCCTTAAAATACCTCTTCCTTCACTACTTCTTTAAATTGAAACTTTCACTTTTGTCCTGATTTGGAAAATAATGCCCAATTGTCTCTCTTCGTGTGTGTTTGTTTATTTGAGGACAACTTAACAATCCTTCTGTGACATTTTTTGGTAGATTTTGTAGATGGATAATTAAACAGATGAGTTTCTGTGGTATTGATTGCTCTGGCAGAAGTTCTTTTTTTTTTTTTTTTTTTCCTCTCCAAAAACTTTCCCCCTTTCTCTCTCTCCCCTTTCCTTCTTGTCTAAAACTATGCATGGAAGTGTACATCATTTTTCCTCTTTGATGTATTATATTTACTCTGTTTAGATTGAATCTATTCTGTTTAGATTTAATAATTTGTTCTTAGGAAGGTGCTGATGAGGAACGGTTTCCTTGTACACACCACTCTTCAGTGATTTTTTCTTTGTTGCATACTCTGATGTAAACACCAGGTGCATTTTATGTCAGAAAATACAATGTTTCATGTGTGCCTTGGATTTCAACTGCAGGTATTCCAGAAAGAAGAAATTGAACCCCTGCAAGTAAAACAACAGGAGGTAAATTGGTTGGGTCAAGGCCTTATTCAAAGTGCTGCTAAAAGTACTAACACAGAAAACCTTGAACATGACCTTGAAGATGTCAACACCCGATGGAAGACTCTTAATAAGAAGGTTATTATTTTGTATACTGTTCTGCTTTTTGAGTATTTGCTTGCTGATGTCTTTCAAAATACAGGAAATTAAATATTCACTAAGAATATGAATTATATTATTTTACACAATCACTTTGTTGGTAATTCTGAGGATAAGATTTATATCACTAGTAGCCAGAGGTATTACTGTAATTTATAAGGTTTTGTCAAACTTCATACAGGTCTATCCTGGATTTTTATTCAGGAAAGACTCCTCTAGGACTACGTGTTCCTTCCTGCTTAAGCAGAGCAGGGAAGTTTGATAACCCAATCAAAGAGGTTGGAGTTGTGATACATTCATGGGAAAGGTAGCTACATCATTTGTAGCCAGCCACTTTCAAGTAGTTCTTCTTCAGTCTTTGTTCGTGTGTCTTTTTCACTCTGTTGTATTTGTTCATGTACACTGTTGTACCTGCACAGTGCACAGAGCAGTGATACAGCCCAGCCTTGTGTGACTAGTGGCACATTTCCTTTATAGCACCTTTAGGATTGTATTGCTTGAGACATCGGAAGGTACCACTGCTTTAGAAAACTGACTGTAGATGTTTTTCTCTATTTTTGAAGAGTCCTCCTCCAGCGGTAGCTGGTATTGGAAAATGGAAAGGGTGGGAAGTAGAAACGGTGCTCATTTTCCTCTGCTCTGTCTTCCTGAAGGACTGATGCAGCAGAACGTTCACCTATTTGGCTTCTCCTTCACTATTTCTTCTTCCCTTTGAAGGGATTATTGCTCCTTATTAAGAGTTGCTACTTTGGGGGCCTGTCTCAGTCTTTATAAGGAAAGTAAAGACCATCTGAAACACAAACATACTTCATAGTACTGTGGCTATATAAGACAGGAGTATCTCTTGTAAGGAACTACTAGGCAGTCTGATTTACTGGGAGTCAACCTCTTCTTTTCACTGGATGTCTGTAGCCCCAAAAGATTAATGATTAAATTGTGCCATAGTGCTTTTATGAATAGATGTGAAAATGAGAGTGCTAGTGATATTGCATATATTCTACAGATTTTGGCTACGTATTTCAAAGAAATAAAAAGAAAAGGTGAGTACAGTCTGATCCTCTACTTTTTTTCAGGTTGCCCAGCGTGCTGCACAATTGCAGGAAGCCCTCCTTCATTGTGGGAGATTTCAGGATGCCCTTGAATCTCTGCTTAGCTGGCTCATTGATACAGAAGATCTTGTGGCTAATCAGAAACCACCATCTGCTGAATTCAAAGTTGTGAAGGCCCAAATACAAGAACAGAAAGTAAGTGAAATGCATTAAGAATATCTCTCCTTCCACTGGATCAGTGAGGATAAATTCCCGGTCTTTGGCAAAGCATAAAATCTGTTTAAGTGTATTATATTACATTGAAGTGTGCTGAGGTGTTTAAAGCAGCCATCTGTTCGATACTCAAGAATCCGTCCAGGGTTGGGAAAAGTGCTTGTCTTCTGGGACATTAGACAAAGCGTGACACTGTGCCATCTAAGCTCTGGTTAGAATTATTAACACTATCTGGAAAGGATTGTTAAAGGTCTATTGGAAAAAGAGAAAGCATAAAATCCAGTGTTTGGCTATTTGGAAAGTAGGAAATAAAAACTAATAAATTTTTATTGTAACAATTCCAAGGTAATATTGCAGATTATGGACTTAAATACTTGGCTCTTGATCCTGATTGTGATCTGATCGTTGTTGGTAATTAGTTGGAATGCTGTTGGGAAATGACCTGTGCTAATGTAGAGGTGCTATCAGTGTTGTCAACTTTTGCAAATTTCCATAATGGTTATAGAAAAATGAACTGTAATGTAGCTTATGAAACATACAGTCCATGCAGCTGGACTGTGTGGCCCACTGCTGCCCAGAGATTTCATATAAAGTTATGGTCAATACAGGTTGTCATGTTGGGTATCTGCAGAGGCAAAATGTTAGTGTTACCAAAGGCAACTAGAGAATGGAGGAAGGGAGGATTTTAGACAGAGGTCTGTTTTATTCTTCACAAAGGAGTTAATTTACTGGACTAGATCAGTGAACCTCAAACAAGTGATAGGTCGATTATATAAGTTTTTATATCTATTTTCCTATCTCTATCTATATCAGAATTATCTTTGTGTTGCCAAATCTAGAAGGGCATGCAGCTTTCTCAAAAACGTTCCTATAAAATGTATTAGATACTCTAAATAGCTTGTTTCCCTGAATGGCATCAAATAGAACCTTTTCTTCTATATGTTCACCCTTTGAGCTGCCACACATCTTTACCCCATAGAAACCAAGGAGGTTGTTTGGGCTTGGCGAAACTCTGCTGTTCATAGCAAAACAATTGAGAAACTACAATGAGCACGTGGGGGGGTGGGGGGTGTTGTGTGTGCCTCTTTTTGATTAGCATTATTCACACTTTCATCACAATATAGTCATTGCTTTTTCTTTTTTCCCTTTAACAGGTTTTCAAGAAGTCTAGCTCCTTCTGTTTTTATACTTGTGTTACTACAATGTTTCTTAATAACCCGGTGCCTGATTGCTTTCTCTGTAGCTTCTCCAGAGGTTGCTGGATGACCGCAAGCCTACTGTTGAGGTAATCAAGCGTGAAGGGGAGAAAATTGCAGAGTCAGCAGAACCTGCTGATAGAGTGAAAATCTTGAAACAGTTGAGTTTCCTGGATAGTCGATGGGATGCGTTGCTCACTAAAGCTGAAACAAGGTATTTGAAATTCTTTCATAGATTTGAAAAATGTAGACATAGCATATGACAGATGATTAGAAGCAGCATGTGGAACTCAATAGTATGAAGTCTTGTAAGTACTATCATTATTGTTTTTGCATTACATTAAAGATCCTCTGAAGGAAGAGTGGAGAGAAGTGACTTGAACAAACCAAAAGCTTTTAAAAAAAGTTTAGCCTATGATGCCACAATCTGCTAAGATTAACTGCATATGTATCTTTTGAATATTTTATCTCTGTTAGTTTCTTGCAAGTTTCTTCATGTAAGATCCAGTTTTGCATAGAATCAACTGCATATTTTATACTTAACAAATAATAATGATATTCCCTTGGAACTACAAAATCCTGACATGCTGCTACAAAGAGAGGGCACTCAGGTCTTCTTCCCTTTTTCTGTTTGATGTCATCCATATTATTATATTCTACAACATAGAGATCCTCATACTGTCAGTTACTGATATACTTATGCAAGGTGCTGAGCTGCCTTAGTCCTTAAGAAGAAAAAGGACCATCAAAGTGTGTAGATATATTCTAGTAACATAGAAAACACTGTTTCTTAAAGACATTGCAGTCCAATTCAAGTTCCAGTTAAAAAAAAAAAACAAAACAAAACCACAACACAACAAAAAAAACCCCAAAACAACAAAAACAAACTAAACCCATACAAACAGTATCTGTGTATACACACACTTAGATTTATGAGTTGTTCTCTATGTATAAAATATCTGGAAAGTTATGAACTGTAAAGTGTCTTTGAAGAAATCTGTGTTGGAAGATGAACGTGTTGGTGAATGTGTTTTCTGGGTGGAGATTTGAAAAAGGATAGCCTTGTTCAGAGCAGAGAGAAGAGCGTGCATAAGAGGTGGCCTGAAAAAGGCACATAATTGTGAACAAGAAAGGACTTGGAAAGTTGGAGAAAAGGAATTTAAGTGAACAGTGAAGCTTTACAGCGAAGAACAAACGGATGTGTTGGTATCTGGGCGCTTTGAGTAGTATTGAACTCTCCTCTGTTGTCTCCTACTCCTTTTAGTAGCCTCTTTTTAGTTCCTTTACTCTGAACCTCTTTTGTTACCTCATACTAGTAATACGATTATTTAATTAGTAGAGTCAACCACTAATAGACCATTATTTCCTCCCCTTTTTTTTTTTTATTGAAGGGATCTGACTCATTAGCTGGGGTAAATGTTAATGTCATGTTTAATTTAATATTATTCTCCCAGTCTGGTGATATTTAATTAAAAATCAAATTGCAACTTTTTCCACCCATCTATTAGCCGCAAGCTGATCTCCATTTTTCTTTGGCTGGTCTCTAGAAACAAAGAGGAGATTTGAGGATGATTTTGAAAACTGTGTAGAGTACTTCACTGAGTGTTTGGTGGCTAAGTGTCTCAAGTCTACCTTGTTTATAAGCCTTGGGAAGCACATATAAACATAACTTTTCTCTGGAATGAGATCCCTGTTTGAAAGACAATATTGTGATATTTTCCACGTAGGGCAAATCTCTCTTAAAAGTCTGCTTGAATGAAATTTATTCAGCAGTGGTTGTAGAGAAGACTCTTCCTGTAATCAGGAGCCTTCTCTGAAACGTAATAATCTGAAACAGGGTTGTTTTAGGTACTGCTTTTATATTTTGGAGATTAAGTCTTTGTGTTTTATTAGTGTTATCTCATTAACTTCTTTGAGAGCTATTATTCAGAACAGGAGATGAAAAAGTAGAGCCAAATAGTTCTTTCACATCATTGAACAAACGTTTCAAGATATTTTACAGTGCTGAGGAAGCATGACAATATGTTCTGGTTCAGTAAAGCCTTTACTTAACTTTAAAACATGTAAAGTAGTCAAGGGAATGTAACTTTATGCTTAAAGACAGCTAGAAACTTGAGAGCTGTCCTAATTGGGTGTAAAACAATGTTTTGCTGAATTGAGTGCTAGATTATTTTTAGCAAAAAGTATATGAATAACGTGATACTCTTTATTTGCAAAACTTGCATATTAGCTAAAACAGTTTCAAACAGCTTCAGAGTTTTGGGGGTTTTTTAAAATTATTTGATTTTTACTTTACCTTGGTTTTTATTGAGTATCATGGATATATTTCTGTTTCATTCAGTGACTGGTTCCTACAATAAGACAAAATTTTTTTCTTTTTTTGCACAGGATTCAAGGGTTTATTTTTCTTTTTTTAAACTATTTCACACTTACTTCATCACAAAAAATAACCTTTTTCTTTGTGTGCTGGTAGGAACCGTCAGTTGGAAGGCATCTCGGTGGTAGCACAGCAGTTCCATGAAGCTCTGGAGCCATTGGTGGAGTGGCTGACTGCCACAGAGAAGAGGCTTGCAAATGCAGAACCCATTGGAACGCAGGCCTCCAAACTGCAGCAGCAAATTTCTCAGCATAAAGTAAGATACAAACCGCACACTTGCTTGTGTCATTCTTTTTAGACGCTTCTGTGAAGTACAACACAACTGGCAAAGCTGTTGCGGTGTACCTATGTTTTACCATACTGAATTTTTTTTCTGTAATTTGAGTTTTATATATTTACGTTGGCAATGTGTCCTTTTTCATTCAGTTTTTATTGAGTTCCACTTACATTTCTTTTATGTTTTTCTGATTTTCTTTTCCATTATTCATTATTTAAAAAAATATAGGCCCTAGAAGATGATGTCCTAGCTCACAATAAGAGTTTACATCAGGCCATTAGCACTGGTCAGTCTCTAAAGACTATGAGCTCCAGGGAAGATAAAGATATGGTGCAGGAAAAGCTAGATTCTTCTCAGGCCCGATACATTGAGATTCAAGAGAAGAGCAACAGCAGGTCTGAACTTCTCCAGCAAGCTTACAGCAATGCTCAAATTTTTGGGGAGGACGAAGTTGAATTGATGAACTGGCTGAATGAAATCCATGATAAACTGAGCAAATTGTCAGTCCAGGATTGCAGCACAGAATTGCTTGAGAAACAGCGCTCTGAACTACTGGTATTTTGATTTATGTTCATTTATTATTTCATTCATTTTAAAATTTTATTTATCTTTCCACACTTCATTTATTTTTCATTAATATATTTTGTTTAAAATGTCAGTATGCTTATTCCAAGTAAAAGTAATGTAATTTGTTATGTCTGTGCTACCACAAATGGCCTTTTCTCTTAGGATCTTCAGGAAGAGATTCTTCTTAGGAAACAAAATGTTGATTTGGCTATACAAAATGGCTTAGAGCTTCTCAAGCAAACAACAGGTGAGAGTTTTTTTCTTACACTAATTAAGTGCTTATCAGAAAATTAAAGTGGAACTTGTAAATATTTGTCCATATTTGCTGGTTGAAGCAGTCATAGTTGTTTATTTTAATAAAGGTTTGAGGTCAAGGTAGGTCATGGTTTTGGACCAATTTTAATGTTAGTGAGCAAAAGTCCTTTTTTTGCTTGTAGAGAATTTGGCCCTTGAATCCTTTATTATTTTTAGTGGAAAATTATTTTAGTGAACCTGCATTCCATTCCTGATAGCAAGTTATGGACATTACTCATAATGGAGGGCTGTTTGGCAGTGGACGCAGTCAATTCCCTGCAGGCATCCCCAGATGAACGAGATATTAGACTACCTTTTAACTGCAAGAGGAAAGCTTCATCCATTGGAGCTAATACTGTGGGAAAAGTTGCATTCCAGTTGTACACAATGTGTCTGTTCTGTAGATCAACATCTGTCCGGATTTTCCAGTAATTCTAAAGTTCTTGAACTCATATGGTTGACACACATATGGTTGGGAGGGGGGGGGGTATCCTTTTCTGTTCCAAACTTAAGACACTTTATAATTTAAATATTGAGATTTCTGTAGTAGGTGGGGTTTGGGATTTGGGTGATTTTTTTGCTTTTAAATATTAGTGATCACAGGAAATAACATCCCTCTGATATTTTAGGTGATGAAGTTGTAATAATTCAAGATAAACTGGAAGGCATTAAAGCGAGATACAAAGACATTACAAAATTGAGTTCTGATGTGTCTAAGACCTTAGAGCAGGCTCTGCAGCTTGCAGGTCAACTGCACTCAACTCATGAGGAGCTATGCAAATGGCTTGACGAAGTCGAGGTGGAGTTAATCTCATATGAAACTCAAATACCAAAGGGTGAAGAATTAAGCCAAGTACAAGAAAGACAAAAAGTAGGTTTTACAACCTGTGAATTATTTATTGCTGTACGATTCAGCTAGGTTTTGTGTTAACTTATGTTTAGCATGAAATTGTTTTGTGAATAACTAATTTTGGCGTCAGACCATTTGACTAAATGTAACAGTAGTTAAGAATCAAATTCACTTTCCAGAGTCATCTGTTATAATCACTTACAAAATTGGGCTGAGGTTTATTTTTAGCACAAGAGAAGCACAACATTTCCTTTTTATTCAAGTAGCTACCTAATCCTGGGAAAACTCTTAAGTTGTCAAACAAAGTTATTTTGATTCTTTAGTTGTGACATGGATAAAATCCTGTAAAGTATAAAAAGACTCAGCATTTAAAATATATATTACTAATCTTGTTTAACAATTTTTATTTCAAAAGAAAAATTGAAGTATAAACTGGATGGTGCTGACAACATTGAGGGGGGAAGCTAAAAAACCAAAAAAATCTTTCCAGTCATTTTCTTATATGAAACAGCAGTGGGGGTTTCTGTACAGGTAAAAAACTAATTCCTGAAGCATTGTGTGATGATTTGGTTGGAATTTAATCCAGTCATTGCTCATTTAAGAAATCACTTGAATTCATCATATTTTGCTATATTGCATGCGTGATTTCACATGCTGGTGACTTAGTTCCTTATGGAGTTGCAGGTTGCAATGAATATCCTTTATTTTTATTTTCTTCATTAAGTACTAGCAACTCTTCCAAAATTACAAAGAATTTCAGACTGTCATACTGATTGGAGGAATATATTTAAGATGTACACTGGAGGAAATTCTCTTCAAGAATCACCCGCTTCTCTGTCAAATAGCTTACAGTATCAAAAGGCTGATGCAACTGAGCTGAAAATAAGTGTGCTAATTTATCCCTTTGGTTTGCGTGGAAAACATTTCAGTTCTCGACTCATGGGGTAGTTGAAAGATTAAAAAAACATGTGCAAGCTGTGTATGTTCAGCTTGTATGTGTGCATGTTTACTTTAAATGGCCTTTTTCAGGAGTTGAAAAAAGAAGCAAAGAACAATAAAGGCTTACTGGACACTCTGAATGAAGTTGGCAGTGCCTTCCTGGAGCTGGTGCCTTGGAGGGCCAGAGAGGGGCTTGACAAGATGATAATGGAGGACAATGAACGTTACAGACTAGTGAGTGACACGATCTCTCAGAAGGTGGATGAGATTGATGCTGCCATCCTGAGATCCCAGCAGGTACTGAAAACTGTTCTTTGGGCAATAGCAGTCTCTGGCCTTGTCTGTCTACTTCAGCAAAAGATGTCCTTTAGTAATGTTGCCAGAAGTTTGTTGTGCTTGAGCAGCAGAAGGCCTGTTTGAATGAAATGGGACTCCACTGTTAGGATATGAATGCCGGAACTCAGCTAATCTATACACTTGTAGTTGTCTGCCGTTTTGTTGACACAAACATCAGTCTTGTAGCTAAAGTTGCTGTAACTATCCTGTGGCTCCTTAAGTGGGAGTTTGCTTAAGTAAGAACTGAATGGCCCGTGTCTTTTGTAGATCATGTTGTGTTAAGTAAAATACAGTCCATATCCCCAGCCAGTTCTACTGGATGCAACACTGAAATCATGAGGGTGGCCACACCTTTTAGCATCAGCTGATTGTCTAGCTCCTCTGTACTTTCCTCCACCACAGCTTGAACAAGACGATCCAGCTCTTAATTGTGGATTTAAATAATGATTGCTATTATTCATATCCAGCATGCTTTTCTTCTTGAGGCTCAAAAATTTGGTTATTTAATATGTGGAGGTTTCTATACATGCACAGAGGTGTATATATATGGGTAAGCTTTGAGAACTGGCACTCTGATTTCATCACTAAATAGTCCCATATTTAAGGTTGCTCATAAATGCATCGTAGAAACACATTTTTCCAGCATCTGCCTACAGTTCAGGCATAAAAAATATTTGTGGAGATTTCTGTTTCTGCTAATAGTTCCCATAAACAGTTATAACAGCACAAGGAGAAAGCATGTGTGGTATTTTCAAAGATTGCTGAAAGCCAACTAAAAGAGGCTGGTAGTAACTTAAATCTCCGTGTAATTGAGGTTAAAAATAACTTCATATTTCTTTTTAAGGAATTTCTTATGAATATTATCTTGTCTCATTAACCAAATCCTCAAAAACAAAGGGTGATTTTTTTAGTGAGTGATAAGGTGAGACAGGAGAGTATATGTTGGCTCTCCTTCAACTTTTCTGAATTCCATGAGTATGTTGCATCCCCTAGCACAAGTTCAGCAGATTCAGATCCAGGCATGAAAGGCCCAGACATGCTGCTCCACTAGCTAATGTTGTGAGGGCACATTGCACCTTCGTCCTGCATACCCCTAACCTCCACTTCAGCCCAACTTACATCACCGCAGTGTACTTCTATACACTATATCCTATGATAAATATCAGGTGACTTAACACCCTTCCAGTGAAGGATAAGCTACTTTCCATTTAGCTCAGAGAAAGACCATGCAAAATAAAAAATATTTTGGGAGAAGCTAGTGCTCTGTAAGCTTACCCTGTGGCAACTCGTTCAAGTGCCTGTGCTATTAAAAAGTTTTGGGTGGAGGACAAAGCCACTAAGAACATGAGGGTTCAATGGGAGTAGCGTGGGGTTCGTGCTCGATGTTAACGAGCCAAAGTGAGAAATGCAGTAACCTATATGAACAGGTAAGCATATTGTTTCATGTTGTGAATGGAAGCTGGAAGGCTTAGTAGACTAAGGCAATGTCCTGTTTTTTAACTACCTGGGCAAAATGCTCCCGGATGGGTAGAATTATCCTAGAGATAAATTTAGCTACATGTTTTAATCTTCATTTCTCAATACTGAAGGCATTGATTGGTGTCTTACCCTAGCGAAGGAGTACTACATAGGAACAGAAGGTCATACTCTACTTTTGGCTTACTTGTTATTCTTCACTGTAAAGCAACCATCGAGAGCGCCTTAGAAAGCGTTTACGGAGCAAGTCACAATATCATCATATTCAGAAGTCAGTCATTCCTGGTTAGAAGAAAAAGTACCACGATGAACTGTGCTTGGTTAAACTAGGTGGGGATGAAATAGATGATTTTATAGTGACTCAAGTGAAGTTCAGGGCTTATAAATAACTGTCATGCATAATGGGAAGAAAACAGTTCAAATTTTGAATGCAGAGTACCAATTTTGAGCTTTTTATTCCTTAATGTTATATTTGAACATCACAAATTGGAAATCCTATACCCTCAACAGACAGAGTTCAGAGGCCCTGTCCTTCCTCGATGCTATGTAACCTAGAAGTTTCACTGCCGTGCCTTGGTTTTGTTATTTTCATTCAATATTTGCTCGATATTATTTTACACACCCATGGATATTTGTTATTGGGAAGTCACATTGCGGTAAAATTGTACATCTAATGCATTTGAAGTCACCTTCATAAATAGACGGGCCTCTTGAAGAGCCTGGTTGTGAGCTGCAGTTTCTGAAGCCAGGATTAAACTACCACTGATGCATGTGCGTAGTGCTAATGTTTACAGTACTGATTGTTTTGGAACATACCTTTCTATTAGGAAGCCAGAATATTTAGGACAAAACTTAATTTCTGTTACTTCTATGAGAAATGACATATAGTGAAAAAGAATGTTTGTGCTCTCTTTCATGTAACAAACGGATTATAAAGGCTGAAAAAGATTGACTCATAAAGAATGAAATCTCAGAACTACTTCTTTTGTTTTTGTGTGACTCATGATTAACCACTAAGATAAGACTGATTTAGTGGCTAAAGTGAACTCCAGCTATGTTACAGGAGCAGGGCTGTCACAGTCTACAGCCACAAAGGCACAGACCAGCAGATTTAAAAGACAAGAGGGACTGAAAGTGGTCAGAGACTTCTGAGGAAAGTAAAGGGGTATCAACAACACAAGTAGCAGGTTCTAACCTAAAACATCCAGATAGAGTTTCACAATAAGTCAGAGCCATGTTAGTGTTCAGCTAATTGCAGTGGGGGTCAGAGTTTAAAATAAATAAATAATTAAGTCCTTAGTAGTTTCTACGATGACCGTTTTGTGCATCTGATCATCCCATGGAATATTTCTGTATGGCTTAAGCTTAAAGGTGCCCCTGCTGAGTACTGCAACGCATGTATGCTAAGATACATGCCTATAAACTTGAGCTGAAGAGAGAATGTGTGGGTTTTTTTTAAATTTGGTCTTACTTTTCAGAAGAATTATGTCCCCATGTACTTCTTTGCAGGATCTCATGCTCTCCTTCGCAAATTAGTAAGAAACAGATCCTTTAAATCCTCTCATTACTTTAGTGCTTTGAGGTAATTTCTGAAACATTTAAGTGTTGACGAATGGTAGTCAAAAGTTAATCTTTTAGGGGAAGGATTCGCTGCACCCAGATGCCCAAAGAATTTTCTCATTTAATCCAAGGTCTAGTTTTGACTGAAATCCTGTCTTCTCTGAATTCTGTAAGGTTTTTCCACTGACTTAGTTGAATTGTGATTGTTTTGCCTTTATCATTTAATACCAAAGCAGCTCCTAAGGTTAAAAGGATAACATCAAACAACCATTCCTTAGAGTAATTGCAACACTAGCAGTAATAATTAATGTAGAGATGGAAAAGACACGTGAAAGTAGAATAAAATGAAAATATACAGTCTAGTTAAAATTCTGAAATTATAACCCTTTTTATTTTCTTATGCGTGTTAGAGAGCTGTAGGCTTTGGAGAAATGTATTTGCTTCTGTTGCTTTGTCACACTTATGAATTAAGCTTCTTGTATTACAATCCCTCAGAACCATTTTGGGCTTTGTATTTCATTTATATGAAAACCTCATATGGAAAGTGAGCCACTATCTTTCTAACAATTCAAAAGTATCCTTTTTAATCTTCTTTAAAATTTTTGAAATGGTCATTCTAATTTCATGTCTATAGAACCACTGAACTAATTCATGTCTCCCTCATTTAGTTTGATCAAGCAGCTGATGCTGAATTTGCCTGGATTGCAGAAACAGAAAAGAAACTGATGTCTCTGGGTGATATTAGGCTTGAGCAAGACCAGACCATGGCTCAGCTACAAGTTCAAAAGGTAAAAGAAATGCATTTCCAACTGTCATGTTAATTATTGGCCGGCACGCTCTCCATCTAGAAAATGTACTGGCATGATTTAATTTTCAGTCCATCATAATGCACTTCAAAAATAGTTTTTACTCCATGTAGTCTATTTTTTTTTTTTCCTGACCAATTTGTATTGTGTTTCAAGGCTTTTACCATGGAGATTTTGAGGCACAAAGATACTATAGATGAACTTGTTAAGTCTGGGGATAAGATTATGAACACATGCACGGAAGAAGAGAAACAGACCATGAAGGTAAAGTTCCTTAAATTGCAGCTACAGCGGTAGATATGCAGTCAATATATAAGTAGAAGGATTCCTATAGTGTCTTTTTTGAAATACTAATGAAAAAGCATTGATTACAGCCACTTCTAGTCTGATCATTGTAATACTAGAAGAAATGCTGTTGTGTATCATTCTCCTTCAGAATGTTCAAAGAGCAAACACTGTGTCCTTGCTTCATTGTCTGACGCTAATTTGGAGCCCCATTTATCATTTTTATCCATGGTAAATAGTATTTTAGCCAATGGACGATTGAGCAAATAGGTATTAGTCATCTGGGGTGGTGTGTGTGGAATCTGGCTTTTTATCTTCCCTGGTTCTCTTGGGTCAGTGACGCTCTGGGCGTGTGTATTTCTGTGCCAGATTCAATGGCTGTGCACCTCAGCGTGAATCTTTACTTTCATTTCTGCTGATTTCAGTGTAGACCTTACTTGCCAAGATTATTCCATCCTGTTGACTGACGTAGCCCATGAAAAGCATTGTTATGCCCTTGTCTATTACACACACAGAGAGAGCCTGATATTTGGGCTGTATATATACACAGGCAGATTTTTCATATTGGCATTTAAGAATTGGATTAGTTGTGGGGTTGGGTATTTTTACTAAATTACGGTGAGGCTAGCTATGTTGTGTAAATTTAGTCCTTCCAATAACCACCCTCCTTGAACAATACTTCAGTAATTATGCTGTGCTGCAGGATCTCTGAATAAATTTGATTTGCTCTTAAGTTAATTTAAAATAGATGAGATGTTCTGTCAATGAACCTGTAGTCATAAGGGAGATCAGTTTTATGTGAGTCTCTATTAAGTACTTGTATTTGTAAAAAATACTGTGTATCTGTGTGTTAGGCTAAGTTTTGTCCTTTGGATAGCATCTCTATACTTAATTTACGTGCAAGACATAACAAATGAAAGGATGGCTTGTTCTGCCAAAAAAGATTCTTTACTTCACATTCAATGGCTTGTTTTTATGTCTAGTTTTTCCAAGGCTAGCATTTATGTGCATTGTCACATATAATAGTTCATAAAAATGATAACATGGGCAGTCTTCCACAGGAAAAATGTATAGCTAGTTGATACTTTCTTTTATTATCGCATGCCCAAATACAGTAGATTTATAATGTTTAAAACTTGTAGTTCTATCATTTTATTAATGCTAACGTATCCTCATTAATTAACGTATGCTAACCTGGAAAATAATGTTTTGTGGTTTCTGTTGCAAGCTTTTAAGCTACACGCACAACAGTATACCCTGTTCTTTTGCCAGATTTAAAAAAAAACAAAAAAAACCCAAAACCAACAGATTTTTATGTATTGTTCATGATGCTTTGATTCAGAAATGCTGTGGAAAACTTAGTTTCTGCCAGGTGTCACTGAAGATGAGCATCTTCAGTAAGGAAGTGGGGCTAAGATCTGCAGTCAGATCTTATGCAGCTTCACTGGGAGCCCTATGAATAAAGTGTTACTTGTAAATATCAATATCATTAAATATGTTCTAATTACTTTGAAAATACTCTGCCAAATTCCGATCTCCTGCAATATTGATTCTGTCCACCTTAAACACTGATACTGTAGAAACTTTATCAAAACTAAAATTTGGGTCCCTGTGTTTTGATGCTATAATTGTCAAAGATTCTTTAGAAATCGATTATTATATATATATAATTAAAATTGTTAGGTAATAGACATGGAAAAACATACATTGCTGTTTTTTGTTAATATTATTTTACAGAAAAAAATGAAAAGCCTCTTACAGAAATATGATGCAGTCTGTCAAATGAACTCTGAGAGAAACCTCCAGCTGGAACGAGCTCAGTCCCTGGTTAACCAGTTCTGGGAGACTTATGAAGAGCTTTGGCCATGGTTAACTGAAACAGAAATGATCATCTCTCAGCTTCCTGCGCCAGCCCTTGAATATGAAACTTTAAAGCAACAACAAGAAGAGCATAGGGTAAGCATTTTGCCAGTTTTGAAAAACAGTGTCAAAACGCAAGTAGTATTCTGCCTAGAACTGTGGAGTACTCCGCTAAACACTGAAAACCCAGAGACTTATACTCTTCTGTTGAAAAAAGAATTATTTAAAATAATACTACAACATAAATACATTTTCACTCATGCCTCTGCTGTTTTCCAAACTGTGCATGCAAACAAGATTCTCTGGGGAAGGCAACAATGTATAAGCATAAAAGAGGACTAAAGGGGAAAAAAAATGCCACTGCAGTGAGAGAACTGAGCACACAAAAGTTAATAATTAAGAAGTATATTTAAAAGTACACATTAATGTCAGTATTAGGACAAACTAAACGCATAAACAGAAAGAACAGACATGGGATGTTGTAGCAATAAACAAAAGAAGGTAAAACATGACTATCTAAAGAACTGGAGTACCTGCTTTCAGCATGCTGAAAGTGA
The DNA here is from genome assembly GCA_013397275.1 of Burhinus bistriatus. Taxonomy (NCBI): domain Eukaryota; kingdom Metazoa; phylum Chordata; class Aves; order Charadriiformes; family Burhinidae; genus Burhinus; species Burhinus bistriatus. The sequence continues at coordinate 175,634 of VYXH01004681.1, read as the reverse complement.
AATACTGCCTTTGTGTACAGTCTGTATACAAATATGCACATAACTTGATCTTGTGTACATGTAAAAATTTTGGGTTTTGTTTTGTTGCTGTCTTTGGAACTAAACTTAGCTGAGCCAGGAAGATAGACAATTAGAGGGCGAAGAATTGATCACTTGGGTTCCAGCCAACCTCATAATCTTTTTTCACGTCAAGTATGTTTGTTATGTAATAATTAAAAGAAATAATTGGTTACCCTGACATCACAAAACAGAGGCAACAGTGTTGTAGGCTGGCCACCATATGGGCTTTCCTACATGGAGGAATAACCAGCTGGAATAAAAATCAGTATGTTTCATATATGGCTACGAGTATCATATGGAACCAGATGTATCCCACCGAGGTTAAAAGCCTGCATGTTGTGGCACATGCAAAGCCCGTATGGCTACTGGATATACCTGTCTCTCCCTACTGAGCATAGCGTAACTAGGTTTTTTTCTTTTAGCTGACTCAATTAAGTGACTCAAGTTAGATAGGATGAACCCTGGCTTCAAACTCTTGTTTACTCTGAGACCAGTTAATGAAGATATGCCACTCTTATGTACTGGTAAACACTGGGTTCACTCATTTGTCTTTCTATTATGTCCACAATGAACAACCATGCTCTATTAAGACTAGCTATATAACACGAGCTTTACAAACTATTTTGATTAGTCACTGTGAACCAAATCATGCTTGCTTTGCTTACAGGATTGTTCCCCATCTACTTTAATCATTCTGCTTGCATGAGAGGCCCTTTAGATGAGCTTCTATTTTTGCATTTTCCCTGGGCTGTGCCATTAGCTGAGATTTGTTTGTTAAGTAGAAGATTAATGTCAGGCAATTTTAACACGTAATCTGATCTGGAATACTTGTTTACTGGAATTGTTTACCCAATAGTAGATCATGGAGAAGATCAAATCATTTATTGTTCTATTAAGAAAAAAAAGGTTCTGACTGTGAATTGAAAACCGTTTTCTATGTTCACTTACTTTTCTGTTCTGATGTTATTTACTGATGAGTGTCTTTGTTCCAAGTCATGGAATTCATAGAGTTAATTCTGTGTGAGTAGCATGCAGTCAGTTTGGTTTGAGTTGAGCTGTGGGCAGAGTACTAGCATAAGTTTTGGTCCCATAAATGTGCACTCTTGTGGCATTATGTCAAATCATCTATTTGCACAAAAATAAAACACAAAAAATTATTTACTAAAAACTTTCAGACTGTTCTTAGTGTCAACTTTTTCTCTTTTCTGCTAATCAACATTATTTTTCTTGTTGCAAGGTATGCAAAGAGTTACATTCTCAGTAAATATTGGAGTCTGGGGGTTTTGTATTTTCATTGCTGTTTTGTCATCAGGGGGCTGTAGACAGTCATGGTCACTGTCTTTTCAGTCTTCTCAACCTCTCCTCTTCTGGGGAGGAGCAAGTAAGCAAGCCAGTATCAGGATTTCTTTTTAAGGGAAGGACCTTAGTTGACAAGAAGAGGATTTATTTACACTGAGACTGATATAGGCCCTTTTCTGTGTCTTCATTAATTTAAACAAACTCTGAGCTGAGAGGAACAGAGCATGTGCCTCTCATGTTCCTGCGCAGGGGCTATAGGGTAGAAACCCGTGGAGTTCACAGTGCCAGGAGGGACAGTGCCTCACAAGACAGTGGGATTTTTCTGAAAAGGGAGGAATGAGCTGAGAAAATAAATAAAACTGGAGGGAAGGATCGGGCTACTCCCTCAAAAAACCTTTCCCTTTTGTCAGATCTTTGAGTGCAAGTAAACAAACCCAAAATCCTTAGGCAAGTTGGAAGACACCTTGTGACCTTTCACTTCCACAAGCCTCTGCAGTCTTCTTCACAGTTTTGTCTTACTTAATGGGTGGATGATGACAGGGAGTAGACAGCTGAGATCCAATTTACTTTGCTTATTAATTAATTGTTAAACTTTGTGTCAGTTAAGTAATGGCACCATTGTGAAGACAGAGGGGTCTTGTGACCAGAGAGGAGACTGCTAAACTAGGTCGATGGGTCTGTACTTATCAGTCTTTCTTGTCCTTTTGTCTTTTTCACTGATTTCTTTGACTCTTCCTGGTGTAGTTGCCTCTTCTTAAAGCAAGGATAATTTGAATTAATAGTCTTGCAGTGCCAGTACCTCTTTCTGTGATGCTCTTCAATGGAAGGCTTTGCGGCAACTGTCAAATATCAACATCAAAAGTATATATGTGGTGGTGTTACGTACATGTCTGGAATATTGTTGCCATTTCTGTCATTATAGGTGCTAAATATGATGGGAAGTGTCTGTTGCCAGCATCATATGCATAGTTAGCATCTTATGTTTTACCTGTAATCATATGTCCTACAAGAGTATTGCACAGACCTTTCCAGTGCGTCTCTAATTGTGATGTTTCATGCCTGGATAGCTCTGTGTTGGAATGGGAGCCATCACTGGCAGAGCAGTCACTAACTTTATTTGATATTATTTGTGCTTTGCATTAGGACGAAGGGTATTTGTTTGGAATTTCTTGCCAGCTGGATATGTTAGAAGTGTGGACAGCTGTAATGTGGTGGTGCAAGCATAAGAAACTGATAAGTTGTTTCGTTTGTTATAGCAACTGCGTGAGCTGATCGCTGAGCACAAGCCTCATATAGATAAGATGAACAAAACTGGGCCTCAGTTGCTGGAGCTAAGCCCAGGAGAAGGTTTTTCTATCCAAGAGAAATATGTGGCAGCTGACACCCTTTACAGTAAAATTAAGGAAGATGTCAAAAAGCGAGCATTGGCACTGGATGAAGCCATTTCTCAGTGTACCCAGGTATCAATTTATGTTTAAAGTGTAATTGGATTCATTCAAATGGAAAGATACACAGCCATTGTCCTCTTACATGTATATATCAAGACTAAACTTCTGTTTTATCTGTATTTTTCAACCTAATGGCCTGTGAATGTTCATATCACCGCTTATGGCATTGATTTTTCTGTTTCTCGAGGGGTTATAATTTTACATACTGGTCAGTATTAAGACTGCTGCAGTTGAAAAATGTTATAGCTTCTTAATTTTGAAGTAAAAAAAGGAACATTTTGATCTAAAAATGTGGGATTTTATTTTCACTTTATTCCATTCTCTCTTGCTGGTCTGTTACTAGCTGATGCTTCCTTGGTATATGGATGTCACTGTTGATCAGTTAACTTGAATATAGTTACGCCTTCAACTTGGCAGCTTTAGTTACAGTCTGTTACCAGTGGAACTAGAGGGTAGTTTGGCAGTGGTAATAGCATTTGGTCTTCGTTGCAGACCCCCAAGAACTTAACGTAATATATGCTAGAACTGTTACATAAAAGTATTGCAAGCAAAGTTAGACCTCACAAAATGTCATCATAAGCATAAAATTCAAGTCCATAAAAGCTGCGCATCTTAGATTCATCGGCCTATGCAATGAACCTCAATAGAGTATTGTTAGGTATCCCATTCTGGAGACTTTTAAATACTGGGTTAATTGTCATTAAACTCAAACTAAAATTGTTTTACTGAACCCCAAATTCAGAAAAGAACTCAGTAAAATGGTGTACATGAACCCATAGAAAAACCTGAATAAAAATATTTAGTTCTATACTGCTGTTTTTATAGGAAATACCCCTTTTTCTCTGTTTGCTGGAAATTAAGTACTATGTTCTGCTCAGGTCTAAAATACTAAATAAAGAAATACACCACAAAGTTCTCATCAAGTCTACATTCTAAATAATTTTTGTCACAGGTCATTGTACTTAATGTCATATTCCTAGCCCCTGCAGAGTATGTTTAAGAAGCTAAGGAAAAAAGTGACATCAGATGTTATCCTGCTTTTGAACTGGGCATAGGCATTATATTACACATTAAGCCACTCTAAACACCTTTCTTATTCACACCTCTGAAAGATGCCTGATTACTTAGATTCAGTGTTTTTCTTTATTGTAAATGCTCATGAAGCTGCATATTTGAAAATCAAGATATTTACTTAGCATTTGAGGCCCTGCTTTGTATGGCTAAGTACAGAAAGCAAGAATAAAAATGGATTCTTTGGTAACAGCTAGAATATAATCAGATTTTGAGAGAATACTTAATTATTTATACAATACTTTTAAGCCTCATTTTCTATACGTAAATGTATATGCAGATGACAAAGCAAAACGTTGTAACACCCAGAATGTAATTTATGTAATCTTCTTTTTTTTATTATGATACATAAATATATATTATCAGGGCTCTGTACTATAATGGCTATGTCAATGTTTGTCTAGACAGTCCTGGAAGAATAATTATTTAACTCTTCAGGTTTTAAATTATATTAAATTGCATTATGTATCAAAGGCAGCACATAACCTATGGAGCCAGAATGAGAGGTTGTAATGACTTGCGTTTTCTTCCTTTTAAGTTCTAAAACACCTTGTCTCATTCATTGAAGTAGGAGTACAAGGAGGCCTACTGAACCTACTAACAATTTTAAAATGTAATATATATGTCCTAAAATTAGACCTGAATATTGCCAATTTAATTTCAGTTTTTATTACTTTTGTAAGGTTTTGTTGCTGCAATCAGTTTTTTCAGAAGTCTTGAATGTGGGAAGGCTACTTACCTCTCATAGCACATTTTGCTGCCTTGTATGATATTCGCGCTTCTAACAAAAACACCGAGTCCATAACATTAGTCACATAGTCTGATTTGTAGTGGGTTGTATGGTGGGAAAAAGTAATTACATTTGTATTGCCTGTATTCCTTTGAATAGAAAGGATGTAGCTATTTGTTCACAGAAGGTAATCTTGTTTTGCTGTGCTCTTTCTAGCACCTTTGCCAAGTGTAATCAGGAGTGCTTTTTGTAGATCCTGGAGGATTGTTAAATGCACCCACAATTTACTAATTTCTGTCATTTGGAAGGGGCATGGCGGTGAGATATTTTTAAGAGTCTCTGTGGATCCAAAAGCACATAGTAAAGACTAACTTTGGACCTATGCCAAAGGATGATCCGTGTTAACATAGCTGTAATTGAGTTTTTGGGCACCTACCTCGGCTCAGTCAAATGTGGCTGAACATAATACACGCTGTTGTGTGCTTTTAGTTGCAGAAAGTAACGTTCCTTTACTGCACTAACAAGCATCACCTGGGCACTAACAAATGTGTTTTTGAATGACCTTACATATAAAATCTTAATCAGTGGTTATATGCCAGTATGTTGGTCCTGATACAAACATGTATGTATTTAATATTAAGGTAAATAGCTTCTAAAATCGTGAAATCAGAAAGCCGTGCCTCTTCAAAATCAGGTACAAACTACTCTGTGAATTATGCAGGACTAAATGCAAGTAGATTCTGCCATATGTATGGTATCTTCAGACAGAGTGTCTCAGGACTGAATCCAGGCTTCATAGTAAAATTCTTAAATCTGAGAGGAAGTACCATTTTGCAAGGTCATTTTTGTAATTTAGATATTGAAAGAGGGGAAGAACCACAAAGGGTGGTATTGCAAGTTGCACATATGTATGTTGGATAGAAATGTTAAATATGTTAATTTTAAAGTACCTTTTTCCAAGAGAATTTCAGATGCCGTTTTTCAGTTGGGTTTTTTTTTCTTCTAATTTCTCTGCCACTTCTTTCTATCCTTTACCACCCTCCCAGTTTCATGACAAGATAGATCCAACTCTTGAGAGTCTGAAACGCATAGTTGAACGTCTGAGGCAGCCACCTTCGATCTCAGCAGAGGTTGAGAAGATTAAAGAGCAAATCAGTGAAAATAAGAACGTGTCAGTGGATCTGGAAAAACTTCAGCCAGTGTATGAGACACTTAAACAGCGAGGAGAGGAAATGATTGCTCGCTCAGAAGGAGCTGATAAGGATATATCTGCTAAAGGTAGTAGATTGAGGAAAGTTTCGTGTAGTGGAAATGCAGCAAGCTGCAGCATATAAAAATCTTCATTTCTGATGACCACTAATCTGGGGATTGTGTTCTCCTGGAGAAGCTGCTAAAGATTTATAAAAGCAAAGCATTCGTTTAAATAATTCATCGTGGATATGACCTTTGTTTTATTTTTAAAGGCCATGTTGGTTGTTTCCACTTAACTTTATAAGGAGTCCTGTAAAGAAACAATTTTAGAGTCTAAATTTTAAAATGTACACATATGTTTCTGCTGTAGAACTGTAGAGAGATTTATGGCCAAGAATTGTTTGCCAAGGTAGTAATCTAGTTCCTTTGTTGTTTAGCTGTTCAAGATAAACTAGACCAAATGGTCCTCATTTGGGAAGACATCCAGACCTTGACTGAGGAAAGGGAGGCCAAATTGTTGGATGTAATGGAATTGGCTGAAAAATTTTGGTGTGATCATATGGCTCTTGTAGCTACTATTAAAGATACTCAGGACTTCATTCGAGAACTGGAGGGACCTGGAGTTGACCCATCTGTAGTCAAGCAACAGCAAGAAGCTGCTGAGGTCAGTTGAAAGTGTTTTGTTGACTTAAAGAATTTTCTTTACAGTATGCAGACAAAAGACAGGATTACTATGAAATACCAAAGGAGAATATTTTTTTTAGAGACCAAGAGGGATAATTGTATAGAAATTGACTATAATGATATCTCAAGAGTTTGTGGTAAATAACATGTGTCAGTGCTTAATTGCAATGAGCATGCAACATGTGCCTGTCATTATATTTACATATCTCTTCTAAAGATGTATATAATAAGCATGTCACTGAGACTTTTTAAAAGTTATACATACTTTAGATTCCCTGAGTAATACATAACATCTAAATGAAAGGTGTACAGATGTATCATGCTCTATGTATTATGTTCTAAGCCTGTAATTATTTATGCTCATAGTTAAAGATTTGAAGGTTGAATGATAACCTCTGAGAAAGAAAACACTCTGATTAAAGAAATCGGATTTTAAAACTTCCTGTTTATTTTTTCCATGTCATGCAAAATGACATGATAAGCCATCATTATAATTTAGACTGATGTCAGTTGATTTCATTCTGACACTGTAAATGGATACCTATATTTTAAGCATCCAATTGTAAGTCCAAGTGACTTCAAAGAAAAAAATTTGAATCCTGCCATGTCTTATCTTGAAAACAAGCTATACATAGATTATTAAATTTAATATTGGCAGCATTGGATTTTTTTTTCTCTTTGTAGGCTGTGAAAGAAGAAATTGATGGTCTACAAGAGGAACTAGAAACGGTTGTGAGCCTTGGCTCTGAACTTAGAGCTGCTTGTGGAGAGCCTGACAAACCTATTGTCAACAAGAGCATAGATGAGGTACGGGAAATGCAGATGCTTACATCTGTGATGTTAGATGCTTGTTCAGCTGAAATTGGTATATCCTTCCCAGCCCCAACAGATTTTGAAAATAAAAATTTTGTGGCAAAAGAAAGATATCCCTGAAGCCTTTGTGTTAAAGTAAGGTTTGCTTTTAAGGTAAATGAATCTTGACTCAGATTAGATTAGAATGTACAGACAATTTTATTTTATTGATTTACGGCTTAAAAGTTTTGTAAAAGAATGGGTTTTGGTAAAAATACTCACTGATTAATACAATAGATGGCTACTTTTTGCAACAGTAATGCTAGAGACATCTGAGACAACCCTGTTTGGATAACTACAGAGTACTTTTAATTTCTCCAGTTTTCAGCAATGTACGTTTCCTTTAAGCTACCTTTTTATAATGGTGCAACTCCAAATGATTTAAGAATAGTATTTCCCGTATTAACTATAATCCCTATGTTGATAAAAATATTCAGTAATCAGTATTGAAGTTTACATCTTTTTGTAATCCAGAACCTCTAGTGTATTCTGAAGGAAAGTAACTATGCAGTGATAAGGAGAACAGGAGTGTTACCATGGAATGAATATGAACTATTCATGCTTAATTTATTGGTGTTCTTGATCAGTGAATAAGTAGTGAATGCACATTATACAGTATTAAAAATCTTTTGTCCATTGGAGTAAATTGCACTTACTTGCAGCTGAATTCTGCCTGGGATGCCTTAAACAAAACATGGAAAGAACGAGTAGATAAGCTTGTTGAAGCTATGCAGGCAGCTGTTCAGTACCAAGATGGACTGCAGGTAAGATGGTGTGATACACCTAACCCGGTCTTGAGTCAATAGGATTTAATGTGACTGTAGTAAAAAATGTCATGTGATTGGGAAGGTGACATGTATCACTCTGATTATAGTGACTGTTTTCTTCAGTAGGCAGATATTTTTTCTCAGGGTTGGTTGGGTTGGGGGTTTTTTTTGCACTAAAGAATACATCTGTTTGGGTTTTTTTTTTTCGTGTACTTGTTCATATATTCCACTATGTTTAGATTCGAAATTAATGTCCCCTTGTTTATTAATAAGAGCAGAGGGTTTCTGATATCACACAAATTCACAGTAATCCTGCTCACATTTTCTTGTGATAGTACTTCATATGATAGGCGAGTTGAAGTTGTGACATGTTTACATGATCTGAAAGAAACAGAATGCAGATCCATATACTCACTTGCTGCTATTTTCTTTGAGTGGAGCACAGTGAGAGAACTTCAATTTTATTCTGCCTTTTTTATAAGCCAAATATTTATTTTTTTAATATTTTAAGAAAAAATAGTAACAATGTTACTGGACCATTATACTAATTCTTAGTATAATTTATCCAATCACAATACTTTAGAAGACGATTCATTGTTAAAATCTGTAGGTAAATTTTCCAGCAGTTTTTTTAAGATATCTTTTCTCTATATGCTGGTTTTTTGGGGTGGGTTTGTGGTTTGTTTTTTTTCTTTTTTTTGCATATTCTTTGCACGTTTTGGCTGAGTGGCAGGCCTCATATCTTTTGTCAGTGAATGGCTAGAAGACTGAAACATTTGAAAAGATGTGATGATTAGATTTTGCAAACTGTTTTTGCTCAGTGGAATTACTGTCTTTCTTTAAAATCTTTAAATCTTAACTATTTTAAACCTTTACAAACAGAGTTTCATGTGACACTGAGGGCAGTTGCTTGTGTGTTCAGTGCAGATCAAGCAGCACTCAATAATAATGCAACATGCTTATTTTCCAGTGCACCCTCACTGTGTGTGAACTCCCAAGTTCTCTTATTTTCATACTGCACAGAGGTTGACTTGTAGGGTTACATTAGGAACATTACCATTGGTTTAAGTGCTTTGTATTTCCTGTGGCTGTATATTGTACATCCTACAAGCTTGGTACTTTGTGAAAGAACTGTATTTAAATGCCTTCTTATGCTCATTTCAATAGACAATATGAAAAGTATTGTGGGCACATGGTTAGCTGCAGCTGCCTCATCCTGTTAAGCTTGTTGGGAGGGGGGGTAGTTCTCCTTTTTTCAAGGGGCTGTGTAGCAGTGGGCAGATCTGACAAGCTGTCCTAAGCCTTTCTCTGTAATGAATCACAGATGACAGGCAGGAGGGAAAAGGCCTAGCAGAAGTATCTTTTCCCCTATGTAATTACCCAGGTTGATGGAAGTGTTCTTAATCTTTAAGTGGAGTATTCTTCAGGTTGTTCTGCATTATATCAGGAGCAAAAGAAGTACCCACAAAGCCTCAGAACTGGGGAGACTTCATTTGTTTTTTAAAGTTATAACCACATTATCCTATGGAGATTCAGTCAAGCTCAGTTGTTGCCCATCACTATCTAATATGTACTGAATAGGTTGTGTTCCATGTTCCTTAACACAGATAACGTTATCCTTCAAAAGAAGTTTGTTTGTAATCAGTTCAGGTACTGCCTGCCATCTCTGCTCCAAAGGACTGCAGAACAGAGTTTGTCTTGTATTTACCTTTCAGGGTATTCATAGAAATTGCTGATTTTTCTTAAGAAATGGAATACTAGTCAGCATGAATAGTAGTGGCAGAATATTACTGCTAATAGAAGTTCAGTCTTGCAGCATGCACATTCTTGTAACCATTACATGGAATACTTTAGTTAATACTTGATCGCTTGTATTGCAAAGAAACCTAGGTTCCGCTGAAGAAACCTGTTTTCTTTCAAAGAGCACAGCAATATTGTTCTCTGGAGTAAAAAAAAAAATTCTGATATTTTACTTTATACAGCTTTGAAATATGACACTATTTCTCTGCTCACGCTTCAATTTCGTACTGTGATTTTCAGGCAATATTTGACTGGGTAGACATTGCTGGCAGCAAGTTGGCATCTATGTCCCCAGTTGGAACAGATCTGGAGACAGTGAAGCAGCAAACTGAGGAACTTAAGGTATGAACTAGCAATTTATTTCACTTATATTTTCATCTGTCTGCATTCTTCTGTGTTGTTTAGTATTTTTCTGTATTTTTCCAGAGTCAAAAGCAATTTTCATTTTCAATTTCTAGTAAAAAAATCTGTATGAAAATTTCAGATAACATTTCATCGCAAACTTTTCATTTTAAAATGTGTTTTAAAATCTGTTCTAAGTTTTGGTGAGACTACGTTTTATTTTGTGAATATGTTCTGATAGCCAAGAAATACTTCTAGTAGCATTCCTTCTCTTTCAAAGGCTGTAAGGTTATTATGTACAGGATTCTTTTGGTGTGACACTGACATTTTCTGATTTCTACTGTGAGCAATTTCCTTGAGGCTCTGAGAGAATGTCTCCAAAGCTTCACTTCTGCCATTACAGGCTTTATCTAAATGCTCACACAGTTCACAACATTCCCAGTACGCTGAAAAATCAACATTTCAGGCTAACTTAGAAACCTTTCTGTACGGATCTGTGACTGAGTATGCTCCTGACGTCGGTAAGCTGTTATGATATATATAAAAAACAAGGATGTATGATGATCAGGGAATGTCCTTGGTTTTGTTGCTCACTTGTACTTTTCTTGTCTGTGGGCAGGTTGTTTAATCCATCTATTTTATGATGTAACTTCAAATGAACCATAATCTTACGTGGTTCAGAAGAACACACATATGTGAGTTGTATTCAGACTGCTGTCCAAGTTGCATTTACAAGAGGGTGTTCTACTAAAGAAAATTTGCTTTTAGGTCTTTTGAAAGACAGTTCTATTTGACGTTTAAAGGATTGTGTTATCACAACCACAAGAGCTAGAAGTTACTCAAATTACATTCTGCCTTTTTTACAGACCGGGGAGATTCCTATTGGGCATCTTTATCATTCTCTGGCCACAGTTAACAATATCTGCTAGAATATTAAGACATTGCTGCATGTTTTCAGTTAGCTAGAACTGTCTGGATTATCAGTGTCTCACAAGCATTTTGACCCTGGAAGACAACCCAAATTTATGAAAGTTGACAGTGATGCATTAGTATTGTAAATACCACTGTACTATGCTATATTCAAGGTCATTACTTGTGTATTCTTTTTCTATTTACCATAGCAATTTAAGACAGAAGCTTATCAGCAGCAGATAGAAATGGAAAGACTGAACCATCAGGCAGAACTACTGCTGAAGAAGGTAACAGAGGAGAGTGATAAGCACACTGTTCAAGACCCTCTCTCAGAGCTCAAACTAATGTGGGACAGCCTAGAAGAAAAAATCATAAATAGACAGGTAAATAAACTTGAAGGTGGGGGCTTGATTCATGACTTAGATTTTTGAGAAAAGCTTTTTATTATGTGTAATGTTTATATCAATTTACACATTTATTCCTTTTGGTTTGGAAATTACAGAACTATATATAATGTAATTTGAATTTTACAATTTATTCAGTTGCCTTTATGGTCTTTAAAACCTTAGCAGTATTTTTTGTCACTTCTTCTGTCAGCAGTGCCATGTTGAATCATTATTATTTCATTTTGATTATTTGATGACATCTTAAGTAGCTGTTGAAAAGATGTTTATATGTGCAAAAGTAATATTAGCTGCTGAACTGAGCACTTTAAAAAAAAAACAAAACAAACCACAACTTAATCTTAAACTGTTTCAGTGCTCTTTCCTTAAATTATCAAAGCGAAAGAGAGATTTAAAGATGCACTGCTTTGAAGTGTACTTTTTTTTCCTAAATTGAATCATTTCAAGACAGAGAAAAGGTTTTTAAAAGATCATGCACCAAATTGCATTTATATTAAAATTATGTTTTAAGTGATAAAAAAAATACTGTCATATCTCTGATGAGAGAACCTTCAGACTTAACTGTGTTCTGGTTACATGGTGTCTTCGAAAGTTAGGAATTTAAGCCTGGCATGGAAGGCTTTACAGGGGAATTGCTAACTCAGCTCTAACTATAAAGCAGTTGCTTGTGTTGGATGACTGTTTCTTCCTGGTTTTTATGATATCATATGCATGGACTCCGCTCTGGATTATGGTGACTAATGGTAATATAAACCAATTCAATAGCATTGTGAAACCATTTTATTGTTAATTTTATTTTTACCGTAGCATAAGCTGGAAGGTGCCTTGTTAGCCTTGGGGCAGTTCCAGCATGCCCTCGATGAGTTACTGACGTGGCTGACGCATACAGAAGACTTGTTGAATGAACAGAAACCTGTGGGTGGAGACCCCAAGGCTATTGAAATTGAACTTGCCAAACATCATGTATGTAATTATAATGAATATTAACTGAAATGTTCTTTTGATGTTTATCTTAGTGATGACTCTTATAGTAAAACTTAGCACTTGATAAATAATCCTCTAGAGATTTTCAAGATGCAGATTATAGCTGAAATGCAGGCTTGGAATAACTAATATCTTTCCTCTTACTCCTCCATATTCCTTCCTTCCTTGCATACGCTGTGTAAGTGGCATAGGTTTAAGCCAAAAAGAGCAGGTCACCCTAGTCTCCACTTTTATTCACCTTAATTTGACCCAGGGAACTAAAAAATTATTGAACCTACTACTCTTCCTGAAGCAATAAACTCCTTGATTAATTCTGTTTAAGATAGGTCTCACAAAATGAACGTGACCATTACACATCTTTCTTGTTTCTTCCTTCTCAGAAAATAGTGATTTGATGTTTTGAATTCTGCAGAATTGTATCTCAGTTGGGTGCAACTAACACAAAGAATGCTTCTCTGAAAATCTCAGCAAACTTTAGGGGTATCCATGCCCCTGTCTTTTTCTCTTTGTTACATGCAATTTAGGGTTTATTTTTTAATTCTTTTTTTTTTTAGTATTATTGTGACTTTGGAGCCCATAGGAGAATGCTTCCATTGTGCCTTTATTTTGAAGAGTATCTCCCAGGAGCAAGAGATCTCTAACTCTTTGTGTGACTCAGTGCTGTTCATGACGATGTGTTGTTTCTAGGCCTGAAGATTTCAAACTAACTTCATATATCCTCTCCTTTCCTTTAAATCTGCTATTTAATTTTTGGCCTGCATATGATGTGAAAAGTATTCAGAGTCCAGTTTGGATTTAGAGAGAATTGATTGAAATTCACAGTACACAGATAATTAAGGCATTTTTATTGTTTGTGGTAATGCAGCTATGCAGCTTCTGAAGCCTTTTGTGTGGTCTGTTGGAACTTGAGCTGAGTGAAATATCTACATACCCTGTGTGACTACTGTTAGAAACAGGCCCTTAAAAAAAAAAAAAAAAATTACAAATCCAGCTTCCACTCCATGAACCTTTTATATTCATATCAAACGGAAGTGTTTTACTCTGAAGAAGCATCCAGACATCATTTATGACTTCCATCTACCTTCAGCGCTGAAGGAGTTCAGCAAACGTGAACAAATCTGCTTCCTTTTCATAAAATGGAGTTTATAGGTTAGAAAATTCACACAGTAGCGCATCCTGTGGTAGCCTGGACAAACATCCATCTCCTGAATAACTTTGGAAAAAATAGACCTTGTTCTTAGTGAGCCTCAGCAGGAAGGAAGGGATAAGACGCATCTGCTTCTGTGAATATACCTTTTTTTTTTGCTCTGCTAGGAAAATAAAATAGCGGATACTTTCCAGTCCTTAGCTTAAAAGAATGAAAGCAAATGTGATGCACGTTTTGTATACAAGGGCTACTTGTGACTTGCTGTTTCATCAAGTGCGCTGTATAGTTTATTTGAAAGTTCCTTTGTATTTAGCTGTATATTTTTTCCATATGCTAGCATTTTGAGGGAGGTGAGTTTGAACCAGACCCCAAGGAAGACAACAGTCATAAACTTCAATTTCTTAGACGGGGTTTACCATTCCCTTCCCAACTATTTTGCGTATTCTCTTGTTCTGTTCTTTATTTCTGGTATTTTAAAGCTTTTTTCTTTTTTTCTCTTTCTTTTTTCTCTTTCTTTTTTCTCTTTCTTTTTTCTTTTTTTCTTTTTTCTTTTTTCTTTTTTCTTTTTTCTTTTTTCTTTTTTCTTTTTTCTCTTTCCTCTTTCCTCTGTTCCTCTTTTTTCTCTGTTCCTCTTTTTTCTCTGTTCCTCTTTTTTCTCTGTTCTTCTTTTATCTTTCTTTTTTTTTTTTAACATTTCTGAAAACAGCATCCTTTTCGCAAATGTACTTTTTGCATTTTATGGTTTTACTGTGGCTGGTGATAACAGGTTTTCAAACAGATGGAGGAGGTCTTGTGGTGTTAGTATTACAATCATTCCCCAGCTTTTAGCACAGCTGAAGTGTCCTGGTAGCCTGACATAACGTGAAACAAGTTTTACACCTGAAATGCATGAAAAGATGTCGTGGCAGTCAGGTGTTGTATGGCACAGCAGACACACAGTATTCTTATTCCTCTCTCTCCTCTCTTCTTAGACTACTGTTCCACAAGCAATTGGCACTACCATATAAAACACTGTTTTCACACCTTACCCTCAAAAACAAGGAAAAATCCTATCAAAGAAAAGTATGTAGTAAATTAAGGAAAGTGAAGAAATAATTCTTTACTAGCAGTAACAGAAACCTTTCATAATTTCAGAAAGAAATATACATATACAGAAGGAATATATTATTTTTTCCAAGATATAAAAATAAAATGTGGCATTTGGGCAGAATGATCTGTTACTGCTTTTGATTGAAGAAACCTTAGTTATTAGCTTTAATTGCTAATATCTGTGCTGATGTTAAACTATTGCCTTGTCACTGGGTTAGGACTAGCTCAGTCAGTGTAGTTGCCTTTATTCAATAGCTTACCAACATGGCCAGTCATACATACTGTGTTACAATTGTAGGTGCTACAAAATGATGTTTTAGCTCATCAGTCTACAGTGGAAGCAGTTAAGAAAGCAGGAAATGACCTGATTGAATCAAGTGCTGTTGAAGAAGCAAGTAATTTACGGAGCAAGTTGGAACTTCTGAATCAGCGCTGGCAAAACGTGTTGGAAAAAACAGAACAAAGGAAACAGCAGCTGGACAGTGCCTTGATCCAGGTGAACAGGAAATGATCAAATAAAGAGATAACTCAGAAAAAGTGTCTTTTTACATGAAATACATAGATACATGTATTAGAAGTTGGCCTAATCAAAACCATAACGCAGACACTCCTGAATTTGGAGAAAGTTAGAATCCAGCTGTATCTTCCACAGCTAGCCACTGTCTTTTATAGTGCTGAATCAAGATTTCAGCTTTTGACCTACATATTTTTAAAGGGTGAAATTTCTGTATAGGTGTATTATTCAGGGAAAACATTGATCTCACAGTTGCTCATTTAGCCTGCTTTCAAGATTTCCGTGCGGTTTATTTTTGTTTTTATCATTTAGATTGGATTGAGCTAGTTTAAATTTTGGGTTGGTTTTTTCCTTTGGATTTTTTTTTTGTTTTCTTTAATTTCCTTTGACTACTGTAAATATCTGATTAAATCTGTTGCCAGTATACTTCTGCATCTGAGCTAGTATTACAATGGAGTACATTTAAGTAAGCTCTAAAATGATATGGTATAATTTAGGCCCAAGGTTTCCATGGTGAAGTTGAAGATATGCAGCAATGGCTGACAGACACTGAACGTCAGCTGTTGGCATCAAAACCTGTTGGAGGCTTACCAGAAACAGCAAGAGAGCAGCTTAATACCCATATGGTAAGTATCAGTATTAGAATGCTTTGCAAATTGCATTTCAGGACTAACTCTCTTTCAAGAGTGTTTCTGGTAAATATAGAGCATGTTCTGTATATCACAATGTCTGTACAATATCTTAAAAAATTTTAATAGCCTTCAAAACAACACTGTTATTTTCAATATAGGAAAAGTAGTCATTTGGGAGATGCCCAAAACTGAACTCTTAGTAGTGTTGCGACAGAAAGAAAAGTACTTTTGCATTCTTGTTCTCAGAAAGAAAAACAGAAAGTGTTTAGAGATTTTTTTCAGTGATTCCTATTCTTCTTTTCCCTTCTGTTCCCATAACTACATTTATGCTTTTTCTAAGATATGAAGATGCATCTAAAAGTGATCCATGTTTATTGGACCGTGAATTAAGAGACTCGATCCTTTATTCTTTATCTAACCAAAGCTGACATTAAAATCATCATTAGCACAGATGTAATAAGAACTACTGGCTCATATAGAGACTCTGCTTTAATTAGAAGTGGGAAGCTGATCAGGATGCCTGAATTATTCCCTTCTTTCCCTTCCTTCCTTTTTAAGAAACATTTGATGGATTTCTCCACCCCGTAGAACCATAGACCTTAAAAAACCAGACACACAAACTTGATGTCTTACCTCAAAGGAAGGTGGTTCCTAGTGCTCTGTTTATATAAAATCAGGCTGTGCTGTTAGGCCAGGTTATAACCCCAAACCCAGTATCTGAACTCCTGACCTCCTGGCTCAGATATAAGTGTGGTATTTACTGAACTGTCCTTGAACTCAAATATGCCTGACACTGTTTCCATGAGAACACTGCATTGTCGTAGCTTTAGAAATCAGATTTTATTTTAGAATGATGCTAAAGGTCATTGCCCACCAATGTGGGGCACTTTTTTTTTTCACCAGCAGGGAAGGGGCTTAAAAAGAGTCCTCTTTGGCTGTCCCGGTGCTGCTCAGAACATTCCTCTCCTTTTCTTAAAAAAATAAATTTTCTCTGTTCCTCCTTTAAAATAACTTCAATTGCTCCTGCCCTCTTAAGAGTGTGACTACTGCAGAATTAACCACTGTGATGAGTCCCTGTCTTAAACTGAGTCCAACCTTGGTGTTTGGGGCCACTCCTGCCGTGCCGTGTTCCACCTGTGCTGCTCTCCCTGTGTTTACTTCTGAGGGGTTCTTGTGCTGCAGTAAAATAAGATGCTCTGGGGAGCTGTGGGAATCAGAAATATTGTAGGGAGGTTGGGAGCATAGGAGGAAGCAGTCTAGGTGACACCACTTTTCATAGTCCTGAGAAAGAATGCAAGGAAGCTTTCTGTCCTGTTAAAATCTTAGCTCATGGTTGAACTTGCTTCCTGCTTCGCTCTCTTCTGTGAACAGGTACAACCCTGTGTGCGGTATCTCTTAACCCAAAAAAAATGTTGGGTTTGGGCTCTTGTCCTGGGAATCAGAGGGAGAAGTTCTTTTTCTCCTATTTGCAAGCCACTTAGTGCTCATCTCCTGGAAGATGTTCCTCATTTGGGAGTTTGCAGCAGCTTCATTGGTACATTTTGGATGGTCTGCTACAAATACTGAACGTGACCTTTTGAGTCAGAGGGGTGCATGGAAGCTCTGCCACCTCATCTTTAGTATGGTTAGAAAAGAATCATTAGTAGAATAGTTAGCAAGTGAAACAGTTTTTACTGTTATTCTTCTGCTTTCTTTGTATGTGTAAAATGTCTTCAGTGCTCTTGCCTAGGGAGTGAAGGAAGATACAGACAAAATAAAAGAGACAGTGTCCAAAGAAGCAGCCCTCCCAAGTTGTCCCACCCACTTTTGAAGGTGTATAGGATAGGTCTGGGCTTTCAGCGCACTGTATAATGCTGACACTTTTTGTTTTTCAGCTACAGATTGACTTTAAACCAACCCAGTTGTAGCAAATCTTGTGCCATAAGTGCATAGTACTTTCTTTGCCAAGCTTTGGATCTCAGAGAAGACATCTGACAGACAATACAAGTTCTCATTTCCTGAAGAATTGGGCCCTTTCTTTGCTCATTTGGCTTTTTATTAATTACATATGTTTCCTTTATTATCTTAATCATACCTGCTAAATGTTGGGGGAGGAATAAATATTATACTAACATTTGTAAAGAGTATTGATTTTCTACCTGACGTATTTTTTGGTGCTTTCTTGATGTAGGAACTTTGTGCTGCCTTTGAAGCCAAAGAAGAGACATATAAGTGTCTAATGCAGAAAGGCCAGCAGATGCTTGCAAGATGCCCAGAGTCTGCTGAAACAAACGTTGAGCAGGACATAAATAACTTAAAAGAAAAATGGGAATCAGTACAAACAAAGCTCAGTGAAAGAAAAGTATGTGTTTTTACATAAAAATCAAAGTGTAAATCATGTATTTAAGGATGTTAATGCTCAGTTCTTTTATGCATGCATACGTGCTTGATCTTTTAGATTTAAAATCAATTGTAGAGACAGTTATGCAGAATTCATTGGTATGTTTAGAAAGTAAATGGGATTCAAGAAGTTGATTATCCATAATTAGGGGGAAGATAGGTGAGAATGGCACAAGGCTTTTCCATAGGAATATGTTAACTGATACTGATAATGCTCATTTGGTGGGACGAGGGCTTTTTGGTTTTGTTACAGTAACCATAGACATGAGAGGGTGAATAAAATTATTTGATCATTCAAGTTTATCTCCTCAGTACAGAATTGCTGCATTAATTTTCGTAGCTTTTATCCATTTTTTTCTTAAAATTCCCAAATGCTTGGCCTTCTGCCACTTACTTCAAGGGACTACCTTCTGTTCTAACGTAGATCAATGATTTCACTGATATGCAACATACGTTTTCTTATTGTTAATTTCATTTTGCTTTCATTCCTTCACAAAGTATAGTCCATTTGTTGTATCTCTGTCAAAACAGTGAAGAATATCGATAATTACAAACAGGGAAACTCTCTGTACAGCTCTGATATGTATAAAGCACAAATATTTAACTAACAACTTAGTTATATTTTAAAGAATGCTGGTGTCTCTTAAGGTAACTGTATAACGTAAGAATGTCTAGCTAATTAATACCCAAAATGAGCATCTTCTTGCAGGAAACTGTAAGGTTGGAGTGCTCAGCTAGGCCAGCAGTGCAATTGTTTGAAAATCTCTGACTGCTGTCTCATGATCAATAAAAGTTCTGTACCCTCGGTTCAGGCAACCAAGATGACAGTTGGGCTTTGTTAAAAATAAGTAGTCTAGGCAAACTTGTTCTTTGTTTAGTGCAAGAGAATAAATTAGATGACCTCTTTGAGGCTCTTCCAGCTGCACTGCCACGTTAGATTTCTGTGACTCTGCTGGTTTTGTATTGAAATTGATAAATCCATATGTCCCATTAGGATTAAGTAGTAGAAGATGTAACATTCTAATGTGGAAAATTTTATCTTGATACTAGGTGCTGTATTTTCTACTCATCTATCATACATAATTTTACTGTTACTCTTCTATCCATCTCCTTTAAGATGCTCAAATGTAGGTTGTCATTTTAAAACTCAGAAACTTTGAGTCGAAAATATGTTTTAAAATGCTAAACTAAAATGGTTTACTCCAAAATGCTGAACTAAAATGGTTTACTTGGCTGAAACCCTTGCACAATATCAACTGCTGTTAACCTATGATGGATCTTTACAGACCAAACTGGAAGAAGCCCTCAATTTAGCAATGGAGTTCCACAACTCGCTTCAAGATTTCATCAATTGGCTTACTCAGGCTGAGCAAACTCTAACTGCAGCTTCTCGGCCAAGTCTTATCTTGGACACTGTCTTGTTTCAAATTGATGAACACAAGGTATGTAAAGAAACAGATGTGTAATGTTTTTCTCCCACTCTGTGGAGATATTTTAACAATGTCCAAATGAACCCTGTAACGCTGGCACTTGGAGAAACATTTAACTTGTTTTAAAATTGCATTTTATAGTCTTCCTTGATACATCATTCTTTATCAGACTGGGGTTTTTAAGTGTTTACCCAGTGCTTGAGCAATGTAGTATTTAGAGTAATTTTCTCCCTTTTTTCCAAGGTTTTTGCTACAGAAGTGAATTCTCATCGAGATCAGATAATAGAGCTGGACAAAACTGGAACCCATTTGAAATATTTCAGCCAGAAACAGGATGTTGTCCTTATTAAGAATCTGCTGATTAGTGTACAGAGTCGATGGGAAAAAGTAGTTCAGCGCTTAGTTGAAAGGGGAAGAGCTTTGGATGATGCAAGGAAAAGAGCCAAACAGGTAATCGGACAACAGCTGTTGTACAACTCTTTGAACTTAGCTGTAATTACATCCAGACTCTTGAAGAATATGGTGCTTTAAAGCACTTTCAAGTAAGTCTGGGTTTAGTGTACCGGACATTGTTGAGTTAATGGAACAATTTCTGTGATTGAATCATAAAGCACTTCATTTCGGAGGTGAAAGCATCATTTTCAACCCTAGCAGTGACTTCTGTCTGCAATACAGGATAGTCTAAAAGAAGAAAGTTACAGTATGGCTTCCAGATGTATATTAGTGCCATCTGTCCTCAAAAAGAAGTTTCCCGATCAACCCCTTACATTTTAAAGAATGTGGTGAACGCCTTTCGCTAATCTGTGAGAGTATGCCTTAGTATTTTCTTCCTGGGTTTACGTTGTGCCCTGATTAAGACTCATCACTTCCTCAATCTCGTACGTTAGTTGCTAAACCAATGTCTTTTGTGTACTAAAATGTGTCCATTTATTTCCTTAAAAACCTGGAGAGGTTTTTATTTACATGGTTTTCCTCACCAGGGAGCATTCATGTTTTTTGCCTTAGATTCATGTTCCCCTCACTGAGGAACATAAATGATAAGATGCAAAATGTGTGAGGGGAATGTAATCTGTTTAAATGTTAATAGGAAGTTCTAGCTTCTTTTTATTCAAGTGAATGTGAACCATTCAAGATTTGGTCATGTTCACAGCCAAACCACATTCCGACGTTCACTGCTACTGCTACTCAGCTCGTAGAGTAAGAACTTCTCTGAGCAATAAATTAACCCATAAGCCAATCAAATGTTATTTATTTCCAGTAGTTTCTCTTGTGCATTCACACACACAGCAGAGCTGAATACACTAAGTTGTTCATTTAGGACGACAATTATCTGTGCTGAGCAGGGAAGGAGTGCTGGAGGGTACTGGTGTCAAGGCCTGATCCACAGCCCTGAACAACAGGGTCCAGGAGCCTTGAGAGGTTTCTGAACTAGTTCATTGTGCTTTCATGTGTAAGCAGCCCAGGCAAGAAGGATTTTCAAAAGAGATGCAGAGAGAGAATCAACCAGCTTAGAAAAATTGAATCCCAAAGGGATGCTGCTTTGTGAAAGCTGGTTGAATCTTTGGTCTTTCCCTGCTTCCTTCCTTGAAGCACTCTTTTTGTTGAGACGGGAAGGAAGATCAAAGATCTGTTCCTTGCCTGTTAAGATAGCATTTGATATAATGAGAGCATTTATGAGCGTCCCAGGGAAAATCTTGAGCAGTCATCCAGACGGGAGTTTTCCTGAGTGATTTACTGCTGTTGTCCCATATAGGCAATAGCTAAGCCCCATTCTTGCTGTATTTGCTATTCATTACTAAAAATGTAGGAATCTAAATGACCAGCACATCAACAGAACTTACCAATATGTCTTTGACAGATGCATACTATGTGTGCAGATCACGTACATAAAAGGTTGCTAATGCACATGGGAGAAGGGAGGCTAAGTCCAGTGGGCACATGGTTGGGCTAGTCGCTATTTGAGAGACCAGGGAGAAAAAGCACACCAAATTTTTTCGAAGTCTGTAGAATTCTTGTTTGGCCTGTAGGGAATTGGTTGGGGTTTAATGTTTTCAGACTATTTTATGAAATCAGTGAATTTCTAAATCCATGCAAATCTCACTTACTTGCAGTTCCATGAAGCCTGGCACAAACTTATGGAATGGTTAGAAGAGTCAGAGAAATCTTTGGACTCAGACCTTGAAATTGCAAATGACCCTGACAAAATAAAGATGCAGCTCTCACAGCATAAGGTGAGTGATGAAATGCAAAGTGCCCAGTGAGGTGTAGGTAAGTCTTATCAGCCTTGCACTGTTCAGTCAGCAAAGGAAGTAGATTTGTGACCTCACTACAATGGAGTGCTTATTAGCATTAAATCAAACAGTGGTATGTGACAGGTGAGGAGTGAAAAAAAAAACTTTTCACAGTACCTGGTCTGTGGGGGAATGGCTAACTGTGAAGAGGAAAGACATAATAATACAGCACCATGGAAACTTTAAAAAACAAAGTAATACTATCTCAAAATAGGAATATCTGAAGAGGTTTTATTCATAGAACCATCGAATGGTTTGGGCTGGAAGAGACCTTAAAGATCATCTAGTTCCAACCTCCCTGCCATGGGCAGGGACACCTCCCGCTAGACCAGGTTACTCAAAGCCCCATCCAGCCTGGCCATGAACACTTCCAGGGATGGGGCATCCCACAACTTCCCTGGGCAACCTGTTCCAATGTCTCACCACCCTCAGAGTAAAGAATTTCTTCCTAATATCTAATCTAAATCTACCTTCTTTCAGTTTAAAATTGTTACTCTTCGTGCTATCACTATACTCCCTGATAAAGAGTCCCTCCCCATCTTTCCTGTAGGCCCCCTTTAGCTACTGGAAGGCTGCTATAAGATCTGCCCAGAGCCTTCTCTTCTCTAGGCTGAACAACCCCGACTCTCTCGCTGCATGTCTTCATAGCAGAGGTGCTCCAGCTCTCTGATCATCTTCATGGCCCTCCTCTGGACCTGCTCCAACAGGTCCATGTCCTTATGTTGCAGGCCTCAGAGGTGGACACAGTACTCCAGGCGGGGTCCCACCAGAGCAGAGTAGAGGGGGAGAGTCACTTCCCTCGACCTACTGGTCATGCTTCTTTTGATGCAGCCCAGGATCCTGTTGGCTTTCTGGGCTGCAGGTGCACATTGCTGGCTCATCTTGAGCTTCTCATCAACCAGCACCCCCAAGTCCTTCTCCTCAGGGCTGCTCTCAATCCATTTTCCGTCCAGCCTGTATTTGTGCGTGGGATTGCCCGACCCACGTGCAGCACTTTGCACTTGGCCTTGCTGAACTTCATGAGGTTTGCATGGGCCCACCTCTCAAACCTTTTCAGGTCCTTCTGGATGGCATCCCTTCCCTCCAGCTTGTTGACCGCGCCACACAGCTTGGTGTTGTCAGCAAACTTGCTGAGGGTGCACTCAGTCCCACTGTCCATGTCACCAACAAAGACGTTAAACAGCACCAGTCCCAATACCGACCCCTGAGGAACACCACTCCACTTGCCACTGGTCTCCACTTGGACATGGAGTTGTTGACTGCAGCTCTTTGAGTGCGACCATCCAGCAGGTCACTGGATATTGCAGGCTTTTTTTCAGTCCTTAAACTGCAATTTTACTGTCTGGTTATTTGGGCTGGGATTTTCCTTTTAATACTACAGGACCACCTCAAAACTGAAAAATAATCTTGTATTTTGATTGGCAGTTGCTTTTTATGTGAAGTGGAAATACTAATTAAATCCTCTAGAAAGTACAATGACACCATTAGTAGCAAAGGTTGTTTCTCTTCATGGGATTCAAAATTCCAGGACTAGCTTTTCACAAACCCAGCTACTGTAGGTGAAAATGTAAAAATCTCCCTGATTGACTTGGCTTTTCAAATAAATAATGATAATGTAAAAGCTCTGTAGTTCCATCAGACACAGAGCAAAAGGATGGATGGAAGAAGTCTTTACTTCATTTTTACTTTTGCAAAGACCCTAGAATAATACATTACTGAGTATCAAGTGGGTGAGTGGTAGAATCTCCAGAGACAGACTGTGTCTCAAGATTTATCTTGGAGCAGTTTCATCAGAGTATTGAATCGTCATTCACTTTTCTACATTTTGGCATACATTTACTTCTACTTTTCATGTCAGTATTACTGTTCTCCATTTACTCCGATGTCTTCATTCTGCACAATATCCCCAAGGGTTTGCGTATCTAATTTTTCCCTCTCAATGTAGCTTCTGATGATTGCTTCTACCTCCAACAAGTTTTACCATGTATATTAATGATTGGTTACTGCATCAGTCTGCTTTATATTTTTATCATGTCTCAGTTTACATGATGATTTAAGTATTGTTTATCAACCAGGAAAATAGTCTCCTTTAATACGGGAAAGTTGGCTGTTGGTCAAGCAAAAATAGTTTTACCTATGTTTGCTGTTAAAACTTTTAGATAAAACCTACATTAACATTCTGTTACACGAACTCTGCAATTTCAGTTTGTTCTGGGATAGTTGCTGTTGCCAGAATTTGAAGTCAGCGATGAGAATTTAGGAAAAAAAAAAAAAAAATCTTTCTATTAAGATAGTCTTTCTTGTCTTCTGTGACTCTATCAATCTTTTAATCTTTCCACTCCCCTCTTTTCTTTATATGAAGTTCAAACTCCTCACGAGTACGGTCAACACGTTGTGACTTTGCTTTGAAGTCCTTTTGGGTCCTGAGGTTTGACTCCTTACTTTTATTCTCCTCCCCTCTTCTGAAATGTTAAAGATGGTAATCCCATTTTGGTCTTTATACCTACAGCAGTTCATTTTATAAGCCCAAGCTTCTTCACATGGATTGGCAGACTCATCACTTCTATCAAACATATCTTTTCTCTAGTTTCTTTTTGTATAAAATGCCTGCAGAGAATAACTACTTGAGTTGCTTGAATCTTATTTCTTATTAAGGAATGGGATGGAATGTGGTACCAGGGACATTAGGATTGAAACTGGAGGAAAAAGATGAATGTGTGTGAGTGAGGGAGTTCTGTGAACTTTGTGACTTTAAACTTCAAACAACCCCCCCCCAAGAAATCAACTCAATTGTTTTTTAATGAGCTGTCAAACCTCCCAACACTGCAATGTCCTTCCTTGTATTTTGAGTCTTTTCCTTCCACTCCCACATATACCCCCTGTGTCTGTCTTAGTCTTTTCTGTCCAGCCTTGAAGGTTTCCTTGCTCCATTTAGTTAACGATTTTGCTATCTGAACTGAATATGTGCTCTCTGTGTGCTGTAAGCAATAATTTGGACTCACTCTTTGCCAGTTGTTACTGCCAAAAAAAAAAAAAAAAAAAAGGCCCTGAAAGAGAAAAGCCAAGATAATATGTTTTCTCTCTCACTCCTATCTAGTGTGTTGCCAGGGACTTTTGGGGGTTATTCATGGTCTATTTATTAGCAATTTTTTCTCATTTTCAGAAGTCAGGAATGGAAAAACCCTTATTAGGTCACGCAGTTCATTCCTGTGCTAATGCTGAATGTTCCTTACAGTACATTTATATGAACCTGGCTAATTTTATCTGAATGTTCCTATCTTCCTTAGAAGGAAGGTAGAGAGTTAATTACTGAGATTTCGTTCATCTTACTTGTATGCTCCTGGCAGCTTAAACCAAAATCTACTCTCAGTTACACAGTTGTGAAATCAAATGAAAGTAGATACGGCGTAGTGTGTGTAGTCTCTTAAAGAATGAATTAACTGCAACCCTTTGTTCACCTTTATATTTGTTTTTCCTGTATGATCCCCCTCTGGCAGCAATTTCATTGTGTTTTCTCATGCAAATCAAGTAACACTGTGCATGTAGTGTTAAGTAGTTAATAAACCCCATCAAATGAAAGGAACACAGACATGTTGTTTGTATTAAAGGAACTTTTATAAAAAACTGGTTATTTTAATTTTGAAAATTATTTTTATTGTAGGTCTAGCTTGACAGTGGTGCTTGTATTTTTTCTTAAAGTGTATTTCCTTGTTGTTTTATATGAGGAAAATGAAAGGACAGTAAGGAAATACCAAATTACAAAACAAATGCTTATTTTTTTTCCCCTGATAAATTTTGATCCTCAGTTCCCTCTGGATCCTGAAATAACCCTAAAGTAAGGACAGTACAGTGCAAAATACCAAGCAAGTTTTAAAAAAGGGACCTTGAATCACCCTGGGTAGTCATACTGTCCACATGACATAACCCAATGCCTACCTCTTACTCAAGACACCTCCATTCCACTTGAGCGTTCACTGACACACATTCACATCTAAAAAGAGCAGATGACTATGTGGACACATGGGAAAGTCGGTAGAAGAGTTGTGAGCTACCATGGCACAGGCTGGTGCAGGCCAGCTGGGAACAGCTTGCCAGCTGGAGGTGAGCAGGCATGCACGTGCCGGCAGTGGCCTTGAGGAATCTTTGCAATCTTTACATGCCCTGAGGAATTACTGTAAGTTGCCTTGCTGGATATGGTGATACTGAACATTGCTCTGAGAAGCAGATGAAAATCTGCTTCAGCAAACACTGAGCAAAAACTCTTTTGGCCTAGTATTTTTTTGGTGACAAAAAAAAAGGAATATTTATTTGATTCTGTATATATGAGTTTCCTAAAGCAAACTTGTGATGTATTTTTTTTTTTTAAACTGATTTCCTGCTAGCAGTTCATGAAGGTGAGACATTAAAGACTTGAAGCATTCCTGCCATTTAAAAGCTGCTGTGTAGTGCTGGTTTTGTCTTTTGGCAGTGTTCCTTTAATTATTTACTCTGTCAGTCAGTTAGCTCCTCTGCAGTATCAGGTGGGCTTTGTTTCTGTGTGCTCCTCTGTGCCTGTGTAAAGCTTCCAGAGGCTCTGGGCAGAAGGAGCTGTCAGAGCTGGCAAGCAGATGCAACTGCTGTGTCACTGTCATCTTCCAAAGCCCCTGGATCACAGAAACCTGCTTGTGATCATGGCTTCCAGCCCAGATTGAGTTATTGGCATGTCACCGGGCTGCTTCTTGTGCCTGGATCTGTGTACTTTTGGCATACTATTCTTCCCAATTATAGTATGCTTCAGTCTTAGGAGGTTTAAATGCTTGTGGTTGGAGGATTCCCAGCTTGACCATGCTGAGGTAAAACAGAATGACCTTTGTAGCCCTTGGGGTGCTCTACACTGGCTTAAAATCTTCGTATGTAAAAATGTAGTGTGAATACTGCTCAGTTCATGGTTCTCAAACTAGCAGTTCTTTCACATTCTTCTGACTACCAGGCAGTCCCTTGCTGAAATTTAGGACAGGAATCGATGCTCTTACTGAAGGAAGGATTTTCCGGAAGTTGTTCCAGTAGGTGTAGAGCTACATTCCCAGAGAGGAACAAAAGGCAGGAACTCTGCTAGTGTCAAGCTCTGTATAATTTCAGGTGCACTGTGGCACTAGCAGACTAGAAATTTTGCAGTAATTTTAAAATTTTCTGGCAGCAATGTTACAATTTCCATTGCAAACAATATGCCAAAGATTAATTAACTGTGGCCTGTAGGCAGTTAATGCTATATGGGTGTTTTCTTTTTATTCCACATATATAGGAATTCCAGAAGTCTCTTGGTGCCAAACATTCTGTGTATGATACCACAAATAGGACTGGACGCTCCTTGAAAGAGAAAACCACCTTGGCGGATGACAATTTGAAACTTGATGATATGCTGAGTGAACTAAGGGATAAGTGGGATACAATTTGTGGAAAATCAGTGGAAAGGTAAATGAAAACCAGTCTAATTATTCAGCAGATAAAAAAAAAAAAGAGAGACTTAGGAGACTTCTTTTGCCTTCTGTTGTGTAAAAGTAAAACCATAGTGGCTAGCTTGTTTGATAATTAAGAGTGCCAAAGCAGTAAAATAGTAGAAATCCGTACTTTCCTGATGGTATGAAAGAGGACTGGGGGGGAGCGGGGGAAATGATACCCCAATTTAAAGAGGGAAACACTGTTTTGAAGCCCTTAGTTGTTATGATTTTATGTTGAAAATGTTTTCCTGAAGTGTATGAATGATTATTTTTGTGTGTGTCTCTGTTCATTTTTTTTTTTCCCCTAGACAAAATAAATTGGAGGAAGCCCTGTTATTTTCAGGACAATTTACTGATGCTCTGCAAGCTCTCATTGACTGGTTATACAAAATTGAACCTCAGTTAGCGGAAGATCAGCCAGTACACGGAGACATTGATTTAGTGATGAACCTGATTGACAATCACAAGGTAATTACAAAAATATTCTTTTTGAATTGCTTATAAGCCTAGCATTTTAATGCTATCTTTACTTGGAGCATTTTAATGCTATCTTTACTTGGAGCATTTTAATGCTATCTTTACTTGGCTATTCTTTAATTTTTAGAAACACCGAATAGTTTTATAACATAAACATGTCATTAACAATGGAAAATGTTATAAAACATACGTGGAAGAAGACAACTATTAGTGACTCACTGACACAAGTTAGCATTGAGATATTCTGTTTAATGCTGCTATCCTGTGTATTTATGAATATCATGTCAAAAATTACAAGTGTGCGGGCAAGAGGTGGCAAAAACTATTTTACTAGAAGTCTTTGGGGTAGACAGGGCTTTTTATTTACTACATCTGCTAACCAATTGTCCACTGCACTTGTCATGACTACAGCAGCATTTCAAACCTGCAGGGCTGCTGTATATTCATGGAGAAAAGTAGTTACAATGCTTAAGTTATGCACGGGAGTATACAACTAGATTATGACCTAGGAAGCCTACATTGGTAAGCTGCACTGTTTTGTTACTGAAGTGGTTTTGGAGATGGGAGCAAGTAGGAGATGTAGGACTGTTCTTCTGAATTCCAGTTTTGCAGTTCAGTATGTTGGAAGAAATAGCTGTTGAAGTTACTGGTATTGCAAAGGCTACACACAGAGCTCTGGAGCCTGAGAGGATTACAAGGTGAAAGTCCCTCTGTTCATCTACCAGTGACTTCCAGTACCCAAAGGCTGTTCAGTGAAGAGGAGGCTTTGTTCCTCATTAAAAATAAGTATTTGGAAACATAGATTGTCTGTAAAAATTAGCCTGAAATACTCTGGAATTGCTTCTGAAATCCCATTGTATATCACAACTAGGTCATAGTCAGTGGCATGGTATACTGTAATTATCATATCTTCTTTTAAGAGCTTCCTTTATGTAACTGGAGCTTGTTCCATCTGCAAATGGAACATACTCTCACATAAATGTATGAATATGTGGCGAGATCTACAGCCTTCTAGTCAGACCCCCAGATGGGGTTTTAGTTCCATTTTTATGATTTTAAACCTTCTCCTCGATTGTTAGCATTTTATCTGATCTTTTCCTGCTGCAGAAATCTTGCACATTAATCAAGTGTGTCAGATCAATTGCTTTGATAAAGAGTGTAAAGCCAGCATGGGGTAAGGAGGCTGGATTTCCCATGCATTCCACCAGGATGGGTTCTGAAGATCTGCCTGACATTTTCCTACTATATTCCAGTTTTATTAGGATAGGCTAGAGTGTAAATATCTTCATATGGAATCTAATAAGCAGAACTTGTGTGTGTTTTGAGTCACTTTGATGGAGTTATTCTTGATGGAACTAAGTCCATATTTTGATTTCTTCTTATAACCAGTAGGTTTTTTCTTTTTACATAATTATGCCTTAATGAATTAAACATACCAAATGTATTTGGTGGTGCCTAGGTTTTCCAGAAGGAGCTGGGAAAAAGAACAAGCAGTGTTCAGGCTCTGAAGCGCTCTGCCAGAGAGCTGATAGAAGGCAGTCGTGATGACTCTTCCTGGGTCAAAGTCCAAATGCAGGAGCTAAACACTCGCTGGGAGACGGTTTGTGCCCTGTCAGTATCCAAGCAAACGCGACTGGAACAGGCTCTTCGGCAGGTAGAGGAGTACTAATAGTGCTACGTGTACTTTATGAGAAACAGAGAAAAGATGTTACAGTCTAGTTGCCAAAAATTTAATTTCATTTTCACTTCATGTCATCCAATTTCATTTAATTTCATTTTAAAATACTAATTTTCTTGCTCATGCATTGCTTACCTTGTCTCCATCCCTTTACCACAGCACATAAATAATGCCTCTTAGCGTTTATTATTGCTGTTATTGTTAGTCTATACCACAAATGCAACACAAATGTTTCAAAGACATTACCATCTAAGGAAATCACTGAAGTTACAGTCAAGTGTGAAGGGTGATTAAGAACTCTGCTTCCTTCACAGGAAGCTGGAGATTACAATCATATTTATGCCCTTCGTGCCTTATTGGAAAGAAGTAAATTTGTGTACTGAAAACTTGTTTACATTGGCACAATTACAGTGCATGGTGAAGTACCCTGCAGAAAAAATGAAGTTGTGCTGAGTGCGCTCAGGAGCTAGAACAGTGCACGTATGTCAGTACTGGCTGGTACTGATACCAAACTAATAGGATGTACAGCTATGTGAAGATATACTAGCTTGGACTGGTGCTAGGATGGGGCTCCTGCAGTAGCGATGTATCTGCTATGTACAAAATTCCTGCCCTGCTGTTCCCAGGGTACTGCGTTTGTCCAGGTCTCCAGTCTCTCAGCAGGCACGATCCTGAGCTACCTCAAACACTAATTGTGTCTGAATAAGGCTGTGTCTAGAGGTGGAACTTTCTTGTTTTCTCCAGCCATAAAAGGGTCAGTAACCAATGTGCTGTCAATTAATTTTGCTTAACCAGTGATTTTAGGCTGAGCAGAAAATATAGTTCTCATCTCTCCAGCTGGTCCTTGAAAGCACCTCCTGTGTAATTTGTCAGCATAAAGGCATGACATTCTCAACTGAGCTGCAAATACACTATAAATCAGATGGCTAAAAGCCTGTTCATGCTTTTAGGCTTCCTATAATTTTTTGGGAAGCATGAGATATTTTTACAGTTATGAAAATGTAGTCCTGTATATCATTGACTTTTTAATGGAAAGTTAATGTGCCGGTACTGACGCATGATTAATGACTCCAAATGTGGGCTCAGCCTCCTTGTGTAAGCTGCATTGTGTCTGTCAGATCCCCTCACGAGTGACCGTGACTTCATGTATTTTAACAGGCAGAAGAATTCCACTCAGTTGTCCATGTCCTTTTGGAGTGGCTGGCAGAGGCAGAGCAGGCTCTTCGTTTCCATGGGATCCTTCCAGATGATGAAGAGGCCTTGCGTACACTAATAGACCAGCACAGGGTAAGCAAGAAAACGAAGAGGATTCTCTTCCTTCTGATAGGCCTGTTAGAGGGTAGAATAAAGGAAAGGAGGCAAAGTCTATCCCATATAGTCATATCCAGCATCCAGTGTTTGTTTTTGCAACTGTTTCTGTAGAGAAGCGAGAAGTCTAATGGAGTTGACAGTTTGGTGCCCATACTGATGCCGGGCTGCTGTTTGAATCCTCTTGGCTTACTAAGAAAATAATGGGCCTTTAGAAAGCTGCTGTAAACGTTTAGAGACAGATGCAAACCCCTCTGTGGAATATATGCTGCGTGACAATTACAACACAGACTGCTACAGTAGCAAAAGTATATGTGTCTTCTTAGCACCGTTGAGCAAAACAGCATATACTTTTCTTTCAAGGTCATTTGTAAATGTCAGCAGAATTATCTTATCATCCATTAACCTTCTGTCATGGTGAAACAGCGTGCTGTCATACTTTACATGCAATAGGTACTGAAATACTGCAGTGCCATAGGTAGGTACTGCAGGTACTAGATTATAGGTCATCAAACTAACTTTGCAGTATGGAATGGGAAAATGGCTAAGTGAGGAGCATAGAGGTCATATTTTCACTCTCCAAACAGGAAGCTGCAAACATGCACATTTAAGCCCATGCAAAACTCTTCTTTTAAGTGCAGTAGTAATAGTACCAAGAACGTAGTGCCCACACTGTTATAGAACAAATTGTGAGAGTAATGGATTTGTTCATCTTTACTCTGAAGAAAGTTATAACAAAACTTATGAAATGGAGAGTGGAAAAGCATCCTGTTTAAATTGAGTTTGGGAATGTTATTACACAGAGGAGCGTGTGCAGGGTATGACTATGTAACGGTTCTTAACTAAGGAGTTTTCAAGGTACTCGGACTGCAATGTTTTGAAGAAGTTTTCAGATTTTTATTTTAGGGCCCTGGAAACTGGGTGCTACTCTTTAGCTGGCAAGTGTATGTGTGCATCAGCATATGCTGACTAACGTTGGCAGTAGCAACCTGCTGTCCCCGATGCAATTAAATCTGGCTTTAGCTGCCTTTCCATGTGCTTCATCAGTTCCCTTTTATTTAATTTTTGCTCTTCTGAATAGAGAGAACCATCTGAATGAAATCTTGGGTCCACTGAAATAATTAGAAAAAATCATCTTGAATTTCTACCTCTGCAATGTGGATTGATTAACAAAATATTTCTGTACAGAAGCTCAAAATCATGCTGCCAAAGCTGAAGCATAGCTTGGAACCTCAAACCAAAGCAAAGTTTATCTCTGAGAAACCCTGTCCAGCTAGGGACAATAATCACTAGCACAACACAACCAGCCTCTGTGTTAGATGTGGCCATACTGGACTTAAATTTTTTAGTAGGCTTTAGAAGATCTTCTCCCAGCCACGTTTTGTTTTTAAAGGCCAAATAGTAGAAATACAGGAATTGTCAAGCTAAGATAGATTGCGGCACTGCTGCTTTACCACCTAATAAGCCCATACAGCAAAATCATCCTTGAACGAGTGGCCTCTCCTCTTAAGCTTGTAACATTAGCCTTCAAGAAAAAAAAAAAGAAGAAAATAAGAGAAAAGGTAATATTTGATATTAAACACCATGGCTGTATTGTAATGCTGCAGTATTAATATAAAAAAGTATGACTGTGACATTATTTACATAAATATGAAATGTGTCTTCCTTTATCACTGTGATTCTTGTAAAATAGGTTTAATGCATTTGTATCCAGCTACATGTTGAAAGGTTTCTTCAGGACAATATTTTATCTAAATGGTCCATTTTTAATACCCATTACTGATTTTCTTTTCTTGAATACTGCACATGATTCAATGAATTCTGCTATCTCAGGCAGAGAGTTTTCTGTTAGCTATCCTCTCTAGGGACTGAGAGGTGTAGTGGGTTAATGCACTGCATTAGTTAATGAGAAGCATCACATCTCCTCTCTTATAAATGTATCTATATCACTGGACTGCCCCAAAGTTCAATACAATTAGTATCCTGTACTGAACAAAAGCTTAATACACTGTATGTATTGTGTCATAGATTTAGATTTTGAGATACTCTAGTACAGTTGTGCAGGGAAAACAATGTTGTTGTTGTCCTCTGTTTTCGTCCTGGCCCTGGCTTATATTTGTAATCTCTGACTACAACCCACCTCAACTTTTCCAAAACCATTTTGAACTGAAATATTGTAAGAACTCATGCGTTTTTATGAGAGAAGGACTGCTATTGTGATTGGGTCATAAACTCTGACATTAATTTAAGCTCAAGTCAAAATCAGTTAATAATGAATCTCTTTAAATACACAGCTTACCTATTCCAGGCTTTTAGAACTATGTAGAAGAGATTGTTTCTTTTACACTTTTATCTCATAATAGCTTCATATTTACTTTGTAAACACACAGGATAATGTCATTATGAGGAACTGTAGAATCTGTTTTTACAATGTTGAGGTGATTTTGAATTTTCTGGGATCTGACTTGGCCGATCTTTAATTTCTGGAATCCAAAATAGCCCTATGTGGATGGAGAGAGGAAGAGTTAAACTTTGAGTCATGGTTCCATTTTGTAGCCCAACTAAAGATGTTAAAATACAACAAAAAATTCCACTAGGCACTGAGAGACTTTGGCAGTTCCAGTTAAGGGTGCTCACAAAGACACACAGACTTAAACACCATTTAGACATCACAAAAAGGCAGAATAGTAAAACCATTGTAGTAATAATAATT
>VYXH01004681.1:48908-141914 GCA_013397275.1 Burhinus bistriatus | reverse complement strand
AAAAAAAAAAAAAGACATGCAAACTGTAGAAAGGATGGGAAGAGTGCTTTAGTTTTGTTGTTGTTTCTCACCCGGACCCAGTTCTGGTCCTGCCACCCCTTCCTCTGCCAGACTCCCTAGGAACATCAGTGGCTATAAGCTTGGATGTCTAAAGCTCTAAACATCCTTTCGCTTTTACAAGATTTTTCCCACATGGCAGCGCCTCTGAAAACAGCTGGTTAATTAGCAGTCTCTGTCTGTGTTCTTGCTGTGTCTCTCCCTCAGCTGCTGAGTTTTCACATTTGTGTTAGTTTAATATAGCTGCTCCTGAAGTCCTCTATCATCTTGTCTGAGCATGTAATTATAGTTGGACATTTCCAGCCTTTGCTAGGAGCTTGATAGTTTATTATGAAGAATTACTGTAACTGACAGACAAACCAAGTCATGTGAAATGTTGCCAATAATGATTCTAACCATCATATAGTTGATTTACAGCACTTGTAAAATGCTGTGATTTTCCTTCTTTTTTTAATAAGGGCATGTGTCTTTCAAGTATTTACAGTGTGGTGGGCTTTTAAGCAGTGGCAAGCTGGGGTAAAGATTTTAGAGCTTTGTTTAGTACTTTATGTGGAATAGGCTTTTTAAACTTTTTTAACTTTTCTCAGACAAATTAAACATGCTTCTTTGAAGTTCAATCTCTTTGAGCGATCAGGAGGCTCATGACTTTCCCAGACTATGCCCTCAGATTTCTCTTGCAAATCCTGTCAATGTTTAATTGAAATTTTTACCTCTGGTTTAGGAATTTATGAAGAAATTGGAAGAGAAAAAGGCAGAACTGAATAAAGCAACAGGTATGGGAGAAGCTATCTTAGCTATCTGCCACCCAGACTCCATCACCACCATTAAGCACTGGATAACAATCATCAGAGCCAGGTTTGAAGAGGTCAGTATATGTCAAGCCGTCGTCATTGCAACAGTCCATCTTTGATTGGAACACAGTTGACAGCTAACATGGTAGTTACACTGGGAGGAAATGATCCAGCTGTTGAGAACTAAACATTTAAAATACCCGCAGTGATGGATGTGAATACCAGCCATGCTTCCCTAGGTTTTATTTTAAAACTTAGAGGGCTTTAAGAACTAAAGCAGGTGGTCAAACTTCTTTGTTTGTATGTATTAAAGGAAATACTGCCTGACACTTCCCATGTGAAGAAAGCTAATAGTTTCTGGGGAGAAACTTAAAAGTTGCAAAGGAAAGAAAATACAGGGCAAACTTGAAGCATTTTCTAATTACATTAAGGAGGATTTCAGTCCAACATATTTCTAATCTAGAAGATTTCCAAATGATTTAAGTGGCTATAAGTAGGTCTCAGAGGGTGTACCACACTCTCAGCCGCTAAGGTGTTTTCTGTGTCTATTAAGTTTAAAGAGAAACAAAATACTGGTCTTAGCAAAGCGTGGCTTCAGGAATGCCCAGGAGGAACATGGACACCAAATCACTAACTGAAGACATGTTGTTTGATAAAGTTCTTAATATGTTGCCTGAATGTTCCATTTACTGCATTTAACAGCACCTAATCCTGAATATCTGTGGAAAAAAATGTGGTGTTGAACTGGGAATTCTAGTTACCTAGCACCTTTAGTGATCAGCCACTATATCTGGCACCTTTGATAATGAAACACCAATAGGCCTGGGAGGAAGCTCTGGGTTTACAGTTAGCAGAACAATTTTAAATACAGTTTAAAAAATTTCAGATGTGCACAGACTCATTCATTGGTTCTTTTATCAAGGTCTTAGCATGGGCTAAACAACATCAACAGAGACTGGCAGGAGCTCTGGCTGGACTTATTGCTAACCAGGAATTGCTGGAAGCCTTGCTTTCCTGGCTGCAGTGGGCAGAGACTACACTTACTGAAAAAGATAAAGAGGTTATACCTCAGGAGATTGAGGAGGTTAAAGCACTTATAGCTGAACATCAGGTAAGGCATGTTAAGTGACACATGTCCTACTCGTTCCACAAATAGTGCTCGTGTCTTAGCTGGACTTTGTAATGAAGTGTGAATCTCCTTAGCTATTTTCTCTCCTAATAATCGAATCCCTTTTCAGATACCCAGTTGTGTGTTTTGTATGTGTACAATATGCTTGTAGTTTATTCAACACAGAGGTAAAAAAACAACCAAACAAAAATTCAGTGCCACGTTGTTCTAAAAGTAAACCTACAACTCCCGGTAGGAACAGTAATAATAATAATAATTATATTTTTAAAACCCCACATGAAATACATGATAGTGCTGCTGCCTTAGAACTAGTGTTAAGTGTGGCTTTACTGATTTGATGTCAAAAATCTGTTTATGAAGTGTCAGAGGGAGCTGCTGATGCAGTGAATGCTCATAGACTTACCGCAGCTTACACACTAGAGCTGTCTCACTTCTATGAACTACAGTCTGGACAGCAAGGAACACCTGAGTACTCGGAGTCAAAATTCTGTTGTACATCACCTCACCGTACATAGTTAATGAAGGAATTTGACAGACTGTTTTCTAGATTTAGCCTTCCTTTAACAGCCAGGCCATAGTTGTCTTAAAAGCTTATACTGCGGATTTCTTTTACCTACAAAACCTTTATCTGTGTCTTTTTTGTGAGGCTGGCATTATAAGAGGCTTTCTGTGCCATTATTGGAACTTTGGTGTTTTGCTATTGTATATGTTTTTCATTCCTGTGATCACTTTTATGTATTGTTAATTAAAACCACCTCTGTCTGATTGCAGACATTCATGGAGGAAATGACCAGAAAACAACCTGATGTGGATAAAGTTACAAAGACCTATAAACGAAAAGCACTTGAACCCACTCCAGTACAATCTCATATTCCTGTCCTTGATAAGGGGAGAGCAGGAAGTAAGTAATGAAGTATTTTGGGACAGGTCACACACACCGTTGCCCTGTCTATAAAGATGACAGATTGCTAATAATCTAATAGGTTTGATTAGCTTCTAGTGGAACAGAGTGAAATTCTCTTTGATTTTTCTAATTATCTCTCATTTTTCATTGTGAGGAAATCTCTCATAGCAGACTTGTATTTTTAAATTTTGTCCTATACTTCTTGAATACCTATTTTTAAAATGTGCAGCCTTTCACGTGGTGTTAAACTTCCAAGAGTCTTTGCAAATCTACCATTATCTGAAAGTGTGAACAGCTTCTTTTACATAAAGATACAGAGACAAAATTTTGTTCTTACTGTCTGTGAAGGTGTATGTATCCAATTAGAAAGTGGGTTCAGTGAAGTTGAATGGAAAGTAAATAATCAAGTGAGGAAATGGCTTTTTTGTATTTTTAGATATACTTACCTGTTGTACTTTATACTTACCCATACATGGAACCAGCTTCTAAAATCAGGTTGTTTACTTTGCGACTCTCTGAGAGATTTGCAAAGATTTTATTTAACCTGTGCAGCTTCACTTGCGCAGTCACTACTAGCTGCTTCTGGCTAGACAGAAGATACTTCAACGACTATGTGGTCCTTCCCCAGCAACAGTAAAATAAAAAAATTAAAAATCCCATTAGATGGAATCATACCAGGGTATGGGCTCATTATTTGGGACAGAAAGGAGTAGTTTTAGGAAGGTCAAGTATCCTTCATGTGAATGTTTGTTTTGTTTGAACTGGGTGAGACTTACACATTTTATCATGTTTTAACAGGAAAGCGTTCCCCAACACCAGGCATATATCCATCAGCAGCCCAGGCACAAATCGAAACCAAGAATCCACGGGTAAACCTTTTAGTCAGTAAATGGCAGCAAGTCTGGCTTCTGGCCTTGGAAAGAAGAAGAAAACTTAATGATGCTTTGGACAGACTTGAAGAGGTCAGAAAAGGAATATACTTACTTTTTGCATAATTTTGTTTACCCTGGATTAAATTGTAAATACTTAAACAACTTCCATATTTGTTGTATTATACTGGGTGATACAGCTAACTGAAAACACTGTGATACGCATGCTTTAAAAGCTATCATTCTCATTTTAAATATGAGGAGAGTTAAGATGTTGAAAATGTTTATATAGGTCCTCAAAGAACCAATTATTCAAAAGAATGCAGATGATATCTCATTGATTTTTCTAGATTGATTGATTGTAACTGAAAAAAGTTCTTTCTCTTTTTTATTAAGCTGAGAGAATTTGCCAACTTTGATTTTGATATTTGGAGGAAAAAATACATGCGATGGATGAACCATAAGAAGTCTCGTGTGATGGATTTCTTTAGGAGGATTGATAAAGATCAGGATGGAAAGATTACAAGGCAGGAATTCATCGATGGAATTCTTTCTTCAAGTAAGTTTTAAAATTAGCTTAATGTCGAACTTGGAATAAGCATCTTATGAAGTCTTATTCTCTATATAGTGTACCCTATGCGGTTTATTGTGTTAGAAAGTCACAGGTTTCCCTTTTGAAGTCATTAATTGTGATTATTTTAAACTATAATTATTCTCCTTGAAAATATTTCTAGATTCTGGTAACTGTTTCTAGTTCTTTTACGTTTTGAATCAAATTACAAATGTTACATTTATATTATTGGCTAATTAATAGTTTACTGGTTTATTGGACTCAGATGGTCATTTCTCCAGTACACTAGCCACTTCAACAATTACATTTCATTGATTAGTCAGAATAGTAAAACATAGCTTATAAAACCTGTAGATAAATTTCAAAATCAGTTTATATGATCGTATGATTTTTATTAGAGAACTTACATGAAATAGTTTCAATTATAGAAGGAAACCATGTAATTTCCAAAACCAGCGTTTCCATGAACCGTGACCATGTTCATATACCTGTATAGTGAACCGAAAGGTCAAGTAGTCAGACTAGTAAGGGAATTTTCCTAGCTTTCCTCATGGATTGGTTTTCCTTAGGTATGCACAGTTGGTGATAACGTAAGCCTTCCACATCATGTCTGTGTGTAATCACATTTCCCTTTAGCAACTGATAGCAGATGAGGGCCTACTTCTTAAAATAATCCTTTATCTTCAGATCATAGAGACCTTTGCTTTGAGCAGTGAAGATTCAGAATTGGGCTGCTTTTAGCCTCTCATATTCATAAGCTGTTCAGTAGGAGAGTATTGTAGTGTATATATTTTCCCCTGCTTTAGGAAATGCAGTAAGATAATCACTATATGTGCGTGTGGCTGTTTTGCATGAATTGATAGAAGTTGATGAAAAAACCCTGATACCACCTAGAGGTTAAACAGCTTACTCATTTCAATCAGTTGGTATCAACTTGTTATAACTGCTAAATACTCATGATGTAATCCCTGTTCACCATCTTGAAATTTTCTTTGACCATTTCGTAGAGAATCTCTGTGTGGGTGTATATTCTGCTGCTGTGAACTTGCTCTAAAGAAGGATTTCACAAAACACTGTGCATGTTTCTGCAGTGGGAAGGCCTTGCGTTCCAAATTTAATTAGCAGTGAAATTCTTGCTTGACCTTTCCTCACTAACAATTTATCTTGTTAATCTGTGGTATTTTATGCACTTGGAAGGTCAAAATGTTTAAAAAAAAAATTACATATATCCTACAGTTTAATCTGCGCCCTTGCTTCTGCGTCTCTCTTCAAGCCACACTATGATACTCATTTTAATCCAATACCTAGGTAACACTGGAGATCCAGATTTTTTTTAGAAAAATTCCTTCACTCTTTTGAATGTCTTTGGGTTTTTTTGATAAGCATTGTCTGTCACCTAGTGCCTAAAAACCTTTTAATATTTGTGATAAAGCCTCTCATTGTAACGGGATTGAAAGGCCAAAAAACTTAGCTTTTGTTGGTTTTGTCTTACAGAATTCCCAACAAGCCGACTTGAAATGAGTGCTGTTGCAGACATTTTTGATAGAGATGGTGATGGATATATTGACTATTATGAATTTGTAGCAGCTCTTCATCCAAACAAGGATGCGTACAAGCCTCTCACAGATGCTGACAAAATTGAAGATGAGGTACATTCTCTGCTTTCTTAGATTGCACTCTATTCTACTGGGGTTGTGTTCCTTAATAATTAATTTTATTTTCACTCCTGTATAATTTGAAGTTTACCAGTTACATAAATATTGAGAAATATGATATTAGCAGTAATCATCCAGTTGTGGTTTTTTGCAGGTTACAAGGCAGGTAGCTAAATGTAAATGTGCAAAACGATTTCAAGTGGAACAGATTGGGGATAACAAGTACAGGGTAAGTCTTCTAAGGACCTTCTTAGTTCTTTCAGATTCAAGATTCTTTGTACGACATGCTTGTGCAAGGAATTAGGCTATATTAATTTACAGGAATTTTGTATGACAATTAATTTTTTCTTACTTCAAGCTTGTCTAAATTTTATGGTTTTTTTCTTGTTAGAACGTATAGGCTAAAAACATGGAAAAATGCTGCTGCTGGTATTTATTTTTGCTGAAACTACTGAAACTGTTTTCAATATATGGGAATTTTTAAAAGCTAACTGCATGCATACATACGTATGCATATGCATACATACATACAACAGCTCCTTGAAAGCCAATATTTTTGCCTGGATATCCGAAGTGTTTAAACTGTATCTGGTTTTCTATTAGTTTTGTAAAAACAGTGATATTTTCCTGTGGTATTGTGTTGTACTTTAAAAATCTTTTACCAAAATGTATTCAGTTGCTTTTATCCTCCCTTGTCATTTTATTGGAGCACACTGTTCCTTCTGAAGAAGTACAAGAAATGTGTTAGATATCTGCAGAACAATTTGAGATTACAGAAAAATACATATCACATTGTAGAGAAAGATCTGCTACCCCTAGATTCAATAACCAGAACAATTTCAGATGAAATACGCAATATTTGGCTAAGAGAGTTTATTAAATACTTGTAAATGATTTTAAAAGACCACAAAAACAGCAATGGGAAGGAAACAAAGGCCTTGAATATTCTCCAATATTCAGTCTCTGGATGGCTAGCTACCTGCTCATCTCTGAAGTAGATACTTTATTTAGAATGTCTAATGTGTTAGTTTGCATGTGTTCTAGAGTCATATAGAGAATTTCCGGTAAACTAATCGTGTCTTTCTTCCATTTTTCATTTCTTATCAGTTCTTCCTGGGAAATCAGGTATAAACCAGTGGAATGTGTTATGAAGTTTTGTTGTTTTTTTTTTCTCCCCCCCCCCNNNNGTTTTTGAGTTTTTTTTTTTTTTTTTTTCCCCCCCCCCCCCCCAACACATAGTTATTTAAGCTTGCAATGGTCAGTCTTCTTGCCATCCTTTCATCTTCAGCTAATTCATTGCTGGTCAGCTGTGGTATTTCTTTAAGTGCTATGGAGCATTCATTGTCTCAGGATCCTTCCTCTTCAGTCCCTCACCTGCTTTCTTTGGCCATTTTCCTCATTAAGGAAATTACTTTTAAAGGAACCAGATAATGGTCAGCAGCAATTCCCATAGTAAAAAATCTTGAGCATTTAAACTGCAATTTTAGAATTACTATTATTTTATCAGTTTTCAATTTTATAGCAGAATGCTTCAAAATTCTGTGTTGCATTTTTTTAGGCTATCAGATTAAAGGCTAATCACAGTAAACACAGATCCTAGTCTCATATCACTTATTTATTGCAAATTAGGCAAAAAATACTGTCATTTTCAGAAAAAAAAAAAATCCTGTGGAATCAAGCAGACTGATTGAGAGCCTAGCTGATTGTTGGTATTTTATATACTAACACAGTGAATCATTAAATACCTATTTTGGAAAATAGGCAAATTAAACTTGCTGTTCCAGTTTAGACTATTCCCTCTCCCAAAGTGTTTTCAAAGAGCTATGGCAGGTCTGTAATGTATTTGAGTTGTGTTTATGAGTACTTTTTGTCGGTTGGATCATCAGTGAGTCATACTGCAGTGGCATTGTACAGTGGTACAGGGAGGATACACTAACCGGTGCTGACTTTCTCCTGTGGTACATACTGATACACAGCTTCTTAAATTGTTAAATCATGCTTGCCCGGTAAGAATGGAAATACTTTACACAAACCAGATACTGGATACCATTAGTATCTTATTCATGCTCTTATAAAGGCAGTAATATGTATAATTCATTCTGGAAATGCTAGTGTTAACAGCATTAGCCATTTTAAATCTAGAGATGTTGAAAATGTAGATGCGTTCTTATTTATTGGCAAAGTCTGTTGAAGTATAGAAGAAAGCACAAAGAGCAGTGGATAATCTTACCGCATGCCTCAAGCAATATATCTAAGTAATAATTTAAAATATTTTCCACATATATATAACAAGCCTCTATTTGAAAAGACTATTTGAAATTATGTTAATCCTCTTATCTGCCATCTGTACTTTCAGATCCGGGAAAAATACAGCATTTTTTGAGAGCATCTAACTCTTACTGGTGCAGAACAGCATCATAGTAAAAATCACCTGCAGGAAGTTGGCTGAGGCTTCTCTAGTGACAGTGATGTTACATGGCTATTGTCAAGAACAGGCCATTTTGTAGTTTAAAGTAGGCTTCCTTTACGTTTTTATTCCAGTGTTTTTACCTCTGATTATTTGAAACAACGGTAAATACTGTTTAAGGCAAGTTGGTATCCAGGCTATTTTAAGAAGGAAATGGACTGAGTTACCATTAGGAAAAATGCCTTGATAGATACCGGTGTTATTTCCAGGAGCCCTGCTGTCTGAATTAAACACAGCCTAAGTAGGCAGTTTCCGAAGGATACTGTATCTGACCCTTGGTATAGTTGCCTGTTGGGGTCTAACTGAAGAATTAAGATGGGATGGGGAAGACATAAAGAAAAGAAAAAAGACAGGATCTTCAGAACCTCTAGAAAAAATTGTCTGTAGAAACAAGCCAATGAAAATAAACAGCATCAATTTGGATGCCATTTCTTTTATTAACTTTGATCTGCAAATGTAAAATGGTTCTTTGTTCAGCACATATTGAATGCACTATTAAAAAAGCCCTTACAAATAATGCTCATGTGAATGTTCTTATTTGTAACAAAAAAAAAAAAAATATTGAATTAAGCAGCAAGCTTTGCTTTTGTTTGGTTCCTAAAAGTAATATTCCTTTGAACTTATTCCTTCTTCCTGGCTTGAGTAGTACCAAACAACTAAAGTCATTTAACAAGTAGGGAGCACATTTGCATGGTTTGCATTTAAAACGTTTCAGTCCCCTCACTGGAGCATGTAGGTACAGTTGAACTATGGCCAGCCTTCTCCAAGGGTCAAAGATTGTCCGAAAGAGGTGTGTTTGACTCCTGTTGGTTTCAGTGAGTGCTCTGCACATTTGCGTGGGAGAGCACTACACTTGGCCTGATGATCTGCTGTCAAAATAAATATTTTAGTGGCATTGGCTAAAAAGTTACTGAATTCTTCTGGTTAGTTTTCATGAGATCGTGGGGTCAACATTTTGGTCATGTTTGCTTTGATCCAGATTTGAACGGAGATAAAGATTTTGTATATAGATTTTGTTATGCATGTTTCAAGAGCAAAACATATGTTAGGCCTGGCCATCAGCCCAAAGGAAGAATGGGCTAGTACAAGAGTCATATGAAACAGCTTTTTGTGCTTATCTGAATTGTGAAGAACCTCGGTGTGTAGACAGAGGAGTGACAGTTTATAGCAAAAGGAAAATAATTATAGCTATCAATTGTTCATTGCTTCGTTAATGTTCCCTTCCCCACATGTGCCTCGCTATAGGTGAGCAGTGTCAATGCTATACCTGAAAATATCCCTATAAATGAATCAATTGACAGAACTGTGCAACACTCATAATGCATTGATTTTCCAGCCCACATACTGATCATTTAAAGCGATGCTGCCTTCCTTTCAGCTGACATCGTTAAAATCTAGACTGTTGCAGAAGAGAGTTTGCTTAAGATTTTAATGGTGAAATAATGCAAATAGGTCTTCATTAATTTGCACAAACAGAGATTGTAACCAATTAAATAATGTGTTACTAATTTTGCTTCCTTTATGAGCTCAAACATTTCAGAATCAAGCATAAAATTAAACCTGAGATTCTTTCTTACCGTCCTGCCATCTCCTTTGGATTAATGCAACGGCATCTGATTTGAAATCTTAACAGCTTTAATAATCTGCATAAATAAATCTGATTTTTTAGCATTTACTAATAATTAAATATCAAAATAAACTTTTTAAAGTGTCTGATTTTTAACCTATCAGTGTTGAACTGCATCTGAATGACTGAGAACCTGAGACTGTTGTTTGATTTTTATTGCAGTTTGGTGACTCTCAGCAACTGCGCCTTGTTCGTATCCTAAGAAGTACAGTCATGGTTCGTGTTGGAGGTGGCTGGATGGCACTTGATGAGTTCTTAGTGAAAAATGATCCTTGCAGGGGTATGTAACACCACTGTTAAAATGGGCATGCAGATAATTATTTGGATATAGTCACTGTTCGTTGTCTCAGGATGGAGATTGAATTGTATAAAATGCCAGTTCTGTAAACATCATCTCACTAAATGTCACATAATGATCTGTTTTTGTAAACTTTAAATCCCATGGTTAAGATCCTCTTTGCTTGCACTGATGTCTAGAATAACTGTGGTGTCTTCTGCACAGTTCCTCCAGCATTAGAGTGGTGTAATTAAGAAATGAACTTAGCCCAGATAGAGTTTATGGCATGTAAGCTGCTTGTATGACTTGGCAGAAATAGCACACAGAAATGTCCAATAAAACCTTCTCGGCAAGAGAGAAGTTTTGAGGCAATAAATCAAAATAAGGCAATTGAATTGAAGAGTAAAAACAACACCACCACAAAAAAAAAAAAAAATATCTCTGGCCAGTGGCTGCGCCCAGGCTTTCAGGCTCTGTCTGCGTAGCCCTGTCTTTTCATTGGCATCTTCCCGAAAACCACTTCACAGAGCCCTGAGCCTTGTACAAAGCGAGTGGAACATGCTCTGGTTGGGAGGACTTTGTGCTCTGGGGAAGCAGGGAGCGCTCTATCACCATGCCCTCCAGGGCTTTGTATCAAGTGCATTGTTTTATCAGTACACAGCAACATGACGACATCTTAGTTTGTTGGAAAGCCTACTTCTGCAGTGGGAAAGTAGGCTCTGTCTGGCACTGTTCTTGGAGGAACAATTGGAGATAGGAAAGAAGCCATTTGTGAAGGGAGCGGGAGAGATATGAGTCAAGTAATAGACGGAGTAGTAAAATTGCGGAAAGTATAATAATGACTGTGTTCTGAGTGAGCTGACGTTCTGTAACTAGGTAATTCTGTCCTGTTA
Source organism: Burhinus bistriatus (assembly GCA_013397275.1). Classification (NCBI taxonomy): domain Eukaryota; kingdom Metazoa; phylum Chordata; class Aves; order Charadriiformes; family Burhinidae; genus Burhinus; species Burhinus bistriatus. The sequence continues at coordinate 130,674 of VYXH01004681.1, read as the reverse complement.
ACTAGCAGCATTAAGTTTACTGCATTTTTACCTCCCAGGAGTTTTATAGAATCATAATCAATATTGTAATAGCGTGAGAACAGCACAGAGGAGTTTGGGAGAGGCAAGTGAGCTAGTGAAGACACAGCCATCAGCTGTCCTGTAGACCTTACTCCAGTGTCAGCTATCTCACACAGCTTCTGCTTTGGGACCAAAGTTTCTAACAGTTTGGTACAGACCTTGAAAAGGTGGAGAGCTTGTATTTGTAGCAATTGTCATGCTAAGTCAAGGATGTTAAATCCAAAAAGAAGCTACCACAAAACCCCATAAGGGCTGAGAGTGTGCCACCAAGGCCTAGAAATGTTTGTCTACAGGCTTAGAAGGTATCCATAAAACTTCTTATCATAGTATCATAAAAGAGCTGTCATAACCTTGTGATGACATCTGTGAGTTTTTCAGCAGTATTAAAAATAGTCCTTTTGCTTACCAACATAGTGCATATATTGTTTACTAAAGAAATGTAACAGTAATGTTACATTTATTACTTTTGGACCACAGGTCTAACTGAAATTCAGCACCTGATTCTGCACCTGTTACTATAGGAAAGTCATTTATGCCTGCAGAGCCATCCTTACTTTATAGCTTTCTACTCCTATTCCTCAAAAGTGCACGATAGTGGAAAACAAAACGTGCCTCAAAATATCTGACTTCATTGAAGGGTTAACTTGGTTAGTTTTGATATACCCCAAACATTTTTGTCAGGCGTATTGACAGGTAGACTTGCAGTTCCCACTTGGGTTGACAGTGAGAGATACAATACTTAATAACTAATTAATTTATTGGAATTCCTTATTACTGTCCTCAGATTAAAAGTCCTTTGGAACTTTATCCCCTCTTCTTTAATAAACCTTGTATTCTATATATCTCTATGGTATTTTCTGTAGTACTTTATCACTTTCTCATGGGAAGTATATGAGCAGATGAGTAAGTCAACACAGTGGGTCTAAAGGTATACCGATCTCTATAAAATCATTGAGACACCAGATGTTGCGCATTGGTACCTAATCCTAGTCTTGTTGAAGTCAGTGATGCAAAGTAGTCATTGATGTCAGTGGTGCTGGTTTAGACTTTTCCTTAAGCACTTCACCTAGCAAATCTGCCCTTCCACCAAGGGCTTCTTGCATATTCAGATAAATCGCATTTCAAAGAACTGTTGTCATAAACAGCTTTAAAAGTATTGGACCTAGTTATATAAAATAATTTTAGCTTATATTACTTCTTTATGTCAGCAGATAAATACCATTACACAAGTATACTTGGGACTGCAGCCGAGTCTATCCAAACACTAGTTCCTTTTTGCCTAGGAGACCTTTGAGAACTCACCTCAGAGCACTGAGAGACAGCTTTTGCTCTGAGTCCTGTCTTTTGGCCTGGTGCTCTGAGTCTCTTGCATATGCAGCTGCTGTACTTAATTTCTTCTCCTGCTAACGGTTTTCTTTAATGTGACCCATGTCCTGTGTCATTTTTTCTAGTTCATCATCACGGGAGTAAAATGTTACGTTCGGAATCAAACTCTTCAATTACCACTCAGCCTACTATAGGTTGGCAAACCCCTCTCTTTGTCTCCTTCTCCTCCTCTTCTCCTCTCTCTTCATTTCCTTCCCACTTTATTAAAATATATACTTTGAACAACATGCTACACCCATCACATTTAGCTTAATGTGTTCCTACATGGGCTGGTGCTTTGCAAGCTAATTTTTTTTGACACGCTTTAAGAGTGTTTCAAAAACAATTGTCATTCACACTGACACAGTTAAATGCTAACATGTCTTGCATCTATTCTTGCGAAACATTCTCTCATATGTGTGTTTGTATGTGTGCGTGAGTGCTTAGCCACCAACTACTTCATGATAGTTTGAATTTTATGTTCATCATTGCATGTTGCCAAACTACATAACTTCATAGTTTTGAATAAATATATTTGCTGCTTTCCTGTAATTTGTCCTTAGCATTTTTTTCTGGAACATCCAAGCAAGTATTATTTATTATGAATAGCTGTAGAGTTAGCAAAACTGCTCATCAGGTTGTGGCTATGTATTAATAGTTGATTGATTAACAATGGTTTAGCACGTTGAGCATTCCATTATCACGCTGACTTCCTTTGACAGTGGTTCATTCCTGCTGGCATAAAGTATTAGAATAAGCGAGTTCTGCACATAACTCTTCTGTGTCCAAAATAAATGCATTACACTGTAATGTATTTTATTTATTGTTAAAATATGTTGGACTTGGCATGGCACAAATTACAATAAACAGCCTTGTGACAATTTTCATATTTGACTAAATGAACACCTTTCTTTGCTGTAGCTAAAGGGAGGACAAATGTGGAGCTGCGTGAAAAGTTCATTTTGGCAGATGGTGCCAGTCAAAGCATGGCAGCTTTCCGACCACGGGGCCGTAGATCACGACCCTCTTCAAGGGGTGCTTCTCCCAACAGATCCACTTCTCTGTCAAGTCAAGCTGGCCAGGCAGCTGCCCCACAAGCAGTTGCTACAAGTACGCCAAAGGTAAGGAGAAATGTACAAAACTGCACTGGGGGTATAGATTGGTTTTGTTTTTTTTTCCTTGCTCCAGCATTATCATTGCTTTCCCTAGCTGATAGGTAAGAAGTATCTCGATTTTATTTCATAGTCTAGGGAGGATCTGAGAAGTCTTTTCGGTCTATTTCCTCTGTTTTTTGTTTGCAACATTGAAATAGAATTCTTCTTTACATTTAAGGTGCCGCATGAGCTAACTGGCAGTTTGGGAAATGCTCTGAAAGAGCAATGAACCTCTCTTTTTTGTTTAAAAAATAAGCTCTGCCATCTCTTCCTTCCAGAACATTTGTCATCGACTCTTTCTGCTTAGTTGTTATTTCTATTATGAGATTTGATCTCATTGTGAAAGCCTGGGTATCCTTCTCCATGACATTGTTTTCCATCTGCTGTCCTTCATATTTTGATTTACCATTGTTTCATACAGACACCCCATCATTTAACACGCAACTATGGTAAGCCATGGTTGACAAACAGCAAAACGTCAACTCCTAAGCCACCAGAATCCTCAGACTATCAAGGGTCATCTGCAGAGGTACAGTAAGGACAGAGATTCTAGTCTAATGACCTTCCTTCACTAAAACTGTCACTTCACTAACAGCCACTAGAGTTACAGTGCTTCAGAGCTGCAACATCCTTTGCATATTAATGCATTGTCTTCATTTTAGACCTTTGTCAAATTATTTCTTTCCTTTTTTTTTTTTCCCCCAAGTCTTTTTTTTTGATGTTCTGTTTGTTACAGTTTTTGACTTTTAGGAAAACTCAGCCTCAATGAACTTATGTTTAAAGTGCAAATGGTTAATAAATTTTAACAGTATGCAATGAACTGCATGAGCAAATGTGGAAGAGTACTTTTTTCTTTTTAATAAAGCAGTTTATATACTTTGCAGGTTTCTTTCCTAAAATTGTTTACTTTGCGTTCATAATGTACTGTGATATGCATGAACTGCAGGAAGGAGATGAATAAATTATGATCTCCAGTGCAAAACCACTAAAGAAATACTCAAGGTGGCACAAAAGACTGATTGTGATATAGAAATCTTTCCAACAACTGAAAGTTTTGTTTAGGGGGGTAGTCACCTATCCTTGCTCTAATAAGATAGCTATTTCATGACTTAACAGGAAACAAGCTTTGGTCTTATTTCCAGCCCATGACTTACATAGAAACTGCTAGTATAGTAATTAGGATTTTGTTGGCAATCAAGCTGTATGAGCAAAATTTGAATGGGCTTGGACCCAAAGTGTATCCTCTAATGTCATTACAGTCACTGAAAAGATTGCAGCTGGATCAGGCTGCGAAGTGACTTGTCACTTGTAGGAGTTACTCTTGCCCTGGGTTAGATGGAGGGCTCGGTGAGGGGAAGCTTCTGCTACCCTCACCTCTGCTGTCTCTGCTTTTCACGTATCTGTGCTTTGATGCCTATTGCTATTCATGTGATACCTTCCGGTGCTAAGTTTATGTGACCTTGGTGTGGCTTTGCTTAAAGATGCATAATGAACTTTTCACTCCCTTCTTCTGTGCGAGTGGGTGCGTTACTTGTGCACACTGCAGGCATATGTATACAGCACTTCAAGCAGACAGGGCTGTTGCTTAGAATGATTAACAATAGCACAAAGTTGAGTCAGTTGTCAGTTTCTAATATATTTCTGTATTTTCTTTCATCTCTTAGCTGGTAACTGAATTATAAGATTAATTGATGGTACTTTAAAGGGTTTTTAAGGCATGGAGAGGTGGTGTTTTCATTGAATTACAGTGAGGTGAAAGCAGCTGGCATCAATTTCAAGCGGGGGTGCTGTATTCCACGTCAATTCTTACAACTGCTAGTAGTTTCAGTGAGTTTCTCTTATGTAAGCCACCATAGTTTAAGACTGTACATGGAATGATTGGGGTGGGGTCGGTTGCAGTGGATTTCTGAGGCATTCTGCAGCATTTTCTGCCCAAGAGAGTGGTTATGTGTTTTATATGCAGACTGCATTTGGGTTTAGGGCTAAACTGAAGAACAAGCTTGATCTCTTCTTGCACCAGTGATTCTATCCCAGTGCTTTGCCCAAAGTGCAGCCACTTCAGTGGGGGTAATGGAGAGCATTCTCTTTTTTCCTCATCCTCCCAAGCAGTCTCTGTCTAGCAGAGATTTCCAAGGTGTGGCTGGCTGGTTGTTAAGCACTGACACTTGGCTTTAGGGAGAGTTTAACATTGTGACCATCCCTGTCAGAACCAGCAGATTGTCTGCTCTGTGGCATCTCAATGCTCTTCTGTTCAGATGTGCCGGAAGTGGTGCAAGCTGGCAGCTGCCAGACAAGCTCCTGCCAGGCCTCCGCTTGGTGCTTAGCTCTAGGCAGCTCCCAACACACTCCTCTGGATCTTGGTTTTCAGTACCTAATTCTACCTCACTGCTGTATGGGCATCAAAGGCACAGAACACAGGATCCTGGGATCCAGGTCACTCAACGTGCCGCATTCATCACTGCAGTGTTCATTCTTCTTTCTGGATATGTACTTAGTATTTTTGTGTCGAGTAAATGACTAGGCATATGGTAGTTTTCCTCTTATTTGCATACACCTCCCATCTAGTATGTTATGTGCATTTGAGATTTGAGGATTTAATTCTTGTGGCTTTGGGGCAGACTGTAAATCAAGACTCATTTTATTTTAGAAATGAGAAAACAGGCAGGGTAAGGCTATGGAGTAGAGACATTTCAGACAATATATTGACAAGAAGAACATTTTTAATTAGTCCTATGTCTTTTTTCCTGCTTTTTTCTAGCAAAATGTTTTGAAATTTGGTAGGTTTGTTTTACCATCAAAATACTGATAAAATGGACACAAATGTATTCACCACCTATAACCACAGTCAGAATAGTGGACAGTCAAGCTGTGCAGACATAAAACCTCAACTACTTGTCTCTTTTTATTTAAGTCATGTACCATCAACTAATCTTATGTGCTTGACTAATTATAAGAAGGTAGAATTTTTCTTTCTTTATATGCATTGAAATACACACAGAGTGCTAAAATGTTAATGTCAAGCAGACTATTAAAGTGATTTTTTTTGTTGTTGTTTTACATTTGGACTACTTCAAATACTAACTGCTAAAGGAATGTTCACAACTTCACATCATGAAAAATGTCCATAGTGACTCAGACTGCTATTTCAGATTCACAGTGAATGTTATTATGATGATCATATTCTGAGCTATGTACTACCTAATGACAGACCTTCTCTTAAGAAGAGAAAAAAACCCTTTTTTTTTTTTTTTTTTTTTGTGCGTAGGGAACACCAATTCAAGGAAGTAAACTCAGACTGCCAGGATATCTGTCAGGGAAGGGTTTCCACTCTGGAGATGACAGCGGCATCCTGTCAACAGCAGCTACTAGAGTTAGAGCTCAGTTTGCAGGTGAGTGTCCTGACCCTTACAGCTTGATCTACTGCTTGCTTTGTTTTCCACCTGAATATGTAGGGTTATGTTAGCATGCGAGGGAGATGTCAGAACAGCAGGAAGGAGTGAAAGTCCTACTGTCTCCACATTAGTATTGCCAAGGGTGCACATAATCAGGATAATGGTCCTCCAACCACATGGTTGCACAGCATGTACATTCAGCTCTGGATGTGCAAGTTCATGACTGCAACGTTCTTGACACAGGTATCTCCAATGTATCTGCTTGAAGAACTATGGAAGAACTGTTTACTTAGAAACTGAGTTCAGTTCTTCACAGTGTTCAAGTTATGCTCAACTGTGATGGAGAAAAGAGGTCACTTAATCATGACTTGTCCGTTTCTTTTGAAAGAATAACTGCAGGGAGCAGCTGTACATGACCTTATTAATGGAATATCCCGTAGAGGTTTTTGAAATAGTGTATGAAAATAGGAAGCAGTGAAGCTGTGCTCTTCCAGGATCCTCAGAGCAGCTCTTTGTAAGGGAGGGGGCTAGATGGTTAGAACAGAAGATAGCTCTACTGGCTTTCCCTCACATCTTAAGCTCTGCAGAGCATACTGAGCAGTACTGGAAAATCCTGTTCGAAGAGTAGATGTTATAGGTGATTTGAAAAATGAGCCACCTGAGATTTCAGTTTCAACTTGGTGTTCTTCACACATACCGGGAACCAGATTTGTCAAGATCAAAAATATTCAATAAGTAATCGGAAAATTATGAAAAACCACATTAATGTTTTTCTATTTAAGATTCTTTGTTGTGGTTTTTTCTTCATGGCACATTGTCTGGGCAGGCTTTCACTTTAGCAGGCTTGCTGAGAGCTCAGTTACTCAGCCCTTTGTTTGGGAGAATGTATACTCTGCCCTTGTTTACTTGTAGCTTTCAACTGTATGGGTTTGATTTTTTTAAAAAAGAGGGGTATACATTTAAAAATTGGGATATTCATCTGCATCTCCCAGGTACATATATTGGGAAATCCTGAGTGCATGAAGAGGCCAGATTATGAATTCTTTCAATTCATAGCTGAGAAAATGGCAGGGGAAAGACATGATCTGGCTGTTAAGTGAATAAACAATGCATGTCTAGCAAGTCAAGAAAAGTTGCCAGGACAATACATATTTTAATGAGATGTGCTAGTGACTATTTCTCAGCATTTGATCTCACATTTCCTTCTCTTTAGTGGGAGATATGGCATTGTTTTATGCTCTTGTTTAATATCAAGATGAACTTAGATCATCATCTACCTGGCTTGCCAGAGGTCTAAAGTTTAGTTTGTGCAATGAAGAATTTTTGGGGTTGCTAAAGACCTAGGAAAGACCTGCACACCTCTTCCGTCCTTACCTCTAATACTGATGGATGCCTTTTCTCTTTCTAGAAACCAGAAGAACTCCAAGCAGACCTGGAAGCCGAGCAGGAAGCAAGGCTGGCAGCAGGTCAAGTAGCCGCCGAGGCAGTGACGCGTCTGACTTTGACATTTCGGAAATTCAGTCTGTATGCTCAGATATGTCAGAGACTGTTCCTGCTACAAGCAGACCGACACCCCGAGCAGGTTCTCGGCCAGGATCAGCCAAGCCTTCTAAAATTCCAACTCCCCAGAGAAGGCCACTAGCCAGCAAATTGGACAAGTCCTTGAAGAGATAATATGATCGGCTCCGTGAAGGTCTTTTCCTTTTGCATTAAGTATTTAAGTTCATAAGATGTAAAATATTATGTAGAAATTATTGTGAAATATCGCAAGAGGTGGATTTTTAATTCTGCAGATGGCCTTATTTGTGTATTTGTCTTCTTATTTTATGTGTATAATTTTTGTCAGATTTGTTTTTGTTTATGCCATATCCTGTGAGAAGAGGGAAGAGTTTTAATGTAAACTAACAGTTGTACACAGTAATGTGTAGAAAGTACACTAAAAATAATTGCCGAATGTACAGTGTACTGAATGTACAGTAAGTCTCTGCAACCTGAATAAAATAGGCCTATCACTATGACATTAGTTAACAGTAAAGGATACCTCATGATTTTTCTTTAAAAAAGAAAAAGAGAATACTAAAAAGCCAAAAGACACAATTACACATTTTGAGCTAACTAAACAAACACTAAAGGATGTATGTCAAAACTACTAAGGAATACAAACCCACATTCACAGTACCCTTATTTATACAGCATCTCTCAGAGAACTCACAGAGTTAATTAAGCACTTGCCAGTAATATGATATTCCGATACCTTGCAGCATTTCTGTGCCATTGCTTTCAATGAGGCCAGACACATTCTGGATATCTGAACTATTATTCTGTAAGAATATCAATATAAAGTGCATTCATGTAAATGTGAGGTTTTCTTTTGCTTGAGTGGATGGTAGCACTGTATCATTGAACTCATTTTGTATCAAAGCAATTTTGCTTGCAGAAAGCTCCGAAATAAACATGTCCCTTAACTTTATTTCTATTGTATTTCTTATTTTACAGGAAGATAATTTTCTGCGTTATGTTTCAGGGTGTATATCACTTCAGATGACCAGTATTTACCATAGTAACATAGGCTTTAATGTAATTTCCCATTATCAGCAATCAGATTTTGGTTAGCTACTGTATTTGTTTAATAAAACACTAAATTGCACATATCGTATGATTTATGAAATTACATGTAATTATTGTGTGTCAACAATTATTTTCTCCATATTAAACTAGGACATTTATATACCATGTATGAGATGGATAAAGAGTAATTCAGTTGCTCTTTTTGTCACTGATATATTTTTGCCATTCAGGGATTCTTTGAAAGGATAAATAATAAGTTCATTTTCAGTGGAAAAGGATGCAGCTTCAAATAGGAATGCTGTAGAATGCCTGGGCAGATGCTGTAGTAAATAGTAACAGAATCCTTTGAATTTCAAAATGCTCTTTGATAACATCAGAAAGACTCAGGTAGAATTTGGACAACATGTCAGCCAAAATAATCTAAACCCCGGCCATTCGTATACCAGAAAATGCTGTACATTTAGCAGAGCAATTTTAGGGGAAGACTGGTTTATGGTTGGTCCTGCTGAAAATGAAGCAGAAGCTCAGTCAGTTACGCGCAGTTAATGGTAATACCTGCATTCTCTGCTAGCACTTACCGGCAGTATTACTAAGACAATGTTTTCTGAGTTGTCACAAGAGCTTCCTGCAGACTCACAAGTTGACTCACACAGTCAGTTTATGAGAAACAGAAAAACAAAATAATACTCAAAAGATAATGCAGTAACTCAAAATCCACTTGTGTCAGGGTTTCCTCCAGTACGGAGTATGAGTGTTTGTGGAAAGCAGACAGTAACCAGTCCTGCTGCCACTGGTTTGGGAATCGGCACCCACATTTACTGAATACTAAAGCATCAGTCTGTGCTGCAGTGCTTTATCTTTCCATGTTTCACCTCTCCTGTTGCTGCTATTCGTTCTGTGATTGCTTTCCTAGAACATTAAAATACATCAGGATGACTTCAGGGCTTTTTGGAACCCCACACCGCCCTTGGATAAAGAGAAGTAGTCTGCATTTACAGATGGTCACTAAAGCATCTCTACTTGTCAGGAGGAAGAAGGAAAAGAGTAGAATTTAGGCACTTGCACAGGTAACTTGGCTGTAGGAGGAGATGATGGCCCATGTAACATGCTTGGTGCATTTTATAACCACAGAACTGGTGGAGAAGGGGTAGAGGTGGCAAATCTGAATCGCTCCCATGCAGTGGTTGCATAGTTCAGTTCCTTTTATCCCAAACGGACAGAGCAGCTCATTCTGCACGAGACACCGTTGGCGTATAACTGAAGTACCTTGTGTGGTGGTCTTAGCTTTAAATGTATTCGTAATACTTCATTAATTATGCAACTTTATGGCATTTTTGTGTTCCTACATTGTAACTTTACAGAAATATTAGAGCTATGACCAGCTTCTGAGAAACCAAACGTGGGCTAAAAGAACCCAAGGACTAAGTGGATTTCTGTGGCTTGTTGGCTACTGCAAAACAGGGGAGGCTGGGAGTGGCATAGCGGGGAAGTTCATTTATGGGCTTGAGAGAATCATCCAGTATTGGAAACCCACGTAATAGTAAATTAAATGGGACTAGGAATTCTGTTAAAAAAACCCCAAATCTTTCTCAAGATGTTATGCTTTACTTAAATCATTTTTGGAAGAAAGTAATTAGCTGCTTTAGATTGATACTAAGAACTCCCAAAACTAAGAGACTTTCCAAAGTTCTGTTCCCTGTGTTACACAAATCATACTGACAAAAGTCTGAAAATAAACATCAGATCCTCTGCACTTCTCTGACCCAAGTATGAATCTGCAGAATTTGATGAAGAAGGCATATTGTGAACTTACTAGTAAGTGACAGGTAGCTCAGTTTTAGTGAACTATTTTTGTAAAGAAAGAAGTGGTATTCAGTTTCCATCCTCCTGTAATTCAAAAATATTTCTTCTTCGGTGCCAGCATAAATGAAAGAGGAAGGATCAGCCCTCTAACCAATTCCCCACCTTGTTCAGTCACAGGAGGTGCATTTTCTGCCTTTTATTATCCCCCTTCTACCAACAGGAGTTGATCCTAAATTCACCCAGCCTGCTCAATGACCGTAAGTAGAGTCAACCTTTTAGTGTGGCCTAGGCTCTTACACCTGTGTATTCTGGGTTTCTCCTGTGCAATGAAGGAGCAGAGGTGATGGGGAGGGAAGAAGGGTCGGAAAATCTATGGCTGCGAGAACCATATTGTTTAGTGAATAATGTATCTTTAGCACTTGGAAAAGCTGGCTCGGTTCTAGGCTCCTTTACTTTTGCAGTCATTTTCAGCTTTTTGCACTTCTGTTTTGCTCCCTTCAAAATGGGAGAGTGTCCACACAATTTTCTGAAATCTGCACATGAAACCTATATGTAAAAAATGCACCATTAGAAAAGCTTGTGATGCCTTGTGGCCTAGGCATCCTCAGCTTGTTCGGTTTAGGTATTTTGTGAGCCTCTTACTTGCATGCCAATGTAATAGATGACAGTAATTCAGGCTTTGCCTGCGGCACATCTCTTCACAAAAGCGTAGGGATGAGCTTATATGCAATCTTAATTTAAAAATTAATGCATTTCATAAAAATAAATTCTGATGCAAGCAGCTATATCATACCATTGTCAGCAGCAACGTTTAAACCTGTAGCTGCCTCTGCTGATGTCTGCCATAGGAACGGCAAGACTACCTACATCCCACAGCTTGCATGTGAGAGAGGGGCCATAGTGCTTACATGTGGTGGTCACAGTATGTGGCAAGAGGACGCATTGCTGAGCACTTGCTGTAATATTCTGTAAATAACCACAGGGCTGGAAAATAAGCATTACCTGGTTTGCTGCATCTCAGTACAGCTGCCCTAACAGCTTCCCGGTGTTTCCAGTTCTTGGGCTGTATGGTAGCACCTGAGCTCATCCTAGCCAATGGTGGCTAGCTAGATGTTTGCTCTAACCACGGGCCATAGTAGGGAGTGGTGATGTTAGGAGGTTTTTATCTTCATGCAAGGTGAGTGGAATTTTGTAGAACAAAGAAAAGGTGCTTTCCTAATCAAAATTGTTCTCTCTGCTGAATTTGAATAAGCTGTTTGCAGACGTGGAGGTGGGAGAGGTGATTGGCTTGGTTGCTTGTTTGTTTTTCAATAGCGTTGTCAGGTTAAATGCAGGTAAGCTACTCATCTCTGTAGAAAAAAGTTTTATTTGTTAAAAAGGGGAACATTGCAGAGGAAACGGGAGCTTTTCAGAAATAATGGATGAGGCAGCAGCTTAAGATTCACGTAACTTGCATGAAAATGCTTGGTGGCTGATATTTTTGAGGTATTTTTTTATGCAGATTGAAGTCCTTCTGTTAAGACTTGTTCAGAGTTTGGCTGTTACAAATGAAGTGGTATCTGGCCCGAAGCTAAAAGAGGCTTGGGGGTTGTCATTTCATAATTAAGTAGTTCTTCTGAATGGAAATTGTTCAAATAGTCTGAATTGCAGCTCAGGGTGCTCAAACTGCATTTCTGTATTTGAAGGTTGAAGGAAAAGAGTGATGAAGGTGAATAGTGTAACATAGCTGGCATCCTGGGTGAGTACGTACGAGAAAGTTAATAGATGTGTTCTTAGCACTCGGATGATTGACTATGAGTAAGAACCCCAAACCATAAATCAGGCCCTGTCAACATCTACAGTGTTTTTTATTCCTCCGGGAGGAGGCAGCCAGAGTGATGATAGCTCTGTCCTGACAGGAAAAGCTGACTTGGAGCTTTTTGCGGGGGTCACAATGGTCTTTCCAGCATTTAGAATAATATCCAACACCATTAATTTTTTTTTTCCCCTTTTTGGGGCTTGATCATAGCTCTTCCAAGTCTTCTTTTATTGGCAGAATAATGGGGACCTAGAGACCTATAGAAGAGTTTGCACTGTCTGGGCTATTTTTGAAGGCAGTGAGTTCATGCGATAAAGGAATATCTCTACATTTCAAAGCCTGTGATCAAAGTGTAAGACAGGAAACAAGTCAGTTCAAAATGAGGAGGAAAAAAATAAGCTTGTAAATACTGCAAATACTGAGCAACTCCATGTTTGCTGATCAGAAGAGGGGGTGTAGGTTTGCTTCTAGCAACACTGAGTTGAAGCTTTATAGACCAAATCATCAAAACAAGCTAAGTGGGAGTATGTGGCATTCACCCAAGGCTGCTACAGCAAGTGAAGGGTGAAGTAGCTGAGCTGCTACCTGGAGTCCTCTCATCTCACATGAACGTGAGGGGATTGAAAAGCGTCTAACACATATGCAAGCTTTTTCTTAAAAGGTACTGGTAAACTCTGGGAAACTGCTGATCATTTTGGACTTGAAAAAATGATAGAAGCAATAATAAATGATATATTAGTGGAAACCTGAATAAATACACTAGGGAAGAGTTGGCTTAGCTTCTGGAGGGAAGTCATGCCTTACAAGCTGCCTGGAAGCCCTTGAAAGGATCAGTTAGTGTGGACAAAGGTTGAGATAGACCACATGGCTTTCCAAAAAAAAATTCAGCAAGGTCGCTCTCCACAAATTCTTAAAGAAGTAAGCACTTGTGGCATCAGAAGAATGGTTTTCAGGAGGTTAAATAGCACATTAAAAGCTAGGAAGGACGGTGTAGGAGAAGGTGGTCAGTTTTAACACAAGGAAGAGGTCTGCAGTGGAGCCCTTGACAGGTTTTAACACAAAGCTGCAAACGCTGGCTCGGAGGTTCCTGAAGTGCGTGTTGTTGGAAGGGTGCTCTGGAAAAAAGCATCACTGCGTTTCTATGATTCATCGCGCCTCTTGGGAGGTGTGCATTGCTTTCCACTGATGCTGAGGATCCCACAGCGACTAGCTCAGCCCTAGCCAACTAACCTTTACATGGCTAATTTAAGTAGAATGAATCCCACCCCAAATTAATGAGTTGATTTCTAGCTAAGGGTAACATGGGATGGGATTTTCATTAATGATTTGGAAGTTCTGCTGCTGCTGGCTTTTATCACTTACACACCCTTTTGGTGCACTAAATGTATTTTAGGGATATGCAAAGCACGGACCATCATATAATTTAACATCATTTCTAGTCACGTTCAGAAAACTCAAACCTTGTAAGATGCGTGGAGAATCCAGTCACATCATTGCTCTCAAAAACTTCAGGAACTTTTGAGCATTCCTGGGACCCTTCAGCAGCAAACCCAGGTGTGAGAAAGTGTATTCCCCACTGTGTTGCTCCCGGTCACATCCACCTCTGTGCAGTACCTGCAAATCCCATTTCCTTTGGGTTCTCCAATCATTTGTCCTACTGGGATGCACTGGCATCAGTGTAAATGAACACACCTTTCATGGGGCACGCTGGCAGGCCATGCACATCCTCAAGACCCAAACAATTTAAAAGCTTAAGTCATTGAAAAGGATACCACATTGATGTGCTTCTCTTCAAGTGTCCTGTGGACCAGAGGAAGATAAAAGAAAGGGGTTTTCCCAGAAGACATGAGCTATTCGTTACTTTGGTGTGGTTGCCTTGGGTTTTTTCTCTATTTGCATTCTAAATAAGCACAATTGAGTAGGGCCGTGCATAAATAGCTCCTTCTGGAATGAAGAAAAATAAAAATAATTAAGTGTTAAATTCTGGGTGCCATGAATATTTCCTGAAAACTATTTCTTTGAATAGCTCTCCAATCAGTCAGAAATGAATCTGGAGCACAGTTTGTTATATTGGAACTCAAGGGCAAAACATAGACATTCATTTTAAAGCAAATCTAATTTGTTCTGTAAAAATACAATGAGATGCAGTAAACAAACCACAAGTACATTAGGCAAGCCTAACACCTTTTTCAAAAGGAAGGCAAAACACTAGCAGTGAGTGCTGTTTCCACACATTGTTATTGTTTTCTCCTCATGGAGTATATTTGCAAATGCTTGGTACGGTTGTTCTGAACTGTACAGCAGCTCTGCAGCGTTTCCTATGAAAATGAGCGAACTGCATTTTCCAGCCCGTGTGCGTGGCTCTGTAACAAAAGCCGAAGCGATGCTTCCCACGGCCAGATGGCGAGGAGGGTGTGTGAGCGCGCGGCTCCTGAACTCGGGCTGAACCTCCCGGCACAGAACGAGGGGGTGATGGGGGTGATGGTCCCCGCGCAGGCACAGCTGCCTCCTCGCCCGGGAGGCCTGGCAGCGGCTGGAGACACACGGCCTGCCGGGATGTGATGGCTCGTTATTTCTGCCGATGCTCGGGAAGATTGTTAGCCTGACCACAGTGTTTTCAGGCGCTGGAAAGTCTTCGTAAGTCTGCTGATGCGGTCACTTAGCCAACACAGTCTTCTCTACGGGATTTCTTTTTTTATACACACATGCTGTGTTTACCTGGGACATGAAATAGTGAAGAAATAATCTGTAGTCTGTTACCCACGCACACTCCAGCGGGTTTTTTCCCCCCTCTTTTTTCCCGGCTTAGGAGGACTTACTAAATCTTTCCAGATTTTTGAGGAGGATTTTGTTCTTAATGATGCAAAAGAATTTTAATGTAGCTCTCGCTAATGGAAAAGCTCTTCTTAATTACCGATGGAAACTTCAGCCCCTGAATAAGCGCTTAGTATTTGGTAGCTTTAAAGCCTTCCACGCGAGAGAGCTCCTCCTCCCCTCCGAGCACCCGCTCTGTTTCCAGTGCTGTGTGTACGACTCTCCAAAAACGTTGCGGTGATCTCAGCCAGTGCAATAACCCTGGTCAGTACCAGCCCAAGTCCTCTGTTAGGCTGTGGTGGCTACAAGGGGCATTAGGCTACTGTCACCACCCTCTTTCCCCGTTGCAAGAGCAATGCCTTGGGGTCACCACAGGGGGAAACCCTGCCTCTGTGGGCAGAGCTGGTGGCTGGGGTGGGTGGCAGGCAGCTGCTTGGTGGCCCAGGTTCATGAAAACAAGAAGTCTGCGATAGCGGGGCACACTCACCACCAGCAGCGAGAGTTCTTCGTTCACCCAGCCAGACCGTGCTGGTGCTGGGATGGTTCTGCACATGTTGGACCTCTCCTCTGTCTAATGCCAGGTGGCTTCGTCAGGCCCAGGGCTGGCTGCTTCTTTCAGTTAGTTGCTGTATCACGAAGTGATGGCGATGTACAGAGCAAGAATTGCCCCAGTAATTTCCAAAGTCTGCAGCTGAATAGCTCTTTACTTATCAACAACAACATCGCCTGGTAGCTGCTCTCATGTTTCCTCTTTGGCAGGAATCTGAGCATCCTCTCTTCATGTCCTCTACAGGGGGCTTTCTGGAAAAGCGTGGCAGGTGGGAATTTGGGAAACCTGATCTCCTTTTCTGAAGGTGCACATGTGTAACTGTGTATTGAATCCGTAGCTCCAAGTACTTGCACAGGAGGTGAAAGTGGGGCCATGCCATCACCTTGTGTCCTGCTGGTCCATGGCGGCAGACCAGGATTTGTGCTACTTGCTGCAGCATGGGAGTACCTCGTAGGAGTAACTGAGTAGTGGGACTCAGTCACGTAAGATACTCTTTGTTCTTTTCTACCTTTTCCTCCAAGACAGGACTTTGTGTGTGGTGGAGGTTTCCAGTTTGGTCATGTTTCTCTATTCACAAAACTCCATGATTTTTGTGTTGGAAGGACTGTTGAAGATACATTCCTTTCTCCTCCTAAAGGAAGGTAGTAAGTTTTTCCTTTTTTCTTAGAATATGGCTAAAATTTAGAATTAATGCCTCTAAAAACTCTCTTTGAAAAAAGATAAAAATTTCTTTTTTTTGTAGAAAATGACATTGTGTTGGAAGAGGGGGCAGAACGATCTCCTGTAGTTTTTATTAACCGTGATTTGAGTTAAACTAGTCTTGGCAGAAAAGTCAGGTGGATAATGCAGACCCATTCCTTTGTTTTATTAACTTTTTCTCTGGTTTATGTTATACTTTTCTAGTGAAACACCAGTAGAAATAGACAGCTAGTCAGGAATTTCCTAAATAGCAATGCAAACTAAAAAAGGGGGATTATCAGCTGGAGTTGAGTTTTTCAATCAAAATGGCAGAGTTTAAGGAATCTTTTCCTTGTCTTAGACATATGGCCTGCAGTATGCAGGAATGTCTTTCCATATTATGTCTTTATATATTAGTAGTCAGGCTCTGGCCCTGAATGCTGTTATTAAACTCTAGGGTATAAATGTGGTCTCCAACTCTACATAAATAAAAGCAAATATTTTCAGCTGAGTACTCAAATGATGTTGAGGGAGTTTGAGTTCAGGCACAGTGATGTCATTCGACCATTTAAAAAAAAAATAAAAGCTCTGAAAAAATACATAATTGTGCAATAATTATATAGGGTATGTTTGTGACAGTACTGAAAACATTTAGAAGCACCTGTTGGATGGGCAATATTTTAGGCAGCTGCATTAACACCAAATGATGATTTGGAGAGTCCTGTTTTGGGGGTTAGTGGTGGCTTTTTGCAACTAAGTGCCTGTGTGTGAGCTTACCAGACTGAGGTCATTTGCAGTCCAACACAAGGCTGTATACGTGGTTTGGAAGGTAGAGTTAGAGATAAAATCAGCTGGATAAAAATCGAAGAGAAGATACCATTTTGTTGTTGTGATGTTAACTTGCAAGGAAACATTTTTGCTGTAAATTGTACTGTGTAAACTCGCATGTGTAGTGTCAGACTGGAGCACCAGCTGTGTCTATCGCTGGAGAGATCTAGTTAACAATGCATGTCAGAGGAAATTATAGCTTAATTTATTCATACCTCTTAGAATAGCAGAAATAAGGCTGAAATCCCTGTGCCTGTAGACAAAAGGTTTTGCCCTAGTTCCTATCTTGTCCAAGGATGCTATATCACAGTGGTAAAATGCTATTGCAATGGACAACAAAGAAAAAGCGTATGAAAGCCTAGTTCCTAATTAAAATCTGAAATAAGTGTGCAATTCAAGTAGAAATAACTGACAGAACTTGCCAATTAAAGCATGAGCAGCAAGTCCTGTAGCACAAAGATGTTTTCCTGGCTCTGAGCATGGGGGGGGGGAGTTTGGGATTGACTTGATCAAGCCTGGAGAAAGATGGCCAAAAATCAAGTTAAATTTATAGTTTTTAAAATCAGTGTTTAGTTGTGTTTTCTGTCAAGATTTTTCCTCAGTTAGTCTTTCAGGAGGGAAGACCAGCCAAAAGAAAACAAGGAGTCTCAGATTTATGTCATATCTTGCAATAGCTATCGTTCGGCAGGGCTCTGTTCTGGCAGTAAAGCAGAAGACGAACAGTGCTTCTTTGAGCCAATACAACACTGGGAGAATCTTTACACAGAGACGTTGCAAAATGGTGTAAAGAGGCAAGCTCGCGGGTCAGGCTAGATGATATCGGAGCATTTCTCGAGCTGGTATTTCTTGACACAGGTCTGTAAGGCACAGTATAAAGCACTTGTGTTGGTGATCATTCTATAGGTTTTTTTAAAAAATAAAAATCAAGTTACTGGAAATATGAAAAAACCCATATGTGATAGTTTCCTGGCTAGTCTTGGTTTGCCTCAGAAATGTTTCGGTGATGCTATGCTTCCAATAAACACTAGCATAACAAAACACATTCTGTTTTCAGCACTTCTGAGGGTGACTCTCCTCTCAAATCTCTAACTCTTTGTTGTCTGGTGTCATGGTTTGGTCTGGTGAAGTGGTTATGGCACTCTGCCAGCGCTTTTCCTCTCTCCCTAAACTGAAGGCTGTATCGACAGCCATGACTACCAGAGTTGGAAAAACAGAGATGGCATTTCTTGCTCACAGGGGGTTGGTTTTCTTGTTCTTGGATTTCGTGGTTCTGGGTGGAAAAATTATAATGACTATTTGGTACTTCTGTTCCCTCTGCTGAATGAAACCAAGAAATTAACTGCAATGTAAGAATGCAAAAGCCAATATATGCGAGTATTTTGAAAAATCCTAAATAAATGCAGGTCTAACTTTAATCTTCAATGCTTTGCCTTAGGGTATTTTTTTCCTGTTCATACATATCTCTTCCTAGCATATCACAAACAAAGTTCACCTAGAGAATGGAATTCAAAATGTACTGAAACACTTTTTTTCTTTTCTTCCTCTTTTTTTCTGAGGCCAATAGGCGGCTGATTTAGAAAGGGATAGGTATTCTGTGTACTTCCAAACTTTCTCTTACGTTAGAGATGTTATCTAAGTTTTGCTCCACAGAGATGTTTAAAATTAAAAAGCAGCTGAGACAGGAGAGCAGAAAAACGCCTCCTGGTGAAGTTAGAAGTGGGAATATGCCGCCTTCACAGATAGGAAACAGAGAAGCAGATTAAGTAATTTGGCTGGGAATATTCAGGAAATTTGCTGGGAAATCACGAAACTGGTTTGGTGCACGCTAAACCTCATTGTGTCCTCAACCTGAAAAGAACATCTGTCTCTTTCAAGAACATCATTATTTAATTATGTCTGTTTAGGAACCTAAATTTAATCCTTGTCTGAAAAGACATCCTGAGTTATCTGGAAATTTAAATTATGATTAATTTTAAAAATAGTTACATGTCAGTGTTTACTCATAGAGGATTATCTGGTGGAGAAGGCGTTGGATGTGCTAGGTACAAATGTACAAGTCAAGCAGTTACGCTACACTGTGCCCATCAAGTGTTTCTGCTAGGGAGCACAGGCTAGAGGGAAACACAAACATGAATATGAATTTATCTTTCAGTTTGGGGCTCTGGAATGTTTCTGTTTTAATAGTGTTCTAATAAAATCAAAACACTGAATCTTTCCCAGCAAAGATATAAATAGAAAGTAGGCACCCTCCTTCTTATACAGAAAGATAAACTGCAAAAGGAGATTGTTCACAAAATGGAAAAAATCCAATAAAAAACGCTGACATTTTACTTGTATCTCAGAGCTGCTGCACTTCTGTAATAAGCAGCTGTTATTTCTCCTTCATTTTCCCATGTAATTGATTTATTCTCATGACTGAGAATGGCACGATGCAGCACGAACAAGACAAATGGCCTTTCTGCATAGTGGCCCCAGGGTGCCTCTGACGGGTGAGCTGATGGTGATCCTAAAGTCTAGATGGCCTCAGCAGCTTTGGGGCTGTGCAAACCATACAACCATAATCCATGAGGAAGACAGGTCAAAATGTATTTCTGCTCCTGTGTTACAATCCACATCATGTTTATTTGTGTCTGGGACTTGCTCTGCAGATGACGCGAAACTGGGAGGAGTGGCTGATAGACCAGAGGGCTGTGCTGCCACTCAGAGGGATCACGACAGGCTGGAGAAATGGCAGGCGGGAACCTCATGATGTTCAACAAAGGGAAGTACAAAGTCCTGCACCTGGGGAGGAATAGCCCCAAGCACCAGGACAGGCTGGGGGCCAACCAGCTGGGAAGCAGCTTTGCAGAAAAGGCCCTGGGGCCCCTGGTGGACACAAAGTTGATCATGAGCCAGTAGTTTGCCCTTGTGGCAAAGAAGGCCAACAGCATTGCCAGCAGGTCGAGGGAGGGGAACTTTCTGCTCTGCTCAGCGCTGGTAAGGCCACATCTGCAGTCTTGTGTTCAGTCCTAGGGTCTCCAGTTCAAGACTTGGACATACTAGAGGGAGTCCAGCAAAGAGCCACAATGATGAAGGGACTGGAGAATTTCACATAAAAAGAGTGGCTGAGAGACGGAGGTCTCTCTGTGACTGGGAGAGACATGGAAGCAGACTCTTCTCAGTGGTGTCCTGTGAAAGGGCAAAGGCAACGCGCACAAGTTGAAATACAGGCAGAGTACTTAGAAGAAACTTTTTGCTCTGAAGGTGGTTGAATGCTGGAACAGGTTGCCTAGACAAGCTCTGGAGTTTCCATCCTTGGAGACATTTAAAACCTGACTGGACATAGTCCTAAGTGGCATGCTTTAGCTGACNGGCTCTGGGGACACCTTATAGCAGCCTTCCAGTATCTGAAAGGGGCCTACCAGAAAGCTGGAGAGGGACTCTTTACAAGGGCATGTAGTGATAGGATGAGGGGTAATGGCTGAAAGCTGGAAGAGGGCAGATTTAGATTAGATCTCAGGAAGAAATTTTTCACTCTGAGGGTGGTGAGACATTGGAACAGGTTGCCCAGGGAAGTTGTGGGGATGCCCCATCCCTGGAAGTGTTCAAGGCCAGGTTGGATGAGGCTTTGAGCAATCTCATCTAGTAGGAGGTGCAGGGGGGTTGAAACGAGATGATCTTTAAGGTCCCTTCCAACCTAAACCATTCTATGATTCTATGATCCTCTGAGCAAGGGGGTTGGACTACATGATCTCCAGAGGTCCCTTCCAACCTCAACAGTTCTCTAATTCTGTGACTTACACCCTCATCTTTAGAAGACACAAAATTGTATTTTTAATGATATTTGATATTTATAGTGCTACTGAAGTTAGGAATATCAGCCACAGCTATGGCTTCCAAGGAGCTGTCAATACAGGTAGACAAGACCTAGAACCATGAAAGAGAAGGGTAAAGAAACAAAGTGATTTGCTGAAGGCAAGCTGCTAGTCATATCTTCCTTATTCCTTGCACAGTGCTCTATTCACAAGTCTTTTTTTTTTTTTTCCCCCCAAAAAACACTCTGGATTTTGTTTCAAGGTCTGCATGAGTAACAAATGAGATATGAATGCACAGATCTCGCTTGTTATAAATATACTAATATAGATTATATTTCTGAACCAAGTTTGCCCTGTATTCAGCACTTCGGGGAAACAGAGGTACATTCATTCTGTGAGAACCTCTTCAAAGATCTATTCACAGACACTCATGGGAAGTGCTACATCTCTGGGCATGTGTGAGAGAAAAAGCACTTTAATTGAATGCATGAGTAACTAACTGACTGCCAGATTGTGACTGGCCTCCATGCAAGCCCAAGGTTGCACATGTTCTGCTGGGAGCAAGAAACCACTGTTGGGTCACCCTGTCCTCTTGCGCTCTATGAGCTGCCCAGTAGGCCGTGCACTGCGGAATGAAGACAAATCCCTGCCTGCTCTTTCAGGATACTTACAGGATCTGAAAACTCGGCTGCATGCAATTTAGAGCATTTGTTCTGCTAAAGGACCTCCTAAATATGGCTTCTATCAATATACAGCGCTGTGAGCTGTAGGTACTCAAATAGAGTTGAGTGTTTTTAGATTTGTGTAGGAAAGGAAAGTTTCTAAAACACTGGGAATTAAGTCTAGTCTGGGGCACAAAACTAATGTGAAATGGAAGGGACAGCTTCATGGTTCTATGCAGCATTCTTTTGAATATTTGTCTCTATAGGTACCAGAATACCTTTTGTTCGAATTTTGTTTCAACTGGTCATGTCTGTTCAAGAGCAAAATGTGGCTTTAACTTCCCTACAGTGCTGTGGGATATTATTCTACTCTATAATACATATGCATGACTCTTGCTCCATAGATGTGGAAGAATTGAGGTGCTTGAGGTGTCCAAAGCAGGGCAATGAAGCTGGTGAAGGGCCTAGAGAACAAGTATTACGAGGAGCAGCTGAGGGAACTGGGGTTGTTTAGCCTGGAGAAAAGGAGGCTGAGGGGACATCTTATCGCTCTCTGCAACTACCTGAAAGTAGGCTGTAGGGAGGTGGGGGTCGGTCTCTTCTGCCAGGTTAGAAGTGATAGGATGAGAGGAAACAACCTCAAGTTGCGCCAGGGCAGGCTTAGATTGGATATTAGGAATAATTTCTTCACCGAAAGGGTTATCAAGCACTGGAACAGGCTGCCCAGGGAAGTGGTTGAGTCATCATCCCTGGAGGTATTTAAAAGACGTGTAGCTGTGGTGCTGAGGGACATGGTTTAGTGGTGGTTTTGGCAGTATTAGGTTTACAGTTGGACTCGATGATCTTAAGGGTGTTTTCCAACCTAAATGATTCTATGATTCTGTCAGAATTCACAAGTCGTCATGTAGTTTTAAATATGGACTTCAGTTTCACTCAGCACCTTTGCCTGCTTGCTGTATAATATGTTTCATTTTCTGTCCTTCCATTATTAAAAGCTGATCTACTCATGCTTTCCTAGAAAAAACTCTGATGGATCAAGACTAATAAACACAAAGCATCCATAAAGGTGGTGAAACAGGATGAGCAAAGGCATCAGGGTACCCAGGGATGCTCTTACACTGTTCATTAAAAACACACAAATCTGCTTCAGGGGATTTGATAAACATTGATTTTGCTCATAGAGAGCAAAAGATAAAAAAGCATGCCCCCTCCTCTTTTTCTGCAAAATGAAAGGAACTGATGTAATTGTTCTAAATTCAGCACAATGAAGTGCTATCGGACCACTGCCAGCAGTGTATTTCCTGCCAGTGTCTGCTCCTCCAATCAGTTTAATTATGAGCAATTGTTTGGGTTGTGCTGCAAAGAAATATTAGAGAATGGAAAAAAGAACATAGTTCAGGTCATTATTTTGCAACTGATTCATGGTTTGGCAGCAACCATTAACTAGATTTTATGCTTTACAACACTGTAATAGTATCAGCGTGGATCAACCTTGCCATATAAGCACATACAGCACAAATCCACCGTTTATTTTGACAAGGTTCTAGTTGAAGCATTTGAAAAATGCTGAAATAACATCAGCTATTGGCTAGAATTTTTGGTTAATCGTGTGCCTGCTCTTATCCAAGGGATCTAAGTAGGCTATGAAAAAACTGGCTATTGTTAATGCCTCCTATGTTCATCTGTCATGTCAAATTTTGATGATGGTTTTTCTTGTGCTTGACACACATCTCATGTCTTGCTGCTACATGCAGAGGCATTTTGTAAGCCTAGATCAGTTCTCCTGGAGGGGCAGACTTGGAGAAGACGGTTCTTTCCCCAGCACGCAGGATTGCTCTCCTGACAGTTTATTTTCCTTGGGATGCTGAAGACTTAACTGGGCTAACCAGATTGCTCAGGAAGTGAATCCTGATTAAAGTGCCCCTCAGCTTACGCCCAACGGTTTCAATGCAGACTAGATAGGGTGGTTACTGGGGTAGTGCTTCTGTGCTGAATGGTTTAGTGTGGAGTTCTTGCAGGACAAACCCCAAAATACCAACTAGTGCTGCTTGGCAACGTGGTCAGCCGCCAGGACAGGAGCCAGCCGGGCACGACACTCAGTTCTGGAGGGGAGAAGGTCTTCACGCTGCTGAGGCTCATGTGGCCACCCTTGGTGTCATTCCTCTGCAAGCAGAGGATTTTAGATTTCAGGCATTGCCAGTTAATATTTATCAGCAAACTAGAAAAAAATCCCTCGGAACACAGAAAACAAAGAATTTATACCACCTGTGGCAAGTGTTAGTTTTCAGGCGTTCATGCCTAGATCTGATATATGACATGCTACAACAGTGTGCTCCCCCCAGGAATGTAACATAAACTAGCCCAATCTGGATCCTATTCCAACAGAAAACAAAAGATGCACTTGTATTCAGATTTGCTAATGGAAAATGTTCTTTATCAGCTCTCACCACAAATNACATGCTACAACAGTGTGCTCCCCCCAGGAATGTAACATAAACTAGCCCAATCTGGATCCTATTCCAACAGAAAACAAAAGATGCACTTGTATTCAGATTTGCTAATGGAAAATGTTCTTTCCCCCCCCCCCCCCCAGTGTGACTTGTATACATTCCTATGTTTTCTGATACCAGAATGAATCTTGGATAACTAACACATCTCTCCTTGCACTGAGTAATATGGGATTAAAGCAAATAAATTGGATAAATGCTGCAGGTGGCATTTTACATCTCTGCCAGCTTCTGTGGTCTTTACACTAAGCATGCTTCTTAGATGTAGTTTAAGACTGTAAAGTTCATGGGGTACAAGGATCCAGCTGTTTGTAGAAACAAGGGCATCCAGCTGCAAATCATCCAAGACTTGGGCTGCTCTGATTCTGCTTTTAAAATGTGAGCAATGGTAACTTCTGGCAATGAAGCTCTGAATTTCAACAGAGTTCAGAAATAATAGTTAGAGGAACTGAAGTTCTGTGTTTGGATCCTATGTTTAGCACTTTCGTGTATCTGCTTAGCCTGGAGATCATTTAAAATGGAAGAGAACATATTTTGCCTGACGGGGTGCTGCACCTCAGTTACCTAAGCATGGCTGGGAAAACTGTTTTCTGTTAGGAAGATGTGTTTCCTGTGAATACAAAATCCTTCCCTTCTCGTAGACGTGTTACAGAAGGAACAGGAATGTTGGTTGGTGCAGGAAACAGAGACTGGGGAAACAAAACTGATGTTTGGAAAAGTAGGATCAAAAGCATAATGGGAGGTGAGGAGATAAGACCATGTGATGTGTCATAGATGTTACCAGGGAAGAGTAGAGATTAAAATCGCACTATCCTAGGTCAATTTAATAGAATAAAACCATGAAAAATTATTTTATTCTAGGCACTGACATAGCTAATGAATAAGGGCAGAGGTGGGTCTCTTAAATAAAATTTCCATTACCGCTCATGTTTTTAAGCATTGTATTTTGACAACAGTCTAAAAATAAAATTAGTTATGTTGCCAGATTTGTAACTGTTTTATTTTTTCCAGCTGTATTCTTAGAGTTACCCAGAAAAGCATCGTTGATTTGAGAGCATGGCTTGATCTGCTCTGCTGCTGTTGCCTTCTTCTGCTGTACCTTCAGGAATGGTAGAAATCAGAAGATGGGCCTTATCTGGGCCTTTTACGAGCCTCATTATACTGCTTAATATTACTTGCTGATGGTAAGCTTTTTGCCTCGTGGGAAACTGTCCCCCTGACGTCCTCTGGCTGTTCAGTGTTGAACCTCATCTTTCATTGTACTGCCCCATCACTGAGTTATGCGATATCCTCATGACTCTTTGCTTTCATTTGTGGTAAGCTGCCTCTTTTTCTATACCACTTACAAGTACATTGAAAGGCGCAGTTCCCTACAGGAACATAACCTCCACTGTGAAAGCTGGTTTTTATTTCTACCTTTTCTCCTCCCACCCTTAAAAACACTTTTTAAATAAAGGATCTCCCCTTTTCCTTAACACCAACCTTAGTTTATTAGGGGTCTTTGGGAAGGACCTTGTTCAAAGCTTTTTGGAAATCCAAGAAAATTACTTCAGGTATATCACTAATTCTGTTAGTTAGCTGAGATGCGACCTCCCTCTCTTCTAGGAACACTCCTCCGCAGGCTACTGCGTCGGGCAGTGTCTGCTGCTTCTATTTCTTGCTATAGTTACTACTAATTTCTAAAGTCCAGAGGTCAAATTTATTGGTCAGTAACTCTTCAAGTCACACAGACCTCTTTAAAACAAAGCTGGAGCTGGGTGTTACTACCAAGGAACAGTTGTAGTCTCTACATAGCATCTCCCAATAAAGATTTATATGGTCTTTGCATATAACTCGGTATATAGATGAACTGTAGCGCATACAGCGCATGGCAGGAATTAGACTTGTGCTGGGAGTCACTACCTGTGTTTATGGCAGTGAACTGCACAGGTACCCAGACCCATCTGTAGTGTTGAGCTGTGGGAAAGGTCTCTGGCATGGTTTTGGCCTGAACCAACTTTTTCCCTCATAAGCAATTCCTGAGCACAGTTTCTGAGATAGAAGCAGCCCTGATCCTGCGCTAATAGCGGTTTTGGATGCAGCCCTCCTATTTTGGAGAGTGGATTTAGTGGTAGGGATATGAGTCGCCCCATGGCATTTGGCTCGAGTGCTGGGGAGTGGTTCCAGTTCTGGTCAGTGTACAGCTGTAACCACAATGCTCAGCATGCCCTGCTGGGGACTCTGCTAGGTACCAGCCTACAACCGCTCTGGGATAAAGGTTTTTATCTATTAATTAATTTTCCTTCAGAAGAACATCTCAGAAGATCCCAGCCCACCTCCTGTGAACAACTGAGTGAGTTACAGTTTATTTGCACAGCCTTATTTATAATCCATTTGGAGACCCGTGGTGGTTTTCTTCCATCTTCATATGCTGATTTCTCCTGAAAACCTGCCACGAGGCAGTGCCCGTCTGCACATGTAACAGCACCTGTGGCTCATCGGCACAGTTTCCCTTGTCCCCTGAAAGGTGCCCTGTGCGCCTCCGGCAGCGCTGGCTGCATGCATGCCCTCCTCAGCTGGGGGCCACACATTTTTTGCATTTGCGAGTTGGTCTCTTCAGCCTGATTTTTTTTCTTCCCCCCGGTCTTTGTTCGATCTCATCATAGAGCTCTTGGTTCTGCCCTGCCGCACTGGGATGAGCGCTCCCGTCCTCATGCAGTGCTTGTGCACAGCGAGCACAGGTGGGGTCCTTCAGTAGTGCTCCCATCTACTGGATGTTGTTCATTTTTCTGACGGTAAGAGCCACTCACATTCATGGTGTTATTATTTCATGGGACCCACCAATTTAAATCTCCTGTAATCTTTTAAAGTGCCTTTATTTCATGACAAAACTCCTTAGAGACACACTGATACTTTCTCTTGCTCTTCCCCCCTGTCATTTTCCCTGCAGTGCCCTTGGCACAGTCACCCAGTGAGTGAGCTCACTTGCTGACAGTGGTCTTCCTCCAAGGGGGTCTCTAACACCATTCATAGGACAGAAAGCAGCCGCCACCTTCATAGGCCTCTGCAGGCTGGTCCTTTCCACCCAGCCTATTTGCCTAAATTTAGCGAGATTAAACTCCAGGGAGATATCCCAGCAGAGCAGCGCTGTGGCTCTGGCTGTGCCTGGCCAGCTTGTACAGCCCAAAAGGACGATTAATTGACTCAAGCTGGCGGCATTAAGCTGCTGCTGAGACCCAAACTAACATCTCTGTGCAGCCCCTTGGCCTTACAATACAAAATCAAAAGCTCCTCTGTTTTCATATCCTGTCTCTGACACTGGCCAACAGCAGATGCTTTGGCTAATGATGTTTATACCCAGACCATCTTGCTGAGCGTCAGTCTTGACATTGCTAAAATTACTATCATCTACTGTGCGGTACATATATGACCTTAAACTTACACTATGTAGTATATTACACAATAGACAGTGTAAGAAACTCTCTGGGTACTGCTATAATACAAATAATTTCAAGCTGACATTCGTTGCAAATTATCTGTTTCCATTTTTTTCACCTTCAAGAATAGTTTGGATTGTGCCTTTAGAGTTGTCTTCATGGATCTCTTGATTTATCCCTCACCTTAAGCTGTCGGCTGGAGCGTAAACTCTGCAAGAAGGACTGGCTTTGCAGCTTTGTGCATATTTTTAGTGTTTTAAGGTCCCCTAGTTTTATAATACTTTTTTGTTGGTCAGGCTACTTAACTCTGCAAATCTATAAATAAAGATAAAAACTTTTTAGGTCTCTCAAATGTTCTTATCAGAAAAAAATACGTATTACTACATAAATAGTAAAAAACCAGTTCATTCTTTTTCTAATTATAGAGCCATTTTCCACAAGCTAAGCAATGGAAATACTTGTCTGAAGGAAGCTTATGTTTTTGCTTTTGGGGGTTATTGGCTTTTGAATCAAATTCAATTTCTACCATTTGGTTCATTTTTCTGGTTTGTCTCATGAGAGGAATTCTCCCTTTGTTTGCAACCTGCTGTCCAGCTGAATATGTGAGAAATGTGAAGATGGGAGGGTTTCATGGGATCACTTACACACTGTATTTCTGATTAGGAATTTTCTTCACAAATGTAGATTTAATTCCTTTATTTTTTTTTTCTTATATCTATTTTTTAAGTCCATGCCTTCACTCTGTATCAACTTGCCTTGTTCTGGTGTGGTTCCTGTCTAAGCTGAAAAAGCTCCAGCATTACAACAATTAACTGCTATAGCTTTCAGATGCTAAGTGCAGATGCAAGTCCTCTAACTAGTCCTCAAACAATCCAAAATGTTTGTGGTTATCTTCTGTTATTTATATTGTCTCTATTCAAAGATGCTAAAGGGAATCCTCTCCTGCCTGGATGCTCTGTAGCTGTTCCATGCAGTTTTCAACGAAGTGTTGACTTGTCTACGTGGATGTCGCAGCTGGTGGGCAATCCAACCTTCCTGTCAGAAGCATCTTCTAAGCACAAATTCACAAGTCGTGCAGGCAAACCTGGGAAATCTGCATCCTTGACAGACTTTGCCACTTTTCTCTTGGCATCCAAAGGACTGAGGTAAAATTGCCAAGACTGAGGGATGTTGCACCAAGAAAAGAGTCTTGTGATGGTGAAGGGTCACCACCACTGGCTTAGGGGACTGCTATATCTCCTCTACTGGAATCGGATCATGGCGTTGTTGGACTGAGAATCTGAAACAAGTCTACTTTTGGGGTTAAAAAAGAAAAATGGAACTCGAGGGAAATCAAATTTGTACTATACAAATTTAAATGGCTGATTATTAATCAATAGGCTTTGTAGCCTAGAAAAACAGTACCTGTTTAACTCCGCTCTGTGTTTAGTAAGCGACCTGATGCTGTGCTATCTCTGCAGTAATTCTGCTGCTGTTCCTCATACCATTCCTCAGAAAAACAGCATTTTAGGCTGTGCAGTAGGGTGAATTGTGGAAAAGAGTAACTGCTA
Source organism: Burhinus bistriatus (assembly GCA_013397275.1). Lineage (NCBI taxonomy): Eukaryota > Metazoa > Chordata > Aves > Charadriiformes > Burhinidae > Burhinus > Burhinus bistriatus. Next base: position 101,735 of record VYXH01004681.1, on the reverse strand, counting down.
TGAATGACCATGAAGGGCAGAGAATGGTTAAAAAATAGACTATGGGGGAAATGGACAATGTAGCTGGTGTCTCAAACCCTCTCACGAGGCTGAAGGTCAAGAGCTGTAAAGAAGCCCAGTCAGTAAAGGAGGTTAGCTTGACAGAAGCATCCATAGATGGTAATGAAAGGAAGCAATTAGACCAGCTGCTCCCATGGTATGCTGGTGTGTTTTCCAAGAACAACGAAGAATTTGGATGACAGGGTTGAGTGTAACGCTGCTCCGTGCTGCCACAGGGTTGAGAGCCATACTGCTCTGTGCTACACCACTGAACGCTCCTGGGAAGCAGCACTTACGCTGGCTGCCCTACCATCTAGGAGCTGGGTAGAAATGTTAAATTACAGGCTGGGGAATGGCCTGACTGTGCGTCCTGCAGTGCTGTTGGCATCCCTGGTTGTCTAGGCAGGTCTGTGTTCACGGGTGGTTTCACTTTTTGCTATTGATACACTTACTGCCTTTGAAGGAGCTTGTTAGCACAGGTACGGTGGTAGCTATTAGGATCCCTTTTGGCCCAGAAGTGGATCAGCTATCTGTGCGTTGTGCCTGTACAAGATAACAACCTCTAAGTGGGCTGAGGGCCAGAACTTCCTGGGCGCTGCTTCCCACCCCTGGGGGAGAATGGCTGGAAGCCCGCTGAGGTGTGCACCAAACCCTCTTCTCCGCAGGCAGTGCTGATCACTCTGTCCTCCGTACCTTGGCTGCTGCCTGCAGAGCCAGGGCTTGTTCCATTAACACCCTTCTAGCACTCTGGGGGCACTGCCAGACTTGAGCAGGCCACACACCCCTACGTGCTGCTGGAGGAGTCGGCTCCAGCTCAGGGCTGGCTGTGCTGAGCCCTGCCAGCTCCACAAGCCATTTCAGCGTCTACGCAACACATTCTTTTTCCCTCTTCCTTCTAACCAGACATACGCTGTCTAGGCTTTTCATTCTTCTGAGCAGTTCCTTATTTCCTTGGAAGAAATTTATTTTAATTATATAAAATCTCAGAGGAGACTTGATGCTACATGCTGCAGGAAGTTTAATCTCCAGCCTGTTCAACATAGGTACCTGCCTCTCTGTGTGGTAAGCACCCCGAATTAAATTTGAAGGAAAAAGATTTTCTTTCTTTTCCTTTGTTTGCTTGGTTTTGTTTTATTTTTTTAAATTTTGTTGCTTAGTAGATTCTGTTAGGTTCAGTTGAGAATTTAAAACACTAGTCTTTGTGTCAACCTTCGGATGATTGCAAGTCTCCTGAATTAGGTGCAAAACCTGTGTGGGTTCCCTGCTGCGGTGCACCCCGCAGGCTAACCTCTGTTCTGATTTTGGAAGATCTTTGTATGCTGTGCGTGAACTTCACATAATTTCTCTAAAACGTGGAAGAAACAGCTAATGTTAGGAGAAAAGATTGCAAAGCTTGTAACTGAGCCAGTTTCTAAATCTGGAGTGCAAAGGTATGCAATCATTTAAAAGCAGAAATCTAACCCGCTCCTGGAGTACTCTGGTACAAACCAGTTGTTCGAGAGTGTTGATGTTAACGGTGTGACTAATGCAGGTACATGATTCTCCCTCCCACAAGGACTTTTCCTCAGCGTCTGTTAACCCACCTGTTTGCTAATTCTAAACATTGACTCAGGCTCCTCATTAATCTCCACTTAGAAATGTGACCAAGACCAGAAAAAACATAAATGGGGACAAGACCAGAAAGAACGTAGTACAGGTATTGAAGAAACCAAGAAGAAAAGAGACAGATGGTGAATGAGAAAAAGGAGAAGCTTACAGTTTTGGTGCAAAATCTTAAGAAATTTGGCTGACAGGTGGAAGCGGTTCAAGTGAGAGAGCTGCCTTTTCATAAAGGAAAATGAAGATGCTTTAGGAAGAGAAATATAGGTAATTTTTTGAGTGTTGCATAATTAGTAGTAGGAGGTATGTTTGATGGCTTACCTATTGCGAGGAAGAGCAGGTTGGTTATTAGGTATTGCTATGCAGATTCTGCCCGCTCTTACATCCCCACCAAGAGGGAAATTCTGGAGATGGGTCAGGAGAAGAAAAAGAACCAAGAAAGGGAGAAACCTTAAAAGCTTTTATTCTAGAGCTTGGCTGGTTGAGGAAAACATGCAGTCCTGGGGGGATGATGATGCCAGATTGTATGAGTCAGATACTGCCTTGAGAAAAAATTTGGTAGGCAATCATAAGGAAAGCTTAAAAAGTGCAACTGGGTGCTAAATTTCATGTCAAACTGAAAGAAATAGAACTGCAAGCTCTGGAGGAATTTTTGCAGATCTTGGTATTGAAGAAAGGTAACTGAGATGTTAGTCAGTGAAGACTTCTGGTGGATCCTGCCACAGAGTCCACTAGGTAATTAGGCAGAGCAAATAATCAAACTTCCATCCTAAACCAAACATACTATTTTCCTCCCTGTTATGGTTATAGTGGCAGTTGTTTCATAACCCTTAAGTTTTTCGTCGCAAAGTTAGGAAACTGAAGACATCTGTCCCAGCATATGCTTGTGTGTGTATAAGTAATTTTATTTATGTTTCTTCCTTCTTATTTTTTCCATTGGTATAATTTTTAACAATGGATCAAGAAGTAATTTAGTGGTCAAGAAGTAACCAGTTTAAAAAAAAAAAACAAAACAAACCAACAAACAAAACCCCCAAAAGTGCTGTAATGGCAACAGAAATACCCTCATTTACCACTCCCGATGTATTGAAAAAGCTGTGCTCGAGCATTGTGCACATCACTCTGAGTCAAGTCAAATTTAGTGTCAAGTCTGTATCATCTAATAAGAGGCAGCACCTCTTCTCCCGAGTGCACCCTGGCATCTGGCCTGGTTTGTTACACAGAGCTATCAGAATCCTGCCTTGGGAGTCTGTGCTGTGCTCCTCAGCTGTCTTGGTAACATCCCAAGTTGTATTTTTCCCTGGTGAAATCCTGAAAAAAAAAAAAAAAAGTTAAAAACTACAAGTCCAGCACTGAGATGTAATGTCAGGAGTACTGTATAATGAGATATTTTGAAGTAACTATTATAGTATTTAACGTATTGGTGAAGTTTCAGATGTGATTCTGTGGACACTGCACTTTGTTGAAAGACGTGGACCAGTTGGATGGAGTCCAGAAGCAAGCAAAAAGAATGACAGAGGTTTAAAAATTCATGCCCTACGAATTGAAGGGACTGGGGTTGTTTAGTCTAGAGAAAAGAAGACTGAGGGGAGGCGTGATAACAGTGTTTGTTAAAATATTTTAAAGGATGCTCCAAGGAGGAAGGGAATAAATTATTTGTTCCAGTGGGGAAAGCACAAGAAGCAATGGTCTTGAATAGCAGTAAGAGAGATTTTTTTGTTACACTTTGAGGAAAATAAACTAATAGTATGGATAGCCAAGTACTGGAGGTTCTTGAAAGGTGAAGTGGGAGGTGGTAGGAGCTCATTATTAGAATTCTGTAAAATAAATGTCTATACATACATACTATGCATATAAATATATAAATATCCAGTTTGACTGGAACATTTAGTTCAGTGATTAGCTGTGGTGAGCTGCATAGTCTCTTATGGACACTTGAGCATGACCATCATTCCACCGTGATGGAATATGAGGAAAAGACAGAAGCTGTTGCTAGTCCCAGGTAGGTGGTTTCAGTCACTCAGGAAGTGATACCTGGATTTTGGTAACACAGAAGAGGGGCTCTAGGGCTTTGCAAAAGGAGGCACCTGAAGGCAGGTCTTGGGTTGCAGGTAGGTGTCAGCTCTGTGGGTGCTACTGGTCAGATGCTGCTGTTCAAGATAGAAATGACCTTGCCTTAAAGCTTTCAAGCTGGTTTCTGGAGTTCAGCTTCCTTCTCTTTTCTTCTGTTCTCCAAGTGCTTCTTTGTGCTCATGCCAGGGCACCTGACTCCCGTGAACTGGAGCACCCTGTCCTACTTACGGGTATTTGCCTGCTTTTCAGCTTTCATTGACATGCCTTGGGCAGCAAAGACCACTTGGGCCATCTCCACCCCTTTCCAGGCTCCAGGTCCTCTAATCAGCGTTTCATGCCATAGATGTTTCCCTTGAAGCAACACGCTTTCAGTGTTTGATGTAGTTTTGCTACTTAAGGTCTGTTTACAGCCTGGGCAGTCCTGATGTCCCATTGTCCCCAGAATACCTCCTTGTAAACTGCCACTTTCTGCCTTCCTTAAGAATTATCCTGAAATCCATATGCATGGGATGGGAGCCAGAGGTTGGTGGAACCGCTTTAAGGTGTGAGCTTATCTGCCTCATTAAATAACCAGGAGAAGCTGGCTGCAACTTCCTTTCAAAAAGCTCAGTCATACCAACAGCAGCAGATTAGGGTATAAATAATCCATTTGGCAGGGTTAATACAAAAATACCTCTCTGTTGCTCAGCACTTGTTTTTTTATCCATTTTCTTAGCTACGCTGCCTCACTGCCTCTGGCACCCACTACACGGTTTCTATTTTGGGAAGCTCCCTGAGTGACTGCTCTCAGGGGACCATAAGGTTATGGGGCTTTCTTTTAAAACTAGATTTGTTCCTGTGCCCATGGCACGGTAAATGAACGGAGATCCCATTCACCAGCTGCACTTCGAAGTCACACATGTCTCATAAAGCAGGTCTAAGCAGCTAAGACTGTGTGTCACATCGGGTAGGTGCATCCACAGCTCCTCTCCTTCCTCACAAGTGCCTTCTACCTGTCCGAGAACCTCGGTCTCTAAATCTCCCCTGAGGTTGTGTGTGCTCCCTGGAACTTTGTTCTCTAAGCCTCAGGGATCAGTACAAATTTAAGGAATGAAGCTTTCCTTCTTTTCCTCCCTCTGGGTCCTGGGAGCCCGCCCTGGCCATCTGGCTGCGTGCCTCATGGCTTTTAGCCCCAGCAAGGGGCCGAGACAAAGGAGCCATTCTGCAGTTCAGACTTCGAGCCCACACAAAAGCCATTAGATGGGCATCTCTATCTCCCTCCCTTCTGGAGACCCTGACCATCCTTTAGCACATAAGCCTCCTGTGGAGCTGGCATTGTGTCCTGCTTCTCCCCTCACCATTCTCCGGGGGCCTCTGGCCTCTTGGTTCCCTGCACGTAGTACCCACGTTATTTGTCCCAGCTGCAAGGTGCCTCCCTCCCAGCCATCATTCACGCCTGTGCTTGGCAAGCTGCTCTTCTGCTCCCCAGCTGCAGCTTTTGCCACTGCTGTGCGTAACTCAGGAAATGGAGCCCAGGGCAGGAAGGTGCTGCTCTACCAGGGCAATAGCCCTGGCTGCCGCCCAGACCTCGCTGTCCTTAGGATTAATCGTGCACTGCAGGAAAAGGGTATAAACCACCCTTGTGCTACCTTTGATAATATTTCTTGTTTTGTTTTCTACAACCACAGTTACAGGGATTCTTGGATCTGCAAGACTCTTAACAGATATTCTGTTTGTGCTGGAAAATCCCAGGTAGAATTACAGGTAAGTCCGTGAAGTCGAGCAATCACATACAATATCTAATGCATTTAGACTTTGCTTTATGTTTTCTGGGCCTACCAGACTTGCTGTGTGCTCCCAGGTGAACTTTAAATCACATACACAGCCAATGTGCTACATCCCAGGTCAGAGCTGTTGCTCCAAGTGAGCTGCATGTTGCCCTGGCAAAAATACTGGACTGAAAATGAGAGATGTAAGAGGAAAGCAATGAGTTGGTCGCAGAGGTGGGGGCAAGGAGCTGGGAGAAAAGTAAAAGGCGTTACCTTGTTTGCCCGCATTTTTGCACAAGGTGGAGGGGTCTAAGGTAGGGAAGATATTAGGGGCCCAGGCCAGGCAACAGCCAAGACAAGGGACACTTCAACATGCAATAGCCAGACTTCCAGCTGTGAAGAAACTTGTCTTGAAGAAACTTGAAGAAACTTCCAGCTGTGTTGAGTCTCATCCTGGTGGTATAAATGATTTGTGTTTTGTCAAGGGTAAGAGGGAGCTACTGACCCATAAGCGGTGCTTGGTGCTATAAAAGGGCCAGAGTTAAGCAGGCAGAGATGAGCCCGTGGAAGCGAAAAGGAGCCTCGTGGCAAAAGCTGGAGGGAATGCGCTGTGAGCAGGACAGGGCGTTTCCCCCAGGCCCGACGGGAAACCAGCAAACCTGGAAAGGAAAGACCAGCTTGAGTGTTTGCACGGGTGTCTCTTGGACAACCTTGGCGAGACAGTTCACTCCCAGGGAGCCGGATCCGTGAGATGTTTTTTAGCAGCTGTGAACCTGGTTATTGTGTGCACTGGGCCACTCCCCTTTGCTATTGTTTCACTTTTCCGGCTTTGTTCCTTTCAACATCTCCATCTGATCAGGCTCCATAGCAATTAATACCACTGTAAACAACCACTTAAGACAGCTCCATATGCTTTAGAAATAATATAGATGTTTTCCAGTTGAGAACAACGACGTTGGATGAAACTTGCGCAGATTGTCCTCTTGCTCTTCAGCAGGCCCTCATGACCTCTTAAACGTTGCATGATCGAGGACAGTTATTCAGTCAGTCCTTGTCTACTGTAAAGCACAGCGGTTTTCTTTTGTAAGATTTCCATTCTGTTGCCAGCACTTGCTCTGTGAGCACTGTGTTTTCTATAATTACATTTACTGCAGCATGTGTCAGTGAAAATAATTTGCCAGAGCCAAGTATGAGCATAGAATAGAATTTATATGTATGTACAGGTACGTTGTGCATTGTCAAGATGTATTACATACCATTACATCCTATCTAGGTAAACATTTCTTATAGATAGTTCATACAGCTCCAAGAGGACGTTGGTAATTTGTTTTATGTTGAAATAGCCTACTTTAGGAGTTTATTAATTTAGGAATTAAAATCACCTGGTCTAGTGGGAGGTGTCTCTGCCCATGGCAGGGGGATTGGAACCAGATGATCTTTAAGGTCCCTTCCAACCTAAACCATTCTATGATTCTATGAATTATGTTGCATAAAATTCTGCCCCCCACCCCTTGTCAGTGCTTTCCCCTTTCCTGGTTGAAATCCCACCTCTCGCTAAGAGATCTCCTGTCTTTTTTGTATTTCCACTGAGCCATCCAGAATTTTACCTTCTTTAAAGGATCGGCTGCAAATACTCTGGAGTTGGCTGGATGGCAATCCTACAGAAAAGCCCCGGTGGCTTGCTGCATCCCCCGGTTGGAGTCCTTGCTCTTCACAGTTCAAAGTGCAGTTCTGTTGCATAATGATTTTCTTTGCTTTCACTGTCTGCAGTCGAGTATCTACAGTACCAGCAGCTGCCAATATCTTCCTGAGAAACACAGCAAAACCCTTTCTGTTTCTGACAACTGCTAGATTTGCACAGGCTACCCTGTCCTGAATTTCCAGAGGTATAACTGGGAATAATTTCCTTGTGTTTTCCCTACAGCCCATTTTGTGGGGTAAGAAGGGTTCTCCAGTGCACTCACTGCATTAACTAAGCAATCATTGATATATACCTGCATTCAGCTACCTAATAGCTCTTTGCTTCAGTTACATTATAAAACACTGGATTTTGCCAGTACTTCCCAGGAAAAATCACCTGCCTGATTCAAATTTCTGACCATAATATGTGCATCACTCCCAGCATGTGCCCCTCAATATTTCGGCCTAAGCTCCTGACCTGACTGCTTAAAGCCAACGCCAGAAGCGCAACAGTTGTCACCCCTGGGATGCCGGCATCTGCTCCCCTCTCCTGCCAGTGCTGGAGCTGCTCGGCAGCACAGGTATCGCCAGCTCGGTGTAAAGTGTGAGCAGATGCTGGAGGCATCACGCAGCCGTCTCTGCTCCCTTCCTGACTCCAAACCATTCTGTGGTGCCTCTTCGTTCTGCTTTCTGCCTTGTTGTCATTATAAAAATCAGGAGGAAAACTCATTTCCAGGAGGGTGCCCCAAACATTTGATAAAGAGAGTGAGATTTTACAGGCTATAAAACGCACGCGCACTCCTTAGTTAAAGACCTTTTACAGCTCCTGTGATTTAGACTGAAGACTTTTAGACATTCTGTATTTTATTCTCACCAGTCTTTCTGCAGTCGATCTGTCCCTAAGTGGAAGGTTATTATCAGTAGCTTTTCATGAAACATCAGTGTAAAATTAATATATTTGATATTCAGATTCTACTAAAGAGAATTGTACAAAACCCATTAACAGATGCATTACAATATTTTCCTTTTTTTAAATTTGGCTTCCAGCTTAGGACACAGTCTCCAAACTATTCCATTAGTACTGCTGACTCCCCTTTATATTAAACTAAAAGCTGAGATAACGTATACTCATAGCAAATGAATGATGCAAGATGATTAGTATGCCAATACAGCTGTGCTGGAGATACGCAGTTGGATTTAAACCACTGGTAAATTTATGCAAGCTTTCCAGAGAACGGACTAGCTGGCTTCGAGGCAGAGCATTAGAACCCTCCTCCTCTTGATGCGGATGTCAAGAATGGGAGCACCACAAGAGTTATTTATACAGGAAGCATTGTTTGTTTTAAGGCATGATCTCTGATGTGAAAAATAGTCTCAAATATTCTAAAAACTTACTTTTAACTAAAATAAACAAATACGTAAGGTCTTGTAAGCCAAACAAAGAAATACTGAACTCTTCCAAGATTTTTATGAAGCTGTTTGTTGAGACAACTGAGTGATGAGGACATTAAATGAGGAATATCTTTAGTAAATATTTTGCTGCCCTCCACTGGACCAGCAACAGAAAATCCCCTGCTAACGCGAGCGCCGCTGGGACCCTTTTACTTCAAATGTATTTGAGGCTTTGTGTTCTACCTGAAGTGAACATAGATGGTTTTGGTTTTAAACTGCGAAATGCAAAAGCTCCGCCTGGCAGACCAGTGACCCATCTGCTACCTGGGAAGGTGCGGACCTGGAGCTGGTACGTGTTCAGGCTGTGGAAGGATTTACTCTTTCTACCACAAACAGAAGAGCAAAACAGAAGTGGGGTTTTATAAATAGATACCTGGAAATAGGGAAGATTTTCTCCTTTCTCTACTCCTGTAACATTTTGATCTATGACTATGAGGAATCTGCAAGAATCTATGCTTTGGGGTGGATTTTGTGCTTAGTTGTTATATGTAACTTTTGTGTTCAATACCAATGACGACACGTTGACCTTGCCATTTATTCATTAGCAACTTTGTACCAGTTGTAGTCCTTGGCAGAGGACTAATGTCAGTATTTTATCTAGAAACATTTACTATTAAAATATTTTCTAGTTTGAATAATGTTTGAGAGAATACCCTTGAAGAACCACTTTATCAAAATAGGAGACTGAGGCAGTCATTGGGGCTGAAGGGGAAAAATTTGATGTGAAAGTGGGGAAGGGACAGCTGTCGAAGGGATGGGTATTTGCAAAGAAATGAAAGAAGCAGCAGACTGGCATGGACACCGGGATCAGAATTTGTGAGGGTCGCTAAGATGGCTGGAAGAGATATTCACTGTGTTCCTACAGTTGGGAATTTTCCTGTGTAAAGCAGACTTTTGATGACCATAGGGTTGATTCATGATGGTGCAGAGGACTTCCGTAGGAACTCATTAGGTTTCCATCCTTATAATGCAGAGCACAGCCGCAGCTGAACCACTGCTGCAAGGGACAGTTGTTGGGTTTGGCTATGAATATTTTCACTGCTGATTTTGCTCTGACATTTTAGTATGAAACAGAGGAAGTGGTAGCAAGAATGAGAAACATTAATCTGTTTGTTTTCAGTCCAAGAAACTAGGCGTGATTCTTATCAGACAATAAAAATTAACCACATGATAATCAAAGCCTGAAGAGCCTGAGACTTTGTGGTAGCTATTTGTGTGTGGATGGCCCATGTTTTTTTCAGATGTTCATGTAATTTGCAATTGCTCTCTGGGTATTAGGGCTGGAAGGGTTACTACAGAACAGCAGCTGAATTCTTAGTTTGAAGGCTACTTAATGGATTTATTTTATCCCAGTTGACAGGCTTGCTGCTACTCTCCTATTTAAAGTTTTAGTTTGCTACTTCTCCAAATGCTATCTTTCATAATTACTAAATTTTTGTGAGGAGTTCTCCCTGACATACTAAGAAATCGATTGAAAATGTGCAGTACTCACTCCTGCAATAAAGGTTTCATGAAACGTAAAGCAAGCTTAGACATGTAGACTGAAGCTGAACTCTTTTCTGAGAATTTTAAGAGGAATAGAAGAGACCTCTACTTTGTTGTTAAAGAGCGGCGGGAGATGAAATAACAGTCCTCAAATATATGGTTGAATATGCTACTCCGGAAAAAAATATTGTTGTTGTAGTGTTGTAAGTCAAGAAATTAATAAAAGTTACATTGTGGTTGTGCAAATGCCAAGGTTACAACATGCAGGCAAGCATGCAAGCTTGCAAATCAGGAGTCTCTATCTAGCATCAATTTTTTTAAGCACAATAATTTTCCGTTTCCTCTCATGGTTTTATGTTTTGATGGAGGTAGTATATGACAAAAGTTCATTAACCCTAGATTTGCTTAGGGTAGGAGGGAAATTTCTGCTGTGGATGAGAGTGGGGAACTTCTTACACATTGTATGTTCAGATGGTATTGCTTCTTATGGGAGGAGTGTGCAGATGTCACAGGAAGAACAGGCTTGGATGTCACACGCTGAAGTATCTGGTCTACCAGGAAGAAAACGTATGGATTAAAAGGAAGTTTTCAGCATTTTGTCTTGATGGAAGATGACAGTAATTGCTATCACATGTATTCCCTGGAACTTATTATAGTGTTGAGTGAGGAGACACACCCAGGTACCGGTGAGAGTTACCTGGTCTCCTGGTGCTGCTGCTAGTTACACAGCCAGACACAAGATAACCCAGGGACCACTCAAAACTGATGATTTGGATTACTGGCAATTGTTCTGTTTTCATGTATTTTTTCAAAGATAATTTGGTGGGGTTGCTGGGACTTCCCAAAAGGAAAGAAATTGCTTATTTTGGGTTCATTCCAGTGTCAGCTATGGAGTTTCACATTCCTCTGTCCTGATACCCCAGGGTAGCCTAGGGAGAACATCACCCTGGAGTCTCCTTAAGGTTGTGTGAGAGGGAGAAATAAATAAATGGTTACTGATGGACTGCTCAGCTATAACATTGATTGTTTCTTTTTCTGTATGGTATCTCTAGAAGTCAAGCAGCATCATTTGGGGAAAATCTCCAAAATCCGTTCTATCCACAGATGATATATTTTTTCTTGGATTTACCAAGTGCTTGTAAAATATTACACCTTGTTACTACACAGTGTCTCACAGGGTCCAGCAGAAGCTTACATGTATGAATAGAATTGCTTCAAAAAAGGAGAAAAAAGAAGTCTTTCCTTATGACTTCTAATTATCAGCAACAACCTCTTTTACTATAGTGAATTAAGATTTTTATTAACTCTTACGTTCTGCAATGAACAGGCAGCCAAAAATTCCACAGTAGATATGAGTAGCAGCTAGAAAAGCTTTGTTAGATTTCAGTTCAGCAGGTATCCCTTACTGCTGGACTGTAAGTGATGTGCTGAGATATTACAAACCCATCCTCAGGTAAAACAAGCAGAAGAAAATCTTATAAGGAACGCTCAGTACTTGAGAAATCTGGAGCCTCAAGGATGGTTGAGCAGAGCTTACCTGTTAATTAAAGCTGACTTACACTGTCCTGCCGCAAGGTGACACATACTTGAAAGTTCTTGGGCAGATGGGAGAAGAGCAATCCAGAAATATCTTTCAGCAATGGTGAGATTTTCCAGACAACTCCATTTGGCAAGGGGCCTTGCAAGAGGAGCAAAGACCTAGTAATCCCACTCTACTGCAAGAAAGCAGAGTTTGTAGGCACTGCAATGGGAAGGAAAAGGTGCCCAAAGGTAACCGGGGTCTGAAAAAGGCAGTTGGTGGGAAGTATCCTTGTGAGTCTGTTTTCGTCTGTAGCTTTTACATATTTCCTTCTGCTTACCTGTGTGTGCCACGCGTGCTCTTAGACTTTTTAACTTCCCACAGCAGCTTTGCCTCTTGCCTGTCAAAGATCTGCTTTTTCTTGCTTTTATTTGTAATGTTGCTTCCCTGTATTGCAAAAGTTTTACTTGTCATAGGGTATCCATCCCAGACAGCTGTTCTTCCTGGCTGCCACAAAAGTGCAGCATACGGTTGTGTTAGAAAAATTTTTACATTTGATTTCTCTCCCTTTTCTTTATAGCAATGTGTGGGTTTATTCAGAATAATTGGAATACAAAAAGGATCAATTGGTTAAACTACAGTTCATATAAGAATTTTTTTTCATGTTGTATTATAGGAATGTTAAAAGCATTTTTTTTCCCCAAGGTATCAAGTACAAAATGTACAGACTGTCTTTTCAGGTAAATATACACATAATTTAACAAAGATGGCTTTTTAATAGCTATGAATTGATATAATAAACATTTACCTATATTAAACATACAGAGATATCAAAGTAACCGGGGATACTAATAGAACATTTTAAGCAAGGTTTTGAAAGATGACTTTGTGAAGTCCGTTGATCTTTATTTTAGGGAGCGAGTTCTAGGTGTTGTTATTTATTTGAATATCAGTATTTAAAGCGCTATGCTCCAAATGCGTATGGTTATTGTTGCTGCAACAGCCTAATAGCACATTAATGCTGTTATCCTTGTTTTGATAAGCATTTGCATATGTCAGTACACAGCACACCTCTTCACTCCTCTGCCTTTTTTCTGTTTATGGCCAGAGACAGGCTGATGGGGAAGACGATAACACAGGTCGGCTGCTGCAAACCCCAGCAATTGCAGGCTTGATGCTGAGCAGGGTACGGCTGGGCTCAAGCGCAGAGTTTGCCTTACCCAGCTGGAAGCACTCCAAAATGCCTCAGTGTCAGGAGAAGGATCTGTCTCTGTGTCGTCGCCAGGGAGGCTTTGCAGGGTATTCCTGGAACTCATTGATCAGTCATTCTTTTTCTCTCCGAGAGATACATGCACACACAGATGTTATGTACAGATATACACATTAGCCTTCTGTGGCGAAGATCTCACTGCTGCAAACACAGCACTGCGAGTCTGCTGACGGAGAGCTGCAGAGGATCATTTACGGTGATCACAACTAGAAGGAATAGGAATGGTTGATCAGTGGGAAACTTGTTGACCTCCACATGTTCTGGCCAGGTGTCTGCTCCCCACCTCCCTGCAGTCCGAAAGGAAGCAGAAGTTTGCTTTGCAGGTAGCAATTTAACAAACTGAGATTTGTTTTGCCATGAGTGATTTTGAGCCTTACCTTTTTAAAACAAAGTTAAGAGCAAAACTCCTCTGACATCAGTAGCTTTAGGGCTGGATCTTATGGTGAGAATGGTGAGAAGTAAATCTGTTTAATACCGTTAACTTTCCATGTAGCTTACACGATCCGTGTCTGGCTAATTAAATTCAGGAAACAGGAAAGAGAAAACCATCAAAACCATGTGGAAAAAAAAAAAAGCAAGCTACATTAATCATCTAGTGAGAGTCTGTAGAAAAGCAGAAAGCTGAATTCTTAGAGCAGGCTTTCATGGTAAACTCTAAATGGCATTTTCAATATTTAACTTCACTTCTCAGCAAAAGAGAGTTCAATTGTACTACTTCTGTGTGCTACATCTGGAATGTTATTAACACGTTAGTTGAAATTCTATTATTTTTAAAAAAAGTGTGAGGAGTTGCTATATTAATCTAGCTATGGAAGATGCTACTTGCTGCTTTCTTACTGTGGATGATTCTTCAATCTAATTTTCATAAGTATTGCAGTGTATATTTCTAGGCCATGAAGTTATATGGTGAAGGGATATTTACATTTGTAGCACTTACACGTTTTTTGTTCAGTGTAGAGGTAAAGCATCTTTAGAGAGAGATTCAGAGCACATTAAATAAGGTTATCAACTAATTTGTTTGTGTTTATACATGTATTTTTTAATATAAAAATCACTGCAAGCCTAATGCTTAGGAGATTGTTAGTAGTGAACTATCATTATTAGTGATCAGAAGTAGCTATTAAATTTTTCGTTCATAGATACTTATATAATGTATCATACAATGCATACAATGCTATTTCAGGTTGTTACAGTTCTCCTGGTGATATTCTTCAGTACTTCATTGTGCCTGTATTTAATCAATGCTACAAGTATGCAGACATAAAAGCGCTCTCTCTTACCGTTTTCTCCTCATAGCTGATAAATTCTAGTTTGGAGTTGGTTGAAAATACTTTTCTTCGTTACACAAACACACTATGATGAAGAAAAAGGAGAAGTAACCATGCTTTTTCTTCACAATTTATCCATGATGTTTTAAAATGGAAATAGTCCAACAAATTCTATCAATAATATTAAAGTACAACACATTTGTTGGTTTTAGTTGGGTTTTTTGAGAGAAATGACCTTATAGCTCATGGAATTAATAATGATCTCTTTTGTTAGAATACGTGTCCCCCCTTTTTTTTTTTAAGATGCATACATATTTATGTGTACTTATTTCATTTGTGTGTACATGGAATTAGAAGGAACTGCACCTTCATTTGGGATGCAATTTAACATTAAACTTAAAATGTTTTTTTGTCTAGTGAAAGTGAACAGAAAAGATGCGCTCTGCATCCAAAGATTATGCTATTTTATAAAGTGACTCACCAAATTTGTTTTTACATCTATAAGCGGGTCTTTCAGTGTGTTCTGAAATTGTAAATCTCCTTTAGTTGGTATAACATGTTGGATATCAGTATGGAAACACTCGTACTGAGCGCTGTGTTTGGCTTCAAAATTTCTACAGCTGATCCAGTGCTGTCACGGTCCACAGTCTGCAAGCTACCAGCAGCGAGGCACTTCAGCTAAGCTTACAAAACTGAAGCCTACACGTAAATTAGGCAAGTAGATGCAATTGTGTTTCATGCAGCTGGATAAGAAACACATTTCCTGACAAAACACTCCCTTTTTATTTCTAATTACCTATGAAATAAGCAATTGTGAAGAGCAGATATTTTTTCCCAGGGCAAGAAGTCATTGTTAGAGCTGGGGAAGGAAATGTCTCATACCTTCCAACTAGTCTGTTGGTTTGAAAGTGCATTTACTGGAGAATGAACCAGGTAGCGAAAACAAGGAAGTTAATAAAAATCACATTGAGCTTTCTTAAAGGAGAAATCAAGTGATTGATTTAGGTGCGGGTTCAGAAGTTGAGGGGAGCTGGGATTGTGTGTTCTCCAGTCCAAACCATCATAAACATCCAGTTTTAGTAGGCAACGAGGAGGCAGGTCCATAATTTTGTCTTCATTTGACTTTCTCTGGCACAGCCAACATTCCTTTGGGAATCGCCAGCACTAAGGCTGTGCACGCCCTTGCCATACAGACCTTCTTTGAAAGAAGGGCAGTATCTTCACTCCTTTGAGTTGCCAAACCTAATGGTTTTAAAATATAGGTCGGGAAATAACCACAACAATTACGTACTGTATTGGCAGCATGCACAAGGCCAGTGTTTCTAGATAAGCAACTACCCCTCTTTAGGGGCTGGTCTTTAGCAACTCCACCACTGAAGTCAAACGAATGGGCAGAAAATCCTATCAAGTGCAAATTTGTGTGGATCCATGTCAAAAAAATTAAAGTAATAAAAATATTTCCAAATTGCAGTGTTTGAGCTTCTTCAGGGATTCGGATAGTTTGAGGCAAGTGAGATAAACATAGCTGAAGAATCCAGCTCACAAACCGTAGCCCACCACCAAAATCCTACCATGCAGCACAGGAAAAGCTCTACGTAAGCTATAAATTAAGTCCTCTGTGGGTTTTTTTTTAAGAGACAGATGCTGCTGAACAAACAAATCGTTGTGTTAATTGCAATCAATACACATAAAAGCACCTTGAGATCACTCCCTTTGGGTGTGCTGGAAGGCAACCCACCTCAAAGGATCAGGTAAATGGGCAACCTGCTCTTGGTAGTCTCAGCCTGCTTGGGTGCACAGCTGGTGGAGCAGTGCTGAATGCTGCACAGACCCACAGGAAGAGCGGCCCTGCTGTCTTCCGCAGAAGTTTGCCCGAGATAAAAATGCAGATAGTGACCTTTTCTTCTTTGAAGTGCCCAGACACATGGTTAATTAGTATCAGGAAGCCTCATGCAGCCAAATCCTTTAAATACTGATCTTAAAATGTATTCCTTAACATCTCTTGATGTGGGTCTCGCTGCTGCATTACAAGGCCATTAAAATAGCTATGTGAAAACCATTAGAAATGTTATTTATTGAATGGATCTTTTCTGTGTTTGTCAGCAGGCAGACTCTAACAGGCCTTATGTGTATTTTTCTTACAGCGTGGGTTACCCAAATGACTTTCCATCTGAGTACTCCATCATTGCAGCCTTTGAGGTTGCGAAGGACAGTCCACGGCTTGGGTGGGATTTATGGCAAGTCAGCAATTCCAACAGTGAAGACCATGTCTGCATTCATGTCCTGACAGACAGGCAATCTCTGGATCTCTTCTATGGCATGCCAGATTAAACGCTCATGCTCAGGACAGTCAAGAATGTAAGGAAAGATTTTGATGGATCTTGGCACCAGATAGTGCTGAGCGCGAAAGAAAATAATGTAAAATTATTGCTTGATTGTTAGAAGATTTGTTCTATCCCAACAATGAAGAGGGCAACACTTGCAGAAACTAATATATTTTGCCACTGAAATCATCAGCTGATGAGTCTTCTGGTCTGGTGAGCGGCTCAGCCAGGTGAGTCACTCTTCGCTTCCTCCTGGTGCCTGATGGTGCGGGATGCTGACTGGCTTGACCAGTGAGCCTCACTGGTGGGACTCACTAGTGGGTTATTTTTCTGAGAGTTTATCCATCTTTTTTTACTAAATGAGCTTTTTACAAGGGCACATTTTCCCGTCATCCCTGATGTGAACTGCTCCTTGTGTAATCTTTTAAGGCACGCCTTCTTTTTCATTACAGTCAGCATCCTTTTTTTGTTGTTCTTCGTTGGTTGTGGGTTTTTTTGATTTTGTTTTTAAGTCTGCCAAAAGCAGTCTTTACTATTATGCTTTCCCTTTTTGCTGAGAATCTTTAACACTCTTCAGGCAGATTCTTCCCTCCTCCCCCTTATTTATTGATCTTACAGAAATCGGAAAAAAAGCCCCTGATTTTTAGAGGCAGAAAAATTGAGCTTTTAATTGTGGCAAACCTGTTCTTCCTCTTCCTTACTATGTAGTTATCTCTCTTAAGAGCTATTTAGAACGCGTCAGTGTTTTCCTCGCAAATGGCATTAACAGTATTATTTATCCAACACCTCCCTCTAGTGGTGACCGTAGGGCTAAAAAAAGGAGGGAAGCTCAACGCTTGTGTGTTTTACACCGACGAGCCACACAATTGTGTGTAGTGATGGCATCCTTTCTGTATGTAAATGCAGTGCTGTGGTTAGTAACCAAGCCTAGCACTTGTGAAAGAGTTTACTGTGCTAATTTTAATATTTTTTTGTAAATCCTAAATGGAAGAAATTAAGAGGGAGAGAAACTAGTTAGATGAAAATACACCTTTAATACAAAGAGTGTTATTCCTGATAAAGCTGCAGACAGTGAGCATTTTACCTAAAAATTTCAATTGCAGAAGAAAATCAATATATTGGTAAAAAAAAAAAGAAATCAGCAGGGACGTAATTGCCTCCTAGTCAGTATTTGATTAGAAGATTCTGCAGCTTCTCTGTAGGACCTGAAATCTTGTGTGGGGGAGGACCTGCTGGTGCTGGATAAAATGGAGGGACAAGGGAAACCAGCGGGGCAGCGTCTGAGACTGTGTGGAAACAGCGTCACAAGGCTGATGGACACGGTGGCTGCCACGCGTGCATGGTGATAAGCCATGTCCAGGAGCAGAACAGGGTTAGGGGTTTGTTTTCTGGGTTTGCTTGACTCATGTAGTTGTTTACTAATTAGTGACATACTGTGTGTAGTTAAAAGCAATTCTTTTATGTGTCTCTCAGATAGTCTTAAAGCAACTTGAAATGCACCGTAATGCAGATAAAGCCTGCTTGGAAGACTGCCGGGAACTTCCCGATACAGTCAGGCTGTGCTGTCTTCCCAGCACTGTGGGTTTCCTCTCATGTTTGCTTTCTCTGATGATTACTTAAGATTCGCTTTCCAGTTCCCCCTAATTCTCTGTATTGTCTAAGAACACGCAGTTTCTTTCTCGACTGCACAGCTGAAGTGAGATTATAAACAGAAAGAGCAAGCTTTAGGCTCCACGCACTTGGCATATGAAGCGAGAGCATTTGGAAAGATTTTTTTGTCAAAATGAAGAAGCTGATGTTCATAGCGTGTGCTGCTTGCGGAGGGGCATCAGAAGGGGATCGTTAGCTGGGAACGCATCAGAGCTGTTGTGCCCGCGAGCCAGCCTGGTGCTGTGCAGGTCACTTCCCCAGGGGTGTGCGGGGTGCC
Organism: Burhinus bistriatus; assembly: GCA_013397275.1. Taxonomy (NCBI): domain Eukaryota; kingdom Metazoa; phylum Chordata; class Aves; order Charadriiformes; family Burhinidae; genus Burhinus; species Burhinus bistriatus. The sequence goes on along the minus strand of VYXH01004681.1, from coordinate 83,351 downwards.
CAGCCAGCAGTAACCGGGGCGGTCCTGCCACAGGACTTCACAGCCTTTCTAATACACTCCGAGAAGAAGCAGCTTTGCAGTTCTTCACACAGCAAAATCAAAACCAAAGCCAGGACCGAGGCCCATTCCCGAGAGCTCCTCGTTGAAATCCCAGCTGGCTGCCTGCACTTGGCACAGCCAACAGCTGCTTTTCTCTCCACCTCCCTCTGCCTCCTCCCTGCCTGCCCAGGCTTTGTCCTGGAAATCTTCTTCCCAGGCACAGGGGAAGAAAAGTCCTGCCAGCTCTCCACTGCTTGTCCCTCCCCTGCCTGCAGAGCCACTGAAACTCAGTGGCCAGCAAATTTGCCTTTGGATGGAAATCAGGACACAGAAAATAAGTAACACATCTTCATTGCCAGCATGGAGGAGGTGCTGAACTCAGTGTCGCTGGAAACCTATGGTGCCAGCCACAGACGACAAGGATGTGGAGCACTGGGCCGCCACAGTCTTCAAACACAACTTGCTGTCCATGGAAGTGCTGCTGATTCCCCCCCATACCCCGTTTTTCTCCTAATACAGCTACCAAGGGTGAAACGGATGGTCTGACAGAGCTATAAATATAGTAGCCATATATTTCAGTTTTGATATTAAAACAAGGTATCATGCTCTGTTACCAAGCCAGCTTTGAAGTGAGTAGGGGGGGAAGCAGAGCAGCAATGCCAGGGTGCGGGCAATTTCCTCCATCTGTGCCAGGCTCCAGGAAGAGTGTGGTTTTGCTGCTCCCTTTAAGAGTGAAAATCTGGTGGTCAGCAGAATTTTTGGATTGCCTGCACACTGTGATCCCACGACAAACCACAAACGGCTTCCCACACCTCTCCCCTCTGGCTGTGGAAAAGCACCTGGGCTCTGGAAACTTGGCCTTGTGTAGGACTTGTTTGGCTCCTCTCAGCGGGGAGGAAGCAAGGGCCACAGTCTGTTGAGGGCTGCTGCTCTGGGATTTGAGATTTTAATCATGCATTAAGACAGCAACATGCACTTACAATTCTCTGGGGGAAAGAAAGAGAAATTCCCAAGCTGAAGCTTTCTGGTGTCAGAGTGAGCCGTCATCCTGGGAGCCAAACCTAAAAGTACATGGAGGGATGAGGGGTAATGGCTTCAAACTGGAAGAGGGTAGATTTAGAATAGATACTAGGAAGAAATTTTTCACTCTGAGGGTGGTGAGGCACTGGAACAGGTTTCCCAGGGAAGTTGTGGAGTCCCCATCCCTGGAAATGTTGAAGGCTAGGTTGGATGAGGCTTTGAGCAACCAGGTCTAGTGGGAGGTGTCCTTGCCCATGGCAGGCGGGTTGGAACTAGATGATCTTTAAGGTCCCTTCCAACCTAAACCATTCTATGATTCTATGAAGCTGAGGGGTTTTAATCATCACTGTCATGGTAGGCTCTGCCCTGTTACGTGATGTCATCTGTGCTGTGACGTTACATTTTGTACATGTGTGATGTGAATATTTCTCATGTTTAGCTGTCACGCTTGCCGGATGCTGTAGCCTGCACTAGAAATGCTGGTTTCTCAGCCCTGGGCATTATCTTGGATATAGGCTGTTGCAGGAATCACTACCAGGATTAGTAAACGGCAGCATCTTCTCTTTGGACATACCTCCATGTCCTGCGGGACTGTGCTGAGCAACAGGGTAAAACTGCAACATGGTCTGCCTCCGGGTGTAACTAGAAGGTGAACAGAAAGCACTGCATTTCAGGGCAGTCATTTAAAAATATTCAATAATAATAAATTCACTTAACATGAAATAATGCAATTATTTCTTGTTAGCAGAGTTCTGGGTGACCCAGAAGAATATGGAAATATCATAGTTCTGGCACAATTGTAAAATTTTAGTAGATTTTTATGTTCATGCAGTCTCTGATTAATTTTTCTTTTTATTTCCTTCATAAAGAACTTTTCTTTTTCTTCAGTAAAGAAGGCAATAATGGGTGTTTAAAGTGACAAAAGTCTGAAAACTTTACGTGTTGGACGGAATAGTTTTTGCTTTCTATCCTGTGTGCTTTCAAAGGTCTGATACATGGGAAAAACAAGCACGCTAAATGTTCTTTTATGGTAGTTTTAAAGAGAAAATGAGTACCTTGACAAGGAGCTATGTCACTTTTTAATCAAAATCTTTATCTGGATACTTTGTAAATGGTAAATATAAAAGCATGAGGGAGGATAATGACCCTCTTTTACCAGTAACATAAAGCTACACCCTTAGATACTTCCCTTGCATAACTTCTTTACAATCCACAGAACTAGACAATATACCTTAGTGTAAGAAACTCGGACTGAAGCTTGAAGTTATATAATTGGTTGGAAAATTATATGAAATCGGTAAAATAAAAGCCATTTATTTGGTTGACAGGCTGACTAATGCTGCAGTATTTTCTGTTACGAATGAGTTTCTCTTTCAAAGGGGGACAGCTCTTTGACTGCCGTCTCCCAGCAATACCTTTGTGTGTCTCCTGTAGTTTTAAGTGTATTATTAGAGTTCAGAGTTGAAATACGTGTAACATAATGTCATCATCTTCAGTTACAACAGAGCCATAGAATTGTTATCACTGAAAGCAACTGTCGGTACGAATGACATTTTTCCCCTTTAGGGAGGATCTGGAAGACTTGGAAAGAGTAACGCAAAGCAAAGGGAAAGGTTGATATTATGACTTGTCTCCTATGTGAAGCTTTTGCATCACTCTTACTGTTGTCTTTCCATGTCCCATTGGCTAATTCCAACAAAATGTGATTCATCTCAGAGTGAACGAGGTCTTATGAGTTTTGTGAAATGCAATGACTAAATACCGAGAGGGGCTGGGGTTAGCGCTCCCTGTTTTGGGAGAGATAAACAGAACTCAGCCTCTCTTCTTCCCGGCAGCGGCAGGCTGGTCAGGCAGCAAATGCCCACTATGCCCCATCAGAGGTCTGGACCAGCTGCAACTTGTGCTGCTTTTCCCCATGTGCTGAACTATGTGAATGTTGGTAGAAGATATGGAAGGCAAGTAAGGGCTGAAGAGTTTATTATGGTGGGGATATGTACGTATTATAGGTCACAAAACATTATAAAACACCCTTCATTTGTTTTGCATTAAGTCTCCCTGCCACTGCAGGGATCACTAATTATGATTTCAAAACTGAGAAACAAATTTGAACATACTAGTTCTGTGGTAGGAGAAGCCTTGGTATGCAAACGATGATACCAACGACTCAAAAGACAGCTCTCTTCTGGCTGAGTTAGTACTGAATTGGTGGTGTTGCAGGATTTTCAGAAGGACACCTTTCTGGCGATGCCCTTTTCCCGATGACTTTCAGAAACCTGTTTCTGGTTACTTATGGTTTTTGAATTATCTTCTGCTTTTCTGTCCCAGAAAAAGAGAGACTAAAACTTTCTCTGTCTTTAGCTGTAGAAGCATTTTTCATTCCTTCTCCAAAACTGCTGTAGTGTATTGCTGGTTCACTGCAACCATGGCTGTATTTTATGTGTCTGTGTGAATTTGAAAACTCCAGAGAAGTATATATATATATATATATATGTAAAGTGTTATAGGAAGGTAAAGATACATGAATTGCATTGAAGTCTCTGCAAGTGTGCTACATTACTGGTGTAGATTCCTGAGGAAAAGTAACACATCTGTATCTAATATTGATAGCTGTTATTCAATCTGTTAGGGAGATCAAGGAGAAATTGAGTTTATGGGAGTTTGGGGATTCCAAGCTATAAAGTCTAAAACTTCATAGCAGAATGTATAATGTTCACTACAAAGCAATAATATATACTAAAATTTGATGACATCCTTCTGGCAATACTCTAAGTATTTTAATACATAACGTAGGTATCATTAAATCCGTACACAAAGAGTAACTCCTAATTAGAGCAAATAATATCCAAGTTCATCCAGACAAATCCCCCTTTGTCAACACCACACTTAGTGTAGTCAGAATTAAAAGACTTTTAAAAAACATTTTTCCAAGACTTTTTTGACACCTGCAACCCAGTCAAAACTCCTCCAAAATCACTGTATCTCTGCTGCTGTGAGCTCGGATCACTTTGCATTGTGCCTGTGTCAGACGTGAAAAGCATCCAATTTGGACTGCATGCAGAGATCCCGCACAGCTCAGAGGCTGTCTGCACTAGCAGGTTTATGCTGCCCACAAGTGCTGGGTTTACCCGTGCAGGCAGTATACACACACACGCACATGTATCTCGTACGTACATATGTATGTGCAGATATATACACGCATATATGTACACACACACACATGCATGTACGTGTGCAAGTGTGTTTCTGTCAGGAAAATCCTAGATAAAAACAGAGCAGCTCAAAATCCAGCCTGTTATCAACCAACCTTAATTCTAGCTGACAACATAAGACAACGGTTTATAACAGTGGCAACAAAATCTAACAATTACAGCACTGAGAGAATGCAGAATGTGGACGTAGCTACAGAGCAACACAGAGATATCTGAAGTTCATTCATGTTAATTCTGAAATTAAGAGTGAGAGGTGAGTTGGCTGTATGCAAGCTGATTGATTGGTTTTGTGGGGAAAAGCATCTGTTAGCTCGGAGGCAGCACTGTATGACTACGGTTTGCTGCCGTGAACCTGAGTTGTTAAATCTATACAGTGCAACACTGTGCCAAGTGGTTTACCAGCTTGCCCCTACGCTTGTTCCAGAGTTTCTGCCTCAAAATTGGGTGGTTCTCCATTGCAATGGGTTATGATGCTCTTGGTGGGATGGTGAGTTAACGACCAGGGCCTGAGCACTTCTCTTCTCCGAGACATTGCTCCTAGCAGTGCCAACATGCAGCACACATGAACTGCTGGTGGCTCTTTTCTGCTTCTGTTATAGTCTCACATGCTGAGTATCTAACTACAATTTTAATTACTGTAGTTGATGAATGTGTGATGTCTGATGAACGTTTGAATGGGGCTGGTGGTTTACCATGTTAAGAAGTACTTACAGTAATGGTGATTAAAGCACAGATTAGCGTTACTTTCCTTGTTCCATTTTTCCAACTGTTATCCTTGCTGCTAAGAAAAAGGTTTGAAAAGTATGCAGTAGTCTTTCCTTCACTTTTAAAAGTTTTTAAATGATACTGATTGTGTTTACCAAATCAGGTGTGGGAAGTTGGTCAGAACTTGTTGCAGAAACTTGAGTGGTCAGTGGCAGAAAGTCCCAATGGATGATCACGATGCTTCCTTTTGGTATTGCAGCATATTCCCCCCTCTCCTTTCCAAATCGGTATGTATTTCACAAATTTTACAGAGTTAGGAACTGCTTACTGTTCAAAACTTGCTGTTAGTAGTTCCTAAAGTAAATAATTTAGCCGTTAAGTAATACATTGCATGGTCATCTGCTCATCTGCTTACCATTGACACATCACTGCTGAGTGCTCTCTTAAGGATAGGTTTTAGAATCAAAAATCTGAATTCTTAATTTTGATTTACATTTTTGTATTCTACATGAACAGAATACAACCCAGCCCCACCAAATTCTGCGTACAGCTTAGTGACCAAAGACCAAGGCTGACTGACCTTGTTTGCTAGCTAACTCTCTTTATATCTATAGGGCATCCACATATTTAACACTTTATGCAGACCTGGCACAAAGCTAGTTTCCTCCAAAGGACAGTGGGACTGGGAAAGACTGAGAGGAGGGCAGGGAGGAGATGGATTTGAAAACAGGGATCTGGCTGTCCCAGCTGCAGAAGTTAGACCCTTCTGTGGTAATCCTCTATTTCATGCTGTTGTGGTCATCCAAAGCACAAAAAGTGCTACAAGAGCTTTGCTGCTCCATTTGTCTTTTCTGGAAAGCAGTACAACTGCACCATTTTCTACAGCTGAGGCTGGAGCTGTGCCAGTGCAAAGAGAATTTCTTGCGTGTCAAACTGAAAGACATAAGGAGGAAGGCTTCATTGGGCTACTGGCAGCATCTTCTCTTCTGTATGGCTGAAAATTACGTATGAAATAATTGACATAGAGATCGATATGCACCCACAGAGCTCTGGTTGACTATGAAAAGGTGTGTATCCATGCTAAGGATGTGCAAACGCTCAGGAAGCCTGGAAACAGCTTCTTTCAATGACTGAGTGTAGCTTTGCACAGTCTTTGAGGCTTTTCTCTCAGAGCCAACTTTTCCCTATTTGATTATGAACTAAATAGTTCTCTTAAAACTTATTTTGACAGCTTGTGAAAGAGCAGGAAAAGAAGCCAAAGCATTCTCTGTCATTAGTGTAAATTGGAAAGTGATTCATAACATGTCTATCATTTTATCCTTGAGTCTACAAACTCCGTGACATATTGATTCATACTGATGGAAAATCCAGGAGTAACTGCATCTTTACTTCCACTTGGCTTTTCAAGATCATAAACAGGATCATAAACAAGCTATACATCCTTCTCATTAGCAAGTAAGTTCTGGTTACTTTTACCGTGGTCTTTAAAAGCTGAAATTCGCCACTGTACATTGCACCAGGGAGCCCTTTCTTGTTCGTGGCAGAGGGTTGCAGATCTGCAAATGCTCTGGATAGACTCAGCTCCTGTGGCAGCTTGAGGAAGAACTAATTTGCACTTATCATCTGTTTGTTGCTCATTTTTCTGGAACAGATGGTCACATTTCTTTAGGGTTTTTAAACATGACAAAAGTGACAGACATAACTTACGGATGTTTCATTCTGTGATCTGTTTGGGATTGTCCGTTCTGAAATAGTCTGGTTTATTTTCACAGGAGGCATGCATTGGTGTATGCTTTTAATCTAGATGTGAATTATCAGTGGATCTTAGCATATGTGTATATGTGCTAACAGATAGAGAAAAACTAGTTGTGGGGCTGGAATCCTTGTGAACCTGGCTAAGAGCGTACTCTAGGTGGGGAGGTGGCCACTGGCTTCTGAAAGGGTATCTCTTGGGGATGGCTCTTCTTGGAGCTGGATGTGCTCCAGGAGAAATGGAGAGACAAGTGGGGAGCAGGAAATGCTAACTGCTGTTTGCATGCTGGCTGGCACTGTGAGATGGTTCACCAAAGCCACTGAAACAAATACACATGAAAAGGTGCTTAAGTGAAACTTTCTTGTTTTCCTCGCAGCCAGTGGTCACAGAAATGCGACAGATCCCAAAATATGAACCTGAACGAGGAGCAGCTAGTCCAAAAGTAATGGCAGCAATTCCTGGAAGTCCAGGACTTACAAATCTCCTGGGGGCAGTTGTGAGTTTAAATGGTTACTAATTATGTGCAATCAAGTCAGTCAGTTTTGCAATCAACATGAATGGATGTGAGACTTGGGATTTAGCTTAACATGGATAGCCATCAAGCAGCTAAGAAATGTAACTAGCATAATTTTCATTTCCTGCTTTCTGCAGGGTTATGCAGGGCTACTGGGACACCGGGGACAGAAGGTACTGAGAGAGAGAGTTTCTCGTGAGGCTTTGCTTTAAATTGAGGATTAGACACTTCTTTAATTTTTTTATTACAGTACAGTCAGCACAGGGAAATTAAGGTTAAAGTGGAGAAGAAATATATTTCAGAGGTAAACAGACATGGAAAACACATTAGCAGCTAGTTGGAAACATATCCGATTTCTAAGTGTAAATGTGTGTGTCTGTAGGAAAAAAAAACACCCATAAAATACAGAAGACAATATTGAAGATGTATTTTTTTTTCCTTAATTCTCCCTTCTTGGGAGAAATCTTTTGGTGTTGCCATGATTGCTTTGTACTGTTGATGAACAACCTGTACCACTATGCATGTGCTGTGGCATGTACTCTGCTGCAAACACAGTGGTCCCTGAAGCATGGAAAAGCTGCGTGTGCTCACGGCTGCTACTCTTAATGGTGTCTGACAAAGAGCAGGTCAGTGCTGCTGGCTGGGTCTGAGGTTCTACAGAGCTCCTACATCCACCATTAGTCATTCCCGTCTCTGCTAGGGTGTTGAATGCTTCTGTGGAGCAGAAATGGTACACAGAGACCTGGGCTGTGATTTGTTCCTGGCTCTTTTATCCTCCCTACAGTTGAGGGGAAACGTTCTGGCTCCTCTCACTGCTGGACAGATACGTGTAGGAATCAAGCAGAACCTGGCTGTAAATCACTGAAAAACTTCTTTTATTACTTGCCTTCCAATGATGAGACGTGAACAAAGGTTCAGAGACCTTCAGTTCTCTGCACTTTGAAAATGTCTGGGGTTTTTTTTCCTCCAGAAAACCTGGTAATTGCATGAGGAACATGCTGTCGGCACTGACCACCTGTGCTGTGCTGTCAGTATGACAAGAATACGACAAGCAGTGGGCTTCTGGTATTCTTGTCAGTGCACTAAGGCAAGGCTCAAAGTGTAAGTTGGAAACTGGGGTCAAAAGAATTGTGGAGAGGATTATTGTCCTTGAATTGGTGACGTAGACACACCTGTAACACCCTCATTTAGGGTGTAAATCTTTTGCCTGAGGCTGAATGTGATACCTCTTGGTTTTGAATAACACAATCCTGAATATTTAACCATTTCTTTAATTCAATTTGTAGTCCTCTAATGTCCATCCTCAGCATCGGTTCCTTGAAAACACCCACTGAAATAATGCCACAGCCTAACAATTAGGGACTGGAACTCAAGAATTCTTCATCTCTGCAACTCAACTATGAATTAAGAATAAATTCAGGTAAGTTATGACACATTTTGTGATTTGTTTTTCCTGTGTGTATAATAGGAATAACTATATTGAATGTAAGAGAATATATAAAATAACAGGAATAATTACATAAACATAGTACATGTTAAAATACTATGACATTTACATTACTTGCAAATTAAGAGCTAGATACTTTGTTTATTAAGATGTTAAGAAAAATTTATTGTTTCAAAAATCTTAGTGGATAAAAGCCATCAGGATCCTTATCATTATAAATATCACAGAGAAGAAGCACACATCATTTTAAGTGGAAATAATTGAAATAATCATGATTTTTTTGAAAATTAAAAAATGAGCATTTGTGGAGAGTTCTAAATGTTTTCTATGCAAGAGTTTTCTTCTAGCTTTAGGGAGAATTTGGTCTTCCAGGTATATATGCTATAAGAGATGAAAAGATAGTTTGCTATGCATGCTTGTAAGGAAATTAAATTAAAAATATTGTTTTAACTGGTTTTGTGTTTATAATTTTTACTAGCTTTTCTTGCTGTTCTCCTGTGGTTTTTTTGCCAACCACATATATTTATTATATTTTTCATCTTGTACAGCCAAGAGTTCTGAATAAAATATCAGTGATCCTCCACTAACTTCATAATATGTAGGGATAATTTGGAGGTTGCTTGGACCTCAATGAAATGCTAATAAACTGTAAAATATTAATTACACATACTGATAGCTGGTATGTAAACCAGTGGGAAGTAATTGGGTTTGAAATTAGATGCAATATCAACATTTTTATTTTATTTTAAAGGGAGAAAAAGGCATTGAAGGAACTGTAAGTAAAGAAAATTTTTTGACCCATTTGTTCCTTTCTCCCTACTCCTGTTGCATTCATCTAATGTGAACTCCTTGCAAAAACAATTGAATAAAGCCAGGAAGAGCTAAATAACTGTTCCAATGATATTATGGCAAGCCATAATTTACAAAGTGCTACTAAGAGTGAGTTATTTGTTTAGGAAAGGACAAAGGACTGCACAAGCTTGAAGGTGCCACAGACAAAGCAGAAGAGGGAAGACTGGATGCCAAGGCCACCCCAGGGATAAAGGTGCCAGCCGTCTGCCTGCCACTGCTCCATCCATTGGACCATTTGTGGGACTTGCTGATCTTTTTGAGTTAAAATATCATAAAAGGTACCAAATATTTAGAGTGAGGAGAAGATAATAGAAACTAGCTGGCAGTTGTCAAGAGGAGCTGCTCTGGAGCCGGCCCGACTCTCAGCAGAGTGCCAGATCCTGGCACACAGTGGGGTTTTCCTGAGGTAGGGAAAGGCCAGGGCAGCAGAGAGACCTGCCAGGAGCCGGCAGCTCTTGTGGGAGATGCTGATGAGGCCTGGGCCTTGCCAGAGCAACTTCGACCACCCCCGCATATAAAAAGCAGCTGGGGGGAGCATGAGCAACCAGGAGCGCTGCCAACAGAGTGGGCAAACAGGGCACGGCACAACAAAGAGGGTGTGGTGTGGTAAAGAGGGTGTGGCGCTGCAGTTGGCGCTGCAGTTCATGTGGAAGGGTGCGCAGGAGGGGCATAGTCACCCTGCTACCTCAAGAGGTGAGTTCAATCGGTGGTCATCACACTCTCAGAAGGAGCACAGCTATGGTCTCCACCCAGCGGAAAGCCATGTCCGCTGCACTCCGCAGAAGGGCTGTGGCAACCCAGACAGAGCTCCCACGAAAACATGCAGCCATCCAGGTCTCAGGCTGCAGGGAGTGCCAGAGCCTTTCGCTGGTGACGGATGGCAGTAGTGAGAACAGCTGTGTGAGGCGTGACCAGGTGGATGATCTGCTCAGTCTGGTGGGTCTAAAGAAGGTGACACGGCCAACAGCCATGAAGTGCCTCTACATCTGTGCACATGCACATGCATATGTGCATGGTCAACAAAGAAGAGGAGTTGGAAGCCACTGTGCTGCTAGAAAGCTATGACCTAGTTGCCCCTTGGTGGGACAAATCCCATGACTGGAGTGCAGCTATTGATGGCTACACTCTGTTCAGAAGGGAGACGCGAGGATAGAGGGCTGGAGGCGTTGCCCTCTACATCAAGAAATGGATAGAGTATGAAGAACTGTCTCTGAAGAATAACCATGAGCAGGTTGAAAGCCTATGGGTAAGAATAAGAGACCGAGGCAACAAAGGGAGCCTTGTGGTTGGTGTCTGCTACAGACTGCTTGATCCAGGGGAGCCTGTTGACAAAGCCTTCTTACTCCAGCTACAGAAGGCATCATGGTCGCAGGCTCTCAATCCTGCTGGAGGACTTCAACCACCCTGACATATGCTGGAAAAGTAGCATGGTGAGCTGTAGGCAATCCAGGACACCCCCGGAATGCACTGAGAACTTCTTAAGCCAGGTTATAGACAGCCATTCCAGAGCGGATATGATACTGGACCTGTTGGTCACTAACACAAGTGAAATAGTTGGTGACATCAAGACTGGAGGCAGCCTGGGCTGCAGTGATCATGCACTGGTGGAGTTTGCAGTCCTGAGGGATACAGATCAAGGGAAGAGTAAAGTCAAAATCCTGAATTTTAGGAAAGCATATTTCCAGCTCTTCAAGGAGTTAGTCAATAGGACCCCCTGGGAAACTGCCCTCAGGGACAAGGGAGCAGAACAGAGATGCAGATCTAAGGAGGCTTTCCTTAGAGTACAAGAGATCTTGATGCCCAGGTGTAAGAAATCAGGAAAGGAAGGCAAGAGACTGGCATGGCTGAGTCAAGACCTGCTGGTCAAACTAAAGGGCAAGAAAGAGATGCACAGGCAGTGGGAGCAGGGACAGGTATTCCAGGAAGAGTATAGGGACACTGCCTGGTTGTGCAGGGATGGGGTCAGGAAGCCCAAGGCACAGCTGAAGCTGAACTTGGCAAGGGATGCAAAGAATAATAAGGGCTGCTGCAGGTATGTCAACCAGAAAAGGGAGGTCAAAGAAAGCGTACCCCCTGTGATGAGCAAGACTGGCAAACTGTTAACAACGGATGAGGAGAAGGCTGAGGTACTCAATAATTTTTTGCCTCAGTCTTCACTGGCAACCTCTCTTCCCACTCCTCTGGAGTGGAGGGACCCCAAGACAGANTGAAGATGACACCAAGCTGAGTGGTGCAGTTGACATACCTGAGGGATGGGATGCCATCCAGAGGGACCTGGAGAGGCTCGAGAAGTGGGCCCGTGTGAACCTCATGAGGTTCAACAAGGCCAAGTCCAAGGTTCTGCATGTGGGTTGGGGCAACCCCTGGTATCAATACAGGCTGGGAGATGAAGGGATTGAGAGCAGCCCGGCTGAGGAGGACTTGGGGGTACTAGTGGATGAAAAACTGGACATGAGCTGACAGTGTGTGCTTGCAGCTCAGAACACCAACCGTACCCTGGGCTGCATCAAAAGAAGTGTGGCCAGCAGGTCGAGGGAGGTGATTCTACCCCTCTACTCCGCTCTTGTGAGACCCCACCCGGAGTACTGCATCCAGTTCTGGAGCCCTCAGCACAGGACAGGCATGGACCTGGTGGAGTGAGTCTGGAGAAGGGTCACGAAGATGATCAGAGCACCTCTCCTATGAGGACAGGCTGAGAGAGTTGGGGTTGTTCAGCCTGGAAAAGAGAAGGCTCGGAGGAGACCTCATAGCAGACTTCCAGTACTTAAAGGGGGCTTATAAGAAAGATGAGGACAGACTTTTTAGCAGGGCCTGTTGCAATAGGACAAGGGGTAATGGTTTTGAACCGAAAGAGGGTAGATTTAGACTAGATAGAAGGAAGAAATATTTTACAATGAGGGTGGTGAAACACTGGAACAGGTTGCCCAGAGAGATGGTAGATACGCCATCCCTGGAAACATTCAAGGTCAGGTTGGATGGGGCTCTGAGCAACCTGACATAGTTGAAGATCCCTGCATATTGCAGGGGGGTTGGACTAGATGACCCCTAAAGGTCCCTTCCAACCCAAACTATTCTATGATTCTAAGAAATCGAGCTGACACAGCAGGAAATCATTATAATGAACACATCAGAAGGATCAGAATGGGTACAAAACTGGTGAAAAGTTATTCCTCAGGCCAGTGAAAATGCATTCTGAATTTAAATTTACAAGGAAATTAATCCAATCTGATACGATCACAGACATTTTCTTGTAAAATTTTTCATTATTTTTGTAAAAGCCATGTTTAAAAATAATCACACTTGAGTATTTGGACTATAAACATCATTTTAGCCTTAGCTGGATACTAGAAGAGGGCAGTACAACCAAACATTGTTAACCAGATAATTACGGTAAATTTACGAGGCGTTTCGGTTGGATTTTCTGATGGAACTGTTTCTACTTTATTTTCCTAATATTTCTAAAGCTCTTTAACTACAGGGACTACCTCTTCCAGAAACTCATGTAATTAGAAGTGTGTGAAAGAATGTTCTTAGGGCAAACAACTTTTGCAGACAGCATGAGGAAGAAATGTGCCAGCAGCTGCCCCCTCTACAGAAACATGCCGATGAGTTCTCCAGGACCTAGGGATATTCCTGGATACCCTGGGCAAGAGGTAAGTGTAGAAAAATAGGCCCATTTCACAAATCTAAATGTAGCTGAAGCACTGAGTGATATGGAACGTGAAGTGTAAAGAACACAAAATACTTTCTTTGGTGTAATGTTATACTTGATTTTGTTCTCACTGAACTAAAGCCAAAGTGAGTTTTCCGTTTCTGTCAATAGGAATCAGTGGAATTTGTTTTCCTGCAGGGAAAACAAATACAGAATAGCTATGGAAGAAATTAGAAGCCTGCAAAACAAAATAAAATGCCCAAAGCGAGTACTTGAGATCATTACTATGTTAGCTTTAGCCTAGAAAAACAGTCAGTGAAGTTATGGTAAAAGATTAGATAAATCCATTTTAGTGCTATTACAAGCTGAGTAATAATCTAATAAACTTTTTCTAAAAAACTACCCCAACTTATATGCAACAGTTTTAAAACTTTATTTGTATCTGTATTTTCAACAACTCTGAAAGCAAACAGTGACTCATAACCAGAGTGTTCATCTCCTGCTGATCTAAAAGGTCTTGAGGGACCATAATTTACCTTTCCTTTTCTTGAGGGACCTTTGAAGGATCACAATTTCATTATTTACAGTTGATTAGTATTTTCTAGTACCTACAGCAAAGAATACCACAGAAGCGTAAATTCCAAAGCCAATCTTTTATTGGAGTTGTTATGTTCATTACTGTACTGCAGCCAAAACCTTCTTGCATGATCTAAAAGAAGAAGGAGGGTTTAAAAAGTTATCAGCAAAAATATCTGGGCTTTTTCTTTTTGCCTTCACATATCTTCATATATGTTCTTCATATATCTTTGTTACTGTGTTGCTGACCACTGCCTACAGTGTCATGAACTCCAAACAAGTAAGATTTATTTCCCAAATCTAGAGTTAAATACCATGGTAATGAGGTATTTTTAGTGATACTTTTCAAAGATAGACAAAATACTCTTTTGAGAGTGGAATGAAATGGTGTTGTGGTTTGGGCCAGATTGGCCCAATCCGGTGAAACGACAGATGCTCTCTCTCTCTTGCTCCGCTCCCAAGGGGAGGCGAGAGAGAGAGAGGAAAAGAGAGACTTAAGAGTTTAGAAGGAACTAAACTACTTTAATGAAATATTAATAATAAAATAATAAAAAGNTTACCTCAAACCAGGACAGCTAGATCCTAATACCTTGAAAGAGTGCACTAATCGTGATCTTAAAGCATGCCAAATACTATACCTATGTTTATTAATCACTTGCCCTTTCAGGTAAGGCCTCCTAATCTCTGGGAAGTTACCTTGTACAGCATCCTGGACAACGGGGCAAAAATCTCCTACTTTCCAGCTGTATCATTGGAAAAGACTCCCCCATTTTCTACCCAAGCCTTCTGGTTTTTTATTTTCTGATTTGATGGGTTGGCAGGATTATACCTGAGCAGATTATACTACCTGGAATGTTTATCTTTGGTGGTGGGATGGCCCCTTAGCCTGTACTGCTAATTTTGTGATGTGTGGTACACAAAGTTGGTGAATAGTGGTGGAATGGGACTCAGGGCATTTTGTTTGTTAAGGGATTATTCAAGGCTCCATTTGGGTTTTGGTCTTCAGTATGATGCAGTGTTCAGGTAACACTGGGCTGAGCAGTTTCCCCAGCTCACTCCCCAGTCATCTCTGCATAGGTAAGGATCTGTCAAAGCAAATTGAGATGAAGCTCAGTCGAATTACAACTCCCTGCATTCTGCCTTTGCGCTCTGAAACCTGTTTAGCTGGGTGATCCCATACATCCTGGACAACAGAGACTGAATTGTAGAGTATCTTGGAAAGACTTTTTTTTATATTGTCTTTTGCTCAGTGAATTTCAAGTCCAAAGTTTATGAACAATGAACTGTCTTCCACATGGATGTAAACATTAAAATTATTGTACTCATTAAATTTTAGGTGAGCATGCTGAAAATGGAGATAAAGGGTCCAGAGGTTTTGGACTAGTTGGCTTTGAAGGCAACCAAGGCCCAAGCGGTTAGGTTTTGTTCTTGAAATCTTGATGGTTGAGGAAATAAACAGACTTGTACAACAAGAAATGTTGTTTGCTTTGCAAAATGATGTCTGAGATGATAGATGTAAAAATAACATCAGAATACATACACATATGTATCTGGAATATACACACACATATGTATTCTTAGTATACATGCGTGTACTAAGAAGAGCTTTGTGTGATGGTCTGTTACCAAAGCCACAAGATGTATTCAGTTTACAGTGAAACTGGAGTTTTTCCAGACCCACCTCAAACATGGCCCTATTTTTCTCATGCATTTTTTGGTCAAAATTTTTTGTCTCCTCTCCCCCCTTTTTTGCAGGAAAGATGCTTGGTTTTTTTTTTTTTTTTTTTCCCCAGCAAAGCCTGCTTCCTTAAAAAACCTCAAACCATAGATTTTTTTTTTGTACCCAGTTAAGCCCTAGCACAGGATTGCTATTAAGAATAACAAATGTGAAGAGACCGTGCTAAGTGCATTTACCTTGGCATTCTTTGTTCTGAGCTTCTTACATTGTGCTTTGTATTTCTTTTCCTGGGATACAGGGGAGGAATCAACAGCAAAATTGACTATTTGGGTGACCTTTTGCACTATTTACTTCATGAATCCCTAGGACAGAGATGATCTTTCTTCTTTGTAGTGTTTCTCTCTCTCTCTTATGCTGCTTGCCATCTCTACACATGGCCCAGAGAGCACTCCAAGAGACAGCTCTGCAACAGGCATATCCTAACATTTACAGCAATGTCATCTCACAAGACTGGTTGCATTTGCCTGCTGGACCATATATTTCCTGTAAGAATATATTTCCTCTGTGATGCATTCCAGTAACAGCAAAATAAACAGCTTATGCACGGGGTTGGAGCATTTTAAATGAGTATGTGTATATGAACAGTTAATTTCACTGCTTATGTAATGCAGCATTTGTACCCTTGCATCCTCAAAGAAAGTGGTTTAGTGTTTTCAGCTCTGTTCATTTTTCAGTTCTCCACAGCAGCTGTGAGCCGCTCGCTCCTCCTGCAAGCCCTTGGAAAGGTCATGGCTGTAAAGCTGTTCACAGGACCCGGACCCCAGCAGACCCTCCTGGGGGTGGGTAGCTGGGAGAGGAACGCAGCATATATTGGGGCAGCGAGGGAGATATTTTGGGGAAGCTTTATAGTCTAGAACATGGGACTGGAAAACAGAAAATCTGTTAACATTCCTGATTATCATATGCCAGATACAATCCAGCAAATTATGGCTTTAAGTAAGTTATTACCGATTCTTGGCATCCCTTTCCTTATCTGGAAGATGAAGTTTATATGATATGTTCCTATGGATCTTCACAGGAGGAAGATCCATAAAAGTACAGAATGGTTGCTTTCCCCCAGCTCTTGTATAAAGTAATCTTTTTACTCTCAGTTACAGCTGTAAGAAAAATACGTACAGGAGAATATGTACATATTCAATGTAATATTCTTACATCTCCAGAAGGACCAATCTATCTCTGTTTCCCCTTTGTATTCCTCTGTTGGAGTTCATTCTTATTTGAATTATCAATTTCCGACTCTCCCTCTTTCTTTTTCTTACTGTTTATCACATACAGAATATCAAAGCTGCTCTTCCTGTTGGCCTTTGAAAACCTGCAAAGCCCGATTGCTGTGATCCTACTGTGGAACAAAGCAGCAAACACAAAAGCGCAAGGTCATTCCTTGGTTGCAAGGTGCACCAAACTTCCTCCACTCTCCCCAACATCTCCTGCTACATAACAGCAGAACAAGACACGGCTCACACTTGTTAATGTAGCACTGGTGTACGAGATCTGGAGAAACAGGACCATGGGGTTCAGGAAGGGTTAAGTTCATATGGCTGAGAGGCTACTTCATTCACTGTTTTGGCTGCCAGACCTGTTGCTGTGGAAATGATAGCTGAGATACTGCATTTTTTAGATCTATCTTCCAGCTTGAGTTAAGGTTTTCCCTGACGAACCGTAAACTTGAAGCTACTGGACAAAGGGTAATGGAGATTTAATCCTTTTAAGCCACTAGCAGACATCTCTCTGTTCTGGTCTTATTAGCATCCCTCTCTGCAGCGAGACTATCAAGGAAGAGAGGAAGCTGGGAATAACCACCATTCCCAAACTTTCCCCTTGGGGATGCAAGGCAAACTGGAGACACATGTCTGTAAGTGACATGAGACTGAGTTATGAGCATTAGGAGCAAACGGGCAGGAAGGATCAGCTGGTTCAGGAAGGTACAGGAGGGGATGGGCTGTTGGTGAGTGCAGGGGTTTTAAAGCTGCTTTAACAAGAGAGGTGAGGATAGTTCAGTGTTTTTTCCAAAGTTATCTCATCTGTTTTGGAGATTTGTATTTCTGGTTCAAGCAGAAGTCAGAGAAGCAGCTAATAAAAGCATAGTCTACTCTGAACCGCTGCGTGTGTGCTAGCACTGCCTGGGACTGAATGCCATTTATTCCAGGAATAACGTATTTCATTATCTTAACCTCACCTCAGCAATGCTGCAGGAGCGCTTCCTTCCACTTTGGAGGCAAAAGTTACAAATGAGTCAAACTGACTGATGCGATGGTTGGCTGAAGAAAATAAGATGAAAAGTTATTTGTTAATGTGGATGCACCACACATCTTGAAGGTGTGCAATATAACCATGGTCGTCTGCAAAACTACCACAACCTGTTCAACTGACTGATGATAAACAGCTAGTGAAAATAAAGCCGCATGAAGTGATTCAGCTTTTGTAGGAATATATATGTATATAAACAAAATGAAGGACATGCAATGTGATCAGAGCTTTATCAATGATTTTTCTTAAAAGGGCTCTTCTCTATTATTCATTTGGGAGAATGGTAGTGAAAGCGATATGCATTTATACTTTAGATTAATAGTAGTCTTAAAGTCTCAATTTTCCCCACCTTAGTGAAGCAAATTCAGCCCATAGACTGGCCTCTGTCTGAATGAGTAATGGGTGGGTATATGAGAGATTTATAATAAGCTTACTTGTGAGTCCTAGTCCTTTAAACACTACATTGTTCATGCAACAACTGTTATGGCTAGTCACACATAAAGATTTGCTGAGCTAGGTGATGATTTCAGAGTCTGACCTTGGTCAGAGTCTTTTGTAATGCCTTCCCTTTTTAGATCTAGTACTTGTGGTAGAAGATGAAGTAACAGCTAGGATTGTTCCATTGATTTATAAGAATTTTAGTAAGTTTTAGAAGCCTTTTAGATGGAAGATGAATTTATTTTCTATTTCAATGCAAAATGTCCTTCATAAGAATATTTTCCATGTTGGAAAGTAAAATTTTGCAATGTTAGGAAAAGCCTAATTCAAGCCTGATTATAATACAGCTTTGCTTCAGTTAATCGCTCAAAGCACAGACTAGGTAATGCTGCCTCAGGAACAGCTTTTAGATCTTTTGTTGACTTCAGTATGTGGCTCTAGGTGTTCTTATTTGATGATATTTGAGCTGCTGTTAGGAAAAAGAAAATCATTTAGCTTCAGAAGGGCTTTTATCAGGCTGCAGTGTCTTCTCTGTTTCACAAAGATGAGTTAGTTTTATCTGACATTACATTGTACGGCAAAGGAATTTTTCACCTCTTCTTCATAGATATGAAACTGAGGAACAAAAGGGCCACAACTATGATATTAAAAAATACACCAAACTCCTGAAATGTATGTTCCAGAGTACTTTGCTTTATACAACTCCCTGTTCTGCCAATCAGACCTTCAATTTGATACTCACCCTAGGAAGCTCGCGCTTGGTGGCTGCTCACTGAGACCTTGGTGTTAGCAATCAGCTTGGAATCACACAGACGTGTTTTCTAGGACATCTTTTAAAATAAACCCTAAGGGGAGTTTTCATATGAGCTATCCACTGGGTGGCAGAAGTAGATCAGAAAAATCTTACTCAAACTTAAAGGACGTGAGGGATGTCTAAATCTAGCCAGTATGTAAATTATTTTGTAACAGCACTATATGAATCTTCTACCTGAGCTGGACGTATTTGAAAAAAACGTATCTCATGAGATGATGTATTGGAAAGCTTTTTTTACTCTTTCTGCCTTTCTGTATGTAAGCAGAAGTAGACTTCTGCATGCCCACATTTCATCCCGTCTTTTTTTTTTTTTTCCCCTCACCAACTACAGGAGAGCGTTTTCAGAGGGGAAGAGGGCCTGGGCTGCGCTGCCTTCTCATCCTTTTCTTCTCACTCCCGGTGGAGGATGCTGCTGCTGAAGCTGGAGGCTTTGCTGTGCCCTCTGCCTCAGCTTGCTATTCTCCTGCTCCCTCCTTGAGCAGAACTTGCTGCTTTGGAAAAATGATACGAGGATGTGTCTTAAACCTTCGCCTACTCCAGCGTTGCCATAGCTAAAAGAAATTGTCAATATTGAGGATATGAAGATCCTTTCCCAAGGTACATGTTCCCAGGTGATCCAAGTCCTTGAGATGATCATTCTTACCAGTAGCTCTCCCTTTGTCTCATCCAGGTTTGTAACGCAAGGTGGACTTGCCAGTTTAAGGGAGGAGTCGAACCAGTTGTAAAATAGTGGGTAACTAGTTAAGAGACTGATAATTTTAGTAGTGATTGAAACCCCCTACTGTGTTTAGTACCCCACAAATTTTAGTTGAGCATGGTGAAAATGGAGGTAAAGGGGGCAGAGGTTATGCACTATAACCTTCAACTGACTTTGAAGTCAACCAAGATCCAAGGGTAAGTTTTCATCTTGAAATTTTTCCTGCTAAAAATACATATAAAACACGGTCTATATGATTCCTTCTGTATGTGTAATTCTGTCAGAAGCAGATCAGACTGTGATCCAGCATGATTCCCCATGTGTGTGCGCATCCTGTTGTGACAACTGAACATCATTCCTCTTCGGAAAATAATTTGGAGTAAATAATCTGTGCACTGTAAAGCACCAAAATCCTAAAACTGACCTGAGAGATCCTGAGGGTTTAAAAGAATATACTATTTTGGTTCACCTCCTGTTTTTTGTTTTTGTTGTGTGGTTTTTTTTTTTTCAAATGCCTTCTCTACAGTATGTGTGAGAAAGAAATATAGCTAGTGTTGTCACTGCTTAGGATTTTTTTACAGTGGATTTGGTCTTGTTGTCAAAAATTGTCCTTTACCTCTGCCTGTTCCTGTGTCCTCCAAACAGCCCTGCTTCAAAACTCCCTCTGTTCCCCGTTCTGTACTCTTTCTGGTGCTCCTGATTTCTTCCACTGCCTGGGCAGGGGAAAGATGCAGTAAGCAGTACGGTTAGTCCCCACAAATATTTTTGTCCTATTAAACTCAATGTCCAAGAATGTCTTTATTATGTGTTTTATTATTGTGAGGCCGTGAGGACTATGGCGCATTGAAAGTACCGCCTAGCAGGTGGGCAGAGCATGTGGTGGAACGGGTTGAGCTCAGCATCTGGAGGATTATGTCTAACTGTGTGTAGGGTGATTGATCTGGAATGTTTCTAATTTACAAGGGTCGTTCCCAATAGTGTATTTCTAGTGTTCTTTCTTTAGAGGAAAATGAATGCCAAGTTGTAATAACTAAAATGAGGTCAGCTATATCAGGCCCAAGCTATTCGACAGCACACTTTGAAATCTCTGCAATGAATTGAATGAAAGAAACAAACTGTTGAATCTTGTTCTGGCATGACTCTTATGCCCTTTTTTTAATTAATTATGGCAGTGTTATTCCACTTTGAATGCCACTGCTAGATGTATACAACACTATGAATGTTTACGTCTTTTTTCTGACCTGCATGGTATAGATTTTTAGACAAAACTGCTATATTTTATCTAATCTTTGAGTTAAAATCTGAAGATATGATACTACTGAACATGCATGGTGGAATACACAAAATTCTGTATTTTATACAAATTTTATACACAACTTTCCATATCCATATTTGAAGATTAGTAGAAGTTGGGAAATAAAATAAGCACTCTGCAAACAGATGTGATATGTACAAATAGTGTGTTTGTTATGTTGGATTTTTTTACTGAATAGTAATAATCCTGGCACAGACAAGAGCAGTGGGGAACAGAAGGATATTTTCCAATTTTTATGCCAAACGTAAAATAAGAAAGGTAGTTTGCTGGGCACACTCACTGAAGACCTGCGTGTTGATCAGGTCCAAATTTACAGGAAGGAGTAACTTCTCCTAGCTAGTCTGAGTTCTGGGAGTTGTGGCCCAGTGACACCAAAGCACTGTTCAGAAGAAATAAATATTCATACATTCTTACTAGATTTATTGAATTAATTTTTAGATATTACTGTAATATTTTATGTTTATACATCAATGTTAGGTTCATTTATCAGGTCACTACATTTCTTGGAAATCACTTAAAAGATGACCAGTTTTAAAATCTGAATGGAAATTGGAATATTGTTGAAACACCTCAGAAAATTAACTCCAAGCACATCTTGTCAATATTTGACTTTGACAATGTGTAAAATGCTCATCACAAAATTTTCTTGAAGTAAAAAGAGTGTTCCAACTTAACAGACTTAAAAATAAAGAAAAAAACCTTGAAGACATTAAATATACAGGAAGAGAACTCTGATATTCTGGTATTGTGGTTTGGATTTATTTTTTTTTAATTCTAAATATATAGCTGGGGCTATTTGGAGCGTCCTGCTGTAGCTAAATATTAGACGGTCACATATATTTATTTTTCACCCTTGCTTTCTGTAGTAAGGAAAATTAGAATTTAAGACACACTACACTCAGTTACTGGGATGGAAATACTTTTTATCCATGGAACACACGTAATTATCTTTATTATTCTCTGTGCTATTTTTCTTTTTGTTCCCTTCACTAGTTAATGAAATAGCAGGAACTTAAGACAAAGTTTAGCCAAACTGGAATGTAATTAATTTATATAGAGACTGTAGAGAGTACTCATGCTATTAGCCCAGGAGAAGTTATGGTCTTAATGACATCGTATGATGCTGACATGGGCTTTGGATGTGCCATGGTTTACAAAACTGCTTCTAGTAACTTGGGCATATACATTTTCCAAGGAAATAGTCCAAATTTTCCAAATAAAAAAATGTTGAGTGGAAGGACATGCTGGAATCAGAGGAAAAAGCCGGGATGTGGGAAATGTTAACTCACAGAGCAATTGAGTAATACTGGTTGGTCCCTGTCCCGCTCCCCACTGACCTTTCAGTAAATGAACCCTGGGATGACTCACTCTGCAGTCCCACCTCTGCACCTTGTCTGCCCTCCCTCCCTTTGGGGCTGCTGAGAGGTTGCAATGGTAGTCACCTTCATTTGCCTCATTCATAACAGCATTTTGGTGTTTGGATTTGGGTTTTTTTTTCACCTTCTATGCAAAACCACCCTTTCCTTTTCATTAGGTTAGGGTAGAATTCAGTGTATTGCGATGTAAAATGGCACCCTTTCAAAAAGAAGCTCATTCGCACTTCTGTTCGTCTCTAAGGTTCATCTTAACACATTTTTTTGAAGCTTCTGCAACTGAGTTTTGACTTCTCAACTCCCATCCTTTTAATTATTTGATGCCAGTTTACCATGGTGCATGTACTACCAAGGAAAAACAGCTCAGTGTCACACCAAACATAATCTGTCATCTATTTCTCATATGCCAAAGGGCAGTAACCAGTGATGATAACAAGAATATTAATATCTGTTGATCTTGAAGGAAAGTATTATAGTTGCTTCACTTCCTAAGTTTCCAGAAATCAAGTTCCCAAAGACACTGGGATCAGATTTTATGCTAGAGTCACAATTTTATTGCACCAGTTTATTGCTGAACCTTGCGTAATAACAGGATGGACTTGATTATACTTCAAGCAGTAGCACTTGAAACTACAGAACTGGAAAGAAAATTCATGCCTGTTCTCTGGACTACCCAGGGTCCAGCAGACTTGAAAAGGAGTCAGAAAATCATTGAGACATCGCAGTGAGCCATACAAGCCTTGTGGCACTGAGTCAGCGTGTCATTTCAGGAGTCTGTATTTCCTCAAATGCAATTCCCTCTCATGTACTCTCTCCTGATTTTTCTTTCCTACCTTCCCCCCTCACTTTCCATGTTTTCCTGGCTCCATGTTCACATTTTAGCTCTTGAAAGAGATGGGGGAATAATCCATTTCCTTAGTGGGAATTTGTGTGTATTAGGCAGACTGAAAGAGATAAAATTGCCATTTCTGGAGACGCCACAAGTCTGATATCATGGACTTGTTCCAGGCATCCATGTTAAAAATACCCATTGAATCTTAGACTCACCTAGAGCATTTCTGATTAACTTAAATTTATAACATCCTTTGACAAAAATCTCCACCATCTAATTTTTGTAATATAGTTATTCCCCTGTTTATTGCACTTTGATAGCTGTCTTTATGTTCATTAGATTACATTAAGTGAATGTTTGACATTTTTTTAGGCATAGAAGTATTCAGTATAAAATTAACTCATAGTGGCTCTTTCTTGGAGCTGGCAAGAGGAGCTTAATAAAAACTGGGTGCTTAAATATGTAGTATTAGAATAATGGAATAAGAATAAAAAGCCTGTGTTTCAGTTATAAAATCTTCTACTGGAAAACAATGAAAACCTTGAATAATTCCCAGCGCTGTTATCTATTGTACTGGAAATCATGAGTTGTACTTTATTTGATATAAACTTGTATATATATATATATATGAATTTTCAGTAAAAAGTAAATATATAATATCTTAATCTGTTGGATTGTGCAAGATGATGGGACTACTATTCACAAACTTCTATTATACTTTAGTAATTATGAAACTTTTATATGGAAGGTTAGGATATGAACTAGATAGTTTACTTAGGTAGCAATGTAGTACTGTTTAACATCATTTTCTCACTCACTTACAACTTCCAAATATTTGAAAAACCTGAACAAAGGTAAAAGCAGGAAAATAATACACACAGAAAAGGAGGGACATCCTGAAAACAAACAAAACAAAACAAAACAAGACAAAACTAAACCAAACCAAAACCCACAACAGAGAGGGAGGAAAGAAACTGGAAGATAACCCTTTGTTTAAATCAAGTAATTGACAGGGAAATATATCCCCTTTTTGAAATCCTAGCTCTAAGGAAACCTATGGCAGTTCTGTCACTGATTTTCAACAGGGCCAGATTTCATTCATATAAATTCTTTCTCTACATCAAGAATAAATTTCTAGTATTGACCAGGTTGTAGCACAGATTCAGTATTTTTCAATGTCTGACTTTGTCTTTACTTACTTTGGCTTCTGTGGCTTTAACGACAGTGGCACATAGGTTATGATAAGAACTTAAATGTTATTAATTCTCAATTAATATGAAAAAAAAATGTTGCTCTTAAAACGCAAACCAGGATTTTTTACTTGGTATTTGCAAAGGCACATAGCAAATTGAGCTATTTTATTGGTCTTAAAATTGGAAAACTGAAAAAAAAATTAAGGATGATCTGCTCTTGAAGTCAAAAGTGAGTATGATAATAGTAGTGGGCATAACAGCCAATAATAATAAAAAAATGTTAGATGAGAAGAAAAGTTTTAACAATACTGGTAAATAAAGTTGATAAGAGATTGCCTGGATAAAGTGGGAATTCTTTATTGCTGGACATCTTTAAGAGTAAATTAGGCAAATATCTTGTGGAAATGATTTAGGACAGGGACTACGATTTCTTGAGGCTCCTGACAGCCTCTTTTTTTTTCCCCTAGTTATGATTCATTGGCTTCCATGCCCTCAGCTTGCCTTAAGCGATCATTTTTTTAGGAATTAACAGTAACGGATGACTTTTTAATTGACTTTCACTAGCCATTTTAATAATTAGTGGAAATTCATTTTTTGAACTAATTTTTTTTTTTTTCCTGAAACCATTAGGAATTTACATGGTTTACTATCTGGCACATGCAGCCACAGTCACCTGCCCAGTCAGGTTCAGCATTTGATTATAGGTTTAGCCTGTAGTTGGACTGAGATTGATGTGATCTAGCTTGAAATTCTTTGAATGTTTCCATTTGCTTTGTGGACTTTTTTCTTTAGAGGAGACAGAGTACAGGAGCTCAGGTAGCACATCTGACTTGGTCAGCTGAAAGTCTTCCCCAGTGGTGCTGAAAAGCCACTTTACAAAGTAACTGTCATTCTTAGAAGCGATCCCAAGTTAGGGATGAAGTCACTAGGTCTGTACCTGAATTTAAATAAATAACCACTTTTTACTTTCCAGCACTGTGGTGTTATTTGAATGCACGTTTAGGCAGCTTGTGAATTCACAAACATCCTTGGAGTCACTCCAGAGTCTGTGGTCTATGTACCTGTGAGTTCTGTATCCAGTAAGCAAATTCATGACAAAAAATGGAGGATCTACATAGTAATCAAATAAATGAACTTTTGTGGTTCTCTAATTTTTGGCCTTCAACAATTATTGTTCTGTACCTGTTGAACTTGACCTTTTTTTTCTATTTTTTTCAAAGTACAAACTTAACAGAAAACTTTGACTTATAACAGGTCTATGGCAAGCAGTTGGGATGATTCTGGCACAGCATAATTTAGAAGTCCCTCCCTCCTTCAGGATTAATCTTTTTACTATTTCTCAGTCCAGAAGAGTAGCTTGTATTTTCTGCTCTGTATAAATTTTGTACAAAGCCGCTGCAGAAGTCTCTGTGCTCTCCTCACATATGTAGGAACTTTCCATTATTTTACTCTCCATGTTTTTGGACACAAGGCTCCAGCCCACCATCACTGACTTTTTGTCCCAGGAAAATTGTGTGATCCTTTGTAAATGAGCATTATTTCTTACAAATTTAAACCCTGGCTCTTAAAAGGTTTTGGAGTACTTTCCACTTCTACCAGATGTTCCACCCATGTTTTATGGGAACAGATGAAGTCATTTAAGGATGTGAGGATGTTTTTTGATCCTCAGAAGTTGGGTTATGCTCTTCACAAACATCTGAAATGTCCCTGGTGCATTCAAGAGTCTAAAAAGAATTCTGCACCACTGAAGCAATCCATAGGTTATCACAACAGCTGTTTCTGTTCCCCCCTCTATCTCTGAATGATAATCCAACTTGAAGGATATCCATGTAGTGGACAAATTAAAACTGCGAATATATTCTGCTCCTTACCTTTTTTCCAAAATGTCTCCTGTACAATAAGGTGGATGATCTTGGCCTTTCTGTGAATGAAGACTTTTGTAAGCAGAAATCCTTATGTCCGTTCATGTCTCTATCAGATGTTTGATATAATTACAAGTGTGGAAGATCATGGCAATTGTTCTTCAAGCTATCCTCTAGCATGAAATTTAATGATATGCTAGGAAATCCAATGGAAGTGGGGCTGCTGCATCCCAGCAATATTCCGTGAATTACGCTTCACCGCTGCTCCTCATCATATGTGCCCAGCTCTTCATTATACTTCGAGAACACAAGGTACAAAATGATTGCTCTATTCACTTTCTTTCACTGCTTTCTATGGACATTTCTGTTGGGTCTGTTCCTAGATTTTTTGATTCTTGTGTTGCTCCACCACTTTTGAGTTCTGTCTTTCTAAGAAGGTCTAAACCACCAGCCCCATTGTACACACTCTCCCCACCACTGGCTTTTTCTTTAGCTGCACTTTTTCCTAGTCATTCCTTTCTCTTGGAGCTCAATCCTTCATCTAGCTTGAATCAAAGTTCTGCAAAACAGCAGTCCCAGTTTCAAAGAGTAGTTCTTAACCTTTGCAGATGTACTTGCATGATGATTTAGTATCTTTCTAACTCTATTATGAGCCCTTGCTCAGAATGAGAGTAATGAGAGAATGTCCTCCTTGTCATCCTGCATGCAAGGCCATTGCTTCAGGAGGTCACACTTCTTCCTGCTGACATTGAGCACCCAAATATTATCCAGAAATCACCTTATTCTATTAGTGCCCTGGGGATTCCCATGACTTGGATCAAATCTCTTACCAGAAGATCTTGATTAGAAATCTTAATACTATAACAGCACAAAACAATTTACTGTGAAAGAAAGCACACAAAGTAAGCTGCACTCTTATCTGCAGTGGCAGAGGATTAGTATTAAGCACAATTTCTTCAGCTCAACCACCTAAGCACTGCTTCTTTTGTGCAGGATGGTAACCAGTCCAGCAGCTCTGCCACTTCCGAGCCATGGATGTCTGTAGAGAAGTGCTACAAGAATCCCAGAAGTTCTGGGTTGCCCAGGTCCTTCCAAAAACTGCTGCCAGCCCTCCAATGACACCAGATTTTCTTCTCCTGTAAGGTGGCACTCCTCAGCATAGGCTGTTCTACTATCTGATGCCTCTGAACTCTACTGCACCTGTAAATACCGCATGGCTTGGAGCCAGCTAAGAAACAAATTTTCTCACTCATCTGGCCAGCGACATTTTGGTGAGATTTCTGCACCTTGAGGTCCTTCAGTATTTTCTGATTACATTGACAATCACTCATGTTTTGCCTCTGGGGGAAAAAAAAAAAAAAGGCTCCCATGAAGTTCCCATGACAATTTCTGCTCATTGCTTGCAACTCTTGATCATTGCTTTATGCACTGCGTTCTCTTTCTTCACCAGGAGCCATTTACAAAATGACTTTTCACTCAGGCTTCAGAGTCCATCTCCTGAGCAGACTGTTACAGGAATTGCCCAATCAACCAGCTGCCTTCCTGTGCCTCCTGTCTTCTGCTTGCAGTAATGACGGCAAGCTAGGCAATTATTAAAGTTACAGCCTTTCGATATTGAGAAAGGTCTATAAGAGTAAAAAGGACTAATATTTAAATACACTCCTTATATACAGTACTTTCTAAATGCTGCTTATTGCTTCAGTTCTTCTTGAATGTGCTAGGTCAGAAATCCTAGGCTTACCTGACTTGCTAGTGATCATTTCTTTTTTGTGCAGAAGTCAGCAGCCATAACTATTGTGAATGGCAGGGCAGCATTTTGAGGCAGGACTGAACTTTCTTCTTGCTCCCCTTATATCCAAAGCAACAACAGTGAAACCACTACTAAAATGAAGTATTTCTCCATAGAGGTGCTTCCTAGAATGATTCTTATATAACTTAAAAGCTTATAATCAGATTTGGGGACCTGCATGTTATTGAACTGTAGTAAGTTAATGATCACATCACAGAAAAAATCTTGGGTGTTAGCCAGTGCAAATACATTGGAAACAAATTTTGCCTACAGGAGGTCTAAATTCAGTCCTGGCCTTCGGATGATCAATATGGATTATACTAATTCACAAGAGAAGAAAATAGCTCATGGTGTGGTTTACAGGGTGCCTGAGTTACAGGACAGCTGTTGAATCTGGAAGTTCCCCACCTCACGCAGTAGAGAACTGGAGTCTGCTACGTGCAGCCTTCTATCTGTGATAAATCCTATTTTTGTTCTTTTCCTTTTTCTTCCTCACGGCAAATCAGAGTGATTTTATTTGGGAGAACTTTCTGTACAACCAGACTATATGGAAATGATATACGTGGGACTAGGTTCTTTCTCCTGAGTCATGCTGTGTGGCACTCTGAAAAGGTCTAAAGGTGTAGATGAGCCTACTGAATTAATATAACACTATGCAGTGAAAAGAGGGGAGCCTAGATCTTGTTTACTTTTCTTGTGTGAATAGAAATCTGTAAGGTTTCTGTAAAATCTTGCAAGTCCAAGGAGTTAATTTTTTCCAAGTTCAAAAGTTTCTGTGCATTTTAAGTACTCTTGTCTTCTGTGTTAACTACTACAGTTACTGAAAATCAAATGTGCTACCCCATTTTTAAAGACCTATTTCATCCATGAGGGCTATTCACATTATGTAACTTCATTCCAGATTTGTATTATTAATGAATGATAAAGACCTAGTCTAAATGTTCTTACGTGTGTCTTGGAGAAGTCTCTCTCTCTTCAGTGTTTATGTATAGAGACAGAGCTTGTAAAGTCAACACCCAACTTAGGTGTTTGTATCTATTGCACAGAGTGCCTACATTATCATCATTAAACTATGAACAGCTACCACTTTAACTATGGAAATACAACTTTTCAAACATCAGGCTTTTTTAAGCAATGGCTTAAATGACGGGGATTGTGGAAACTTCTGATTTGCAAATCCTGGGCTCCAACTACTATTTTCCAGTTGTTTATTTCTCATGCATTAGCTCTAGTTTCTCTTTTCCCAGCCCCAGTCCCCGCTCTCATCATGATAATGCAGAATTCATTTCAGAATCTTGGCTATGCCAATATGGTAAACCAAAGTATATTTATTGGAGAAGTGGTGTAAAATACAAAACCACTGGTATGCCACAAGGTTATCGGACTTCTGTCCCTTAAAAAATAACCTGATCTTGCAGAGATGGTTTAAGAATATTCTGACAGCAGAATTAAGTAAATGTCTTGCGTTGCTAGTTTTCTGTAGCATAAATTCTAACTGGTTTTCTTACTACAGCTCCTGTATTTACTGGGATTTCATATACAGCTTAAAGTTCTATCTGTCTAAAATGCACTGGACCTCGTTAGGGTGCAAGGTGTGATCCTGGTGTCCTAAACTCTTACTAAACATTTCCATTCACAGGCAAGCATACCTTTATCAGAAGTGTAAATATTTATTAGGCATCTGCTGAGGTTAAAAGAAGTATTGCTATTTGCCAGGAGTGGGATTGGTCCCATGAAAATTATCTGTCATACACAGGTGTGAATTGAGCTGGTCCAGCATCAACCCTTACCTCTGAGCTTACTGGTTCCTGGCTGGCTTCCTACTATTTATTGCCTACTTGCAGGGATGACCAAAAGTAATCATCGGCACAGAATTTCACTGAAACTTCAAGCCAGACAAACTTGAAAACTAGAAATTATGTTTGAAGCTAGCAGAAAATATTCTTAAGCTTCAAAGTATAAGTGATATTGGCCTAGTCTTCTGCATATTTTACATGTGATCACTAGTAATAAATACAGCAGTTTATGTAAATCTCTCAAATTACATGATCTGAACACTGTATTATGTTGGAAATAACCTAAATAAATGATTTTTTTTAACCATTGCGCAGGACAGTTGATGAATTTAAAAGATGTTTTTTCATGACCAGCCTTTCATGCCCCACCACTTCATCCGCTCCCTTTGTCCCACACCAAAGGGCATGGGAGAGGGCCCTGTGTTGCTGCTGTGAGGGAAGGAGAATGGGAATTTGTGGCTGGTGAAATGGGTCTTGGGAGAATTGACCTTCATATGATTTCCACAATGATGAGTCATGCTACCTCCGTGACTCACATCCTCAGGACACTATGACCTGCAAACACCAATACACACACCAACAGGCGCACCGTGTAATTCTTTTGAGTAAAGCTACTCGTGTGCAAGCCATTACAGAAGCAGACCTATGTCATAAGAACTGTTCATTAATGTACATTTTATTTTTTCCACACATTTCTCTTCAGTTAAGACAGCAAAGCTATGTTCCTGTTTATTCTGTCCTTTAAAACTTCACAGAGGAAAAAATGGCAAAATTAGAATTTTTCTTGAGCAAGGAGGAATAAGGGCTGAAGAATGTGATTCCTATTTCAGGAGGAAGAAAATAGACATGGAAGAATAGGTTTTGAAATGTACTTTCCTTAATCTCAGTCACCAGAGTTTGAATCCCCAATATATTTAAGTAATATGGATTTAGCTCAGTGTAACTCCTGAGAGTTTCCCCAAGGAAACAGTTTTCTGTCCACACAGGCTTGGCTAATGTAACTTGTTTGTAGAAGAGCCAGAAACTTAATTTGAAACCACAGAATCCTGAGACAAAGAAAGGCATCGAGAGCTTTCACAGCGTGGGAGGAAGATGACACAATTTCTGATTGCCTGGAGCAAGACGGGAATGTAGCAGAGACCTCAAAATGACTAATTTGGACACAATTCGTGCTTAGATTTCAGTTTGCATTTTCATTTAATATCTCTTTTGCATGGCCTTACTGAGCACAATACCTTCTTTTATGCTTTACATAACAATGCGGGGTTTTTTCCTCTTTCCTCAGCATCCAGGAAATAATACCAAATATTACTGATAAATAATCAGCCCAAAATATCACCTTTTTCATAATTTAATGGTAGGAGCATCTTAATGGGTGAATAAACATCATAATGGCAAAACAATGACCTACTGGGGGCTATGTTCACATACACTTTCATGCATTATTTCTTCTAACATGACCAGCCTAAGGGCAAACAGGACTTACCTTTTTGCATATGTTAAATAAAAAAATCATTAGTGAAGCCTGGGTGAGCACTGGTGGATTTAAGTCATATGATAGCTAGTTGTGATTAAGCTTTATTACTCTAATTTTTCACACTTCATTGTAGATTCTGTTAAAGCCAAAGTTTATGCATATAGCATTATAATGTTTCTAAACTGATTCCCAGGAAGCAGATTTGTCAAACAGAGCATCATTAAAATTTGCAAATGATTCATGTTTAAGGAGTCTGTCCTGGTTTCAGCGGGGATAGAGTTAATTTTCTTTCTAGTAGCTGCTCTGTTTTGGATTTAGTATGAGAATAATATTGATAACACATATTGCTTTAGTTGTTGCTAAGTAATGCTTATATTAAGTCAAGGACTTCTTCAGCTTAGAAGCTGAGAGGGAGCACAGACAGGACAAGCTGGCCAAAGGAATATTCCATACCATAGATGTCATGCTCAGTATAAAAATGGGGGTTGGCTGGGGGGCAGGAATCCACGATTGCTGCTCGGGATGGGCTGGGCAATCGATCATCATGTGGTGAGAGCAACTTGTGTTGTATCACTTTATTTTGTATATTCTTTTACCATTACTGTTATCATTACTATTTACCATTATTATTACTATTATCTTCCTCTTCCATCACTGTTCTGTTAAACTGTCTTTATCTCAACCCACGAGGTTTTTTTGCCCCCTCCTTTTCTCCCTCTTCTCCCTACCCTACTGGAGAGCTGGGGGGGCGGGAATGAGCGAGTGGCTGTGTGGTCCTAGCTGCTGGCTGGGGTTAAACCATGACAGGGTCACAATACATTGGCCTTGAATGGTAGGAAATTGTTCATGCTGTTAATAGAAATATTCTCTTCATATGAACAACGGCCTAGAGGTGCTACATATCGAAAAATACTGATTCCATTAGATTTAAGCCCTCTTAGAGCTGTCATTTGCTATTATGTTCTCTGCCCATGGTATAGTTAACAGTTATTAATTTTTTTTGTCTTCAACTTTTTTAGCTAAAATAAGTATTGTCTACTCTATGACAGTTCATACACAGAATCCCTTAAACATCTCTCTTCTAGAGGCTTTTCTTTTAAATAGGAAAAGAAAACACGACAAAATACACGTATGTGGGTGTCTTTAGGTATATATATACACACACATATATATATGAATGAATTCACTGACAGCAATCAAACTGCATCATCATAAACTGAGATATACATTGCTTCATTGCTGAGTGGCTCAGTTTTCCAAATGTGTGGTCAGAGTGAAGATGGGAAACAAGGAATTGCTATCAAAGATGTTCCTTTCACATGTTCCCAAATAGTGCCTTTCTGGGATATGATTTAGAAGGAAAAGCATCTTTTGATCCTTTGCTGTGTTTGGATGGGCAGACAACAGCAGGGTTGATTTTTATTTATTTATTTATTTATTTTTATTTCTTTCTTATTTGCACTTAACTGGAAGATGATAGGTCTTTCTGTCAAGTGTGGAGATATTTGCCTGAACTTTGTGTATGAGCATGCAACACAGACACTTACTGCCTCGTTCATTCACAAAAATCTGCTGCTATTCAGCAATCCTCAAAAGAGGCGACATGCTAAAGCATATCAAGGTTATGTTTGAATCCAGATTTGTCTCCTGGCTGAATGAACTATGCAAACACAAGCTTGCACTCAGCCATGAGTATAAGGTAAACCAGAAAGATCTGTGGGAAGAGAGAAGCTGAGATCTCTTAGTAATGTGCACCCTGACTACAAAATAGGTGAACTGGTCATGGGTACCGCTGTGCCCACAGTACAAATAGCCCACGATGTCTTGGAAAAGCACATTTAGCATCAGGAAGACAAGCTGGCCTCAGATGCTGAAAATGGCAGTGGCAGAGGGGGTGAGGACCTTGAACATGAGAGCAAGGAGCCTCTGTTTGGGACTGCTGGCATCCATAACCCATAGCGCTTTCTAACACAGGCGTCCGTTTATGTTTGGGAGAACACATAGATTAGTCACAGAGAACTGGTGAAGCTGCATTGCCCTTCCTACCTGTCAGCCTCAGACCCCTGTCATCCAGGCCTCCAGTCCGATGAAAGCTGCCACTTCTATGTTGTTTAACTAATGCTTTTCTTCATGTGCATTCCCTCACAGGAGGACAGGGCCCATGTGGCACAGCTCTGAGCCTCCTCCAGGACAGTCATGGACACGTAAGGGGAGACATGAGACATGGGGAACATCACCTATGTACAACCTGTGAATAAAGAACCATTAGAGACCGGCCCCAAAGGTCTTAAATACTGTTTTGCCTGTGCCAGGCTTGCCACACCTCTCTCAAGTGTATGGGTTTGGGAAGTTTGTGTAAAGGCAGTGAAGGACACCAGCTCCCGGCTTTGGTAACACCTCTTTCCACATGCGAAAAGAAGTCGTGTGCTCACTGATTGGTCATCCAGTTTCCCAAGGGCACAGTGTTCTCACCAGCTTGTCTCCTGGACACAGCAGTCACCGAGGCCAGGGCTCGCAAATGTCATCCCACCTGTTCCCTCCATCTGGAAAAAGCAGCACGGGAGGATGGCCAGGAATTTATTCAAGGTGTCCACCTGGTCATTGCCTTTCCAGCTGCAGGATTAAATCTATTCCTCTGTCAGAACACCTTGCACCATGTGTTGTCCAAAGGAGCAAGGGGGAGGGAGGCATTTGGGTAACAAGCACCAATAGTTTTGCATGAACAGAAAAAGGGCTTCTGCACCTGAGCTCTGGTACGGGTGGTGGTACCTGCTATGGGTGCTGGTACTGTGGATGCGGATGAAAGGGTCGTGTGGTGATTACTGGAGGTTTGTGGGACAGCTTCATTTCGGAAGGTGTGAAACCGCATCGGCAACATGAGCTCTGAGGTGCATGGCCAAATAGCATCTAATCTGCTGTAAGCTCCCCAAACCAACGTGCATCATCACCAAGTTACTTCAGACTACCGGTCTGCCCCTCTTGCATCAAACCATTTGCTAATCCCAGCTGCAGCCCGGGGTCGGGATGCTCTTCCAGACCGGCGAAAGCCTGTCCGATCCCTTACGGGGACCGAGTAGGATGGCAGGGGCGCTCATTTTGGGGGGG